>JAIFKI010000046.1:0-340207 GCA_025389145.1 Misgurnus mizolepis | reverse complement strand
AACCCAGACAGCACACGTACTCTGCCCGACGTCGCTCAAGAGCGTACGTCGGCCTCCTTATCTGAAACATCTAATAAGTATCGGCCAGGCATCGGCCAAATCTTCAGTCAAGTCAACGGTATTTCCCGCTCATCAAGCTTGTCTGTTACGTCGGCTTTGGGTCGGATAACTATACCGGAGGCCGATGCCGCGCTTCTCTCTGTTGGTGCGTGTCCAGTTACTCCTCCCTTTGCAATGCAACCCACCAGAGCAAAGGCGACATCATGGGTGTATCAAGTATGTACAAGAACTAAGTAAATGATAATAAGTGAAGAAAAATGGAATCCGTTAAGTAATGTAAATGTTTTAATATAATACATGTTGCGAATTCTTTATGGTTTATCTATTATTGTACGTAACTTATCTCGTTAATGTTTGGGTTACGTGAAATGCGCAGTGCATAGTTTAAAGCATATACGTTTCTAGCGTAAGTGTGGTATTCTCTGTTACGAAAGTATACTAGCTGGAGTTTTCGTAGAGTTCGCAAGCTTTTCACTCGTGTGCAGCATCCTTCAGTGCAAGTTAAAGTTTATGACACAGTAAGTTCATATCATTATACTATGTTTAATGATTAATGTTTGTGTGCACCGTAACTATTTCTGGCATTACGCCAGTTTTGCCGCTGTTTCGTGATCTGTATAATTATCAGTGTAATCGCGCTAACACTTGCGTTAGCACGGGTGCTTATAACACTAATACCTGCAATATATGTTTAGTTCTTCTTATTATGGGCATAATCCTGTATTCTACAGTTTGTTATCTGTTGCTATAATAATGCTGCATAACGTGATTTATGCTATTATATTTCTTTCCGTAGTTTATATCCTTGCTTAGTGTATATATGAGAGTCATGATGTTTCATTTGTAATACGGTTGAATCCGTATGTAGACAGGTTATTTTTTATGTCTTATTTGTTTATTACAGAAACTACCTCAGTTGAATACTGGCATGTGTACAAGGTTGAAACTTGCATAAATAAAAGCGAAATCTGATGACTCCTCCCTAATCAGAGTACTGAAGTGGTTAACAGCCTTTAAAACTAGCAATCAGTGGGGTAATTCTCAACAATAAAAGTAAAAATAAAATAGCAGCGCTTTCTTTGCTTTTAATGACACACAGCTGCTAAGTTCCATTAATCCGAAGCAGGAGGGGTAGTAATGTACATACGCTGGTTGCCAGCCGCCGTTAATACTCAAGTAAGTTAGAGAAAAGGCAACTCGGGAAAGTGAGTACAAATAAGGGATTATTGGCTTGTTTTACACGTATCATTGTTTTGTGTTCCCCTCCTTCGTAAAAAAACAGACAATTCCACGTCAACTCGAACACGCAAAACCCCGGTATGAAGCATTGTCATGAGCATGCCAAACAAGATGGCGATATATTCCTTAACCCAGAGAAGCCACTCCAGTCTCGTCTTGCCATGAACAAGGAAAAAATGCGGGAGCTGACTTCGCAGACGTACGTGGTTCAGGTAAGTTTTCGACAAAAATCTTATATTTAAAGTCTTAAAAGTTAGTATAAGGCACTCCGTCTACTACAGCACAGCAAATAAAGTCATAACGTTTGTAGTACTAGCAGCGCTATTCAGATTTGATGCATTTTTGCTAAAATGTTTTATTTAATAGAGATTATAATTTCCATTATTTTTATCAATCTAAATACCTTTCACTTGTTCAGTATTGTGTTTTTGTTGCTATGTAAACGATGAACTGCTTTTCTGAACAGCAGTTGGAAGTATTCTGAGGTAATTTAAATTTTAGGAAAAATATGAGGATGATTATCGATGATTATATAATTGAGTTCAATAACATAGTAATTTTGGTTGTTTCATTTATTGTGAGTGTTTGTTTGATGTTTAAATGATCAACATAATATGGTTAATTGTTCTGTCCCGTTTGTTAGAAAAGCTTTTGCAAATATCTTGTCTGAGGTAAATTGTCATTTTAAACACATTTAGTGAGTGTGAATAATATGATTTTTGTCTCTATATATATTTATGATGCTCTGGCAGTTTTAGTTACTGTATAAAGTGTATTATTATGATCTGTATGATAGTTTGAGTGCTTACAATGGCAGCAAATTTAAAAAAAAAAACAAAAGATGTTTACATTGACATTATTTAAGTTAGTTCAGATTTTTTGACAACCATTTTGTTATGCACAGTGCAATCTGATTTACGTTATTGTATATCAGATGTATGAAATGTACAGTGATTTAATGAACAGGTGTTTCATATCATAGTCATTTGCCATACTGTGGATTTTAAACACATCAAGGGCTGGAAATGACTGAATAAATTTCTTGCCTTTTTCCTTAGCTAATATTTCCCTCATATATGTTTCCTCTCTTCTTGTGTGTTAACAGGTCATTGGCACTGCTGTGTGTGTTTCACTGACAGACACCTCAAGACATTTTAGTGGTGTAACTGGACATCATTTATGTTAATCTGTAATATTCAATTATTATGTTTTATGTCTTTGCAAAACAGATCACAACATCATTTGCTGTAAGTTGTTTTTAACCAGCTGTTACAAACATTTTTATTATTTGACTTTAACCCTAAGTGTTTTTGATCTTAACCATACTGTCATATTAGTTTTATCGGATATAGGACATAGAGGTACTAAGCCTCTGTTTCTCTGTGCAGGGCATGTACATCTAGGATGCGATCAATCCAGATGAGATTCTCTCCAATGCCAGCAAACCGACAGTGGAAGACACGAGCCAGCACTTCTCCCACCACATTGCCTCAGGCTTTTGAGATACCGACTTATAACTGCTTCTCCCCCCTATGTTGGGATCACCGGGGCCTCCATCGCCCGGCATGTACACGCTACATTAGGTGTAGGTAAGACGCACACTCACTGCTTCCCTGGTGCTTGTGTTCTCAATGTTTCTGTGCAGGTGCCTGGGATAATGAAGACAATTTGGGTTGTCGTGTTACACGCCAGGTGAACAACATCAGAGTGCGGCAGTCAGAGATCCTAAAGAAGGACTCCATATGTTTAGTCGAGACAGTACGCCGTACATCTCTTACGACGAGGATATTTGTTTCAGGACCGCTTTCCCATACTGACAAGGACATTTAAGGTTCAATGGACAACTTGCTTTCAATGAATGGTTAATGTCTGTAGCCCTTTTCACACACATATTATGGAAAAAATACAGAGTACACATCCGGGAGTTGTTCGGGATTATTTGATTTTGGTTAATTCACGCTGCCAATAGTTATCTAGATTTGTTTGTGCTTTCACACACATGCACTTGGTAGGTTTTTCGTAGTATCTGTAGTTTGCTTATCCGTGATTTCTCTCTCGAGAAACCACACGTGTATTTTTTTGTTTATGATAAGATCATAAAGGAGTGCGTTACACCAGTGCTTCCCAATCCTGGTCCTCGAGCACGCCCTCTCAAAAAGTTTTAGATGTCTCCTTATTTAACTCATCAGCTTGTTAGGGAGACATGTTTACCATTTTGGAAGGAGGCTGATAAGTTGAATCAGGTGTTTTAAATAAGTTTTTGGGAGGGGGTGCTCGAGGACCAGGATTGGGAAGCACTGTGTTACACGCTGTTTTGTTATGCTGGTGAATGTTCATAGCTGATAGTGACGAGCCCCCTGATTTCTTCTTCAGTCCAGTTTGCAGATTTTTCTCATTGTGAATGTTAATCTGCATTTAAATCTGCCATGTCAAAGGGGAAAAGGCTATATTTTTGTCGTGATGACACAATATTTATGTTGACTAATTATCGACGTTGAAATTGACACCGCCGATTCTATCCACCAAAGCAACAGCTCTAAGTCTAGCATACACATAATTGCATTCACTAACCTTTGCCTCAGGTTATAAATAACTTAATAATCACAACCATCTAAAAAGCTATGAACAGCAGTCATGCAAATTTTCTCAATTTGCTTTTCTATTTCTACTAGCAATTATGTGAGCTGCAGTCTGGATCCTGCCTCTGTCAGATGACCTAACACAAATGGAAAGATGACATCGACCCTTGCAAGGACTTCAGACGATCCCAGCACTGGACTACATACAGTGGTAATCATGTGCGTTTCATGTTTAACTTTGGATACTTTTGGAGATCATTTCATCTTCCCCTCGCTTAAATGTTTACATTAACAGAATTTTTTTACCAGGGGTGCCCAAACTTGTGCATGTCCCTGTACTGATATATACTATACAAATAATGTAAGTTGAATTTACTTATTTGAAACGCATTATACTAAACACTACACTGCAATGTTGTTTTTAACGTTTGTGCATAATATATGATTTTTTGTCTTTTTCCTTCATTAGATTTTCAGTAGTCCGTGTCAAATTTTCTTTCAAGGTAAGATAGCTTTACATGTTTTTTATTGTGCTTTAGTTCACACAGGCCCGGTTTATGTTCTTAACCAGCATGAGTTTATTTATTGTGATATACACAAAACAAGATATTTTGATAAATGATGTTAAGTACACAGCTGCTCATTTACTTCAATAAAATGTCTTTTTCCTATTATGGAAGTCAATGGGTACCATCAACTGTATGATTGACATCATTTATCAGATTAAAGAATTTTTGGCAAGTTTATAACAACATGAAGGTGAGTAAATGATACAATTATAATTTTTACGTAAACTTTTAGCTTTGAAGGATTATTTACTCAACCCATGTTATCCAAGATGTTTGTCTTTCTTTCTTTAGCCAAACACAATCAGAGTTATATTAAATACTGTCCTGGCCAGTGGCTCGTGACTGCTCTTCTGAGGGTGCGAATTCAAAATAAGTGTTCAGAGTGTCATGTGTGTTGCTCGTGTCTTCAAAAATATGTGTTTGTTACATCATGTAAACCATGTGCATCACGTGTCTTGTCATAAGAAGTGCCTGCTGCACACGCGTCAAAACCTTTTATGATAAAAGAGATGCTCACGTTCACAAAATACACACAACACATTCACTTAACATTAAACTCTGATTACGCAGGCACTTATTTTGAAATGACACGTGATTCACATGCGATACGCCTAACACATATTTTAAATGACGAACCACACACATGACGGGCTACATACATGTTGGGATGAGCTTCGCATTGCATGTGCGCCCTCGGAAAATAAGTCATTGTCCGCCACTGGTCCTGGTTCTTCAATGCTTAAAGGAATAGTCTACTCATTTTCAATATTAAAATATGTTATTACCTTAACTAAGAACTGTTGAATCATCCCTCTATCATCTGTGTGTGCACGTAAGCGCTGGAGCGCGCTGCGACGCTACGATAGCATTTAGCTTAGCCCCATTCATTCAATGCTGCCATTTAGAGATAAAGTTAGAAGTGACCAAACACATCAACGTTTTTCCTATTTAAGACGAGTAGTTATACGAGCAAGTTTGGTGGTACAAAATAAAACCTAGCGCTTTTCTAAGCGGATTTAAAAGAGGAACTATATTTTATGGCGTAATAGCACTTTTGGGAGTACTTCCACTCGCCTGAAAAGTCCGCTCCCCTTCTCACTCTCATAATGGGAGAGGGAGGGTGTTACTGCGCCAAGTCGAAGTACTCCCAAAAGTGCTATTACGCCATAAAATATAGTTACTCTTTTAAATCCGCTTAGAAAAGCGCTATGTTTTATTTTGTACCACCAAACTTGCTCGTATAACTACTCGTCTTAAATAGGAAAAACGTTGATGTGTTTGGTCACTTCTAACTTTATCTCTAAATGGTACCATTGAATGAATGGGGCTAAGCTAAATGCTATCGTAGCGTCGCAGCGCGCTCCAGCGATTACGTGCACACACACAGATGATAGAGGGATGATTCAACAGTTCTTAGTTAAGGTAATAACATATTTTAATATTGAAAATGAGTAGACTATTCCTTTAATAATGGCATTGACTGGGCATCAATGTTTTGAAGTTCCAAAAGTGCATCCATCCATCATTAAAGTGATCCATATATAACCCAGTGGGTCTTCTGATGCAAAATGATAGGCTTGTGAGAAAAACTTTATATTTTAAGCTTTAAGCGAGTTACGATGTATATGTAATGTAAACAGACTACAACAACTCAATCGCATTGTTTCTCATGTGTCTCTACTGTGTTTCATCACAATTCATTTTACGACTAGTCATGAGATGCATAACATCCAATGCGATAACACGTGCCGCCATATTTAAATTGTCTTTTTAACTTTGTAAATGTCTTGTCTCTATCATAAAAAGCTATAAATATGAATAGTTTTTCTCACAAACGTATTGTTTCGCTTCGGAAGACATTTATTAATCCACTGGGTTACATATGGATTACTTTAATGATGGATGGATATACATTTGAGCTTTGAAAAACATTGATCCCAGTCAATGACATTATAAAGCAAAAATATAAATACAATATATAAATGTAAAGAACCAGGAAATGATTTAATATAACTCTGATTGTGTTCTGTTAAAAAAGTAATAATCAGTCAATTTTCATTTTGGTGGGAGGAGTAATCCTTTAACTCATTTGAGTCATCAGACAGTCATCTTGTTGCTTTGACTGAATTCAGTTACAGATCAAAATCCCTGGTGGTAATTCAACACTGCTCAGTCTTATCTATTTAGGTACACTGACGATCCTGAAGGTGTGTTAACATTAATAAAATAATAAAGTAATGCATAAAGTGATAATTGAACATTACTGATGATGTGTGCTGTTAACAAGCAGAAGGGTAAAGATAAACTAAAACAAAGACGTCAAAGCAACAAGATGACTTGGTTCAGACAACTCAACCCTTTTAAAATGTCTTTTATTTAACAGTGCATTTTATCCTTTATCTTAGACAAAGCAGACCATGTTATTTTCATTTAATACATTCTGGAACAAATCTGGGTCCACTTATCATTTCTACTTCCAAATGAACATTTCTGTTCTGCTCCGTTTACAGTGTTTGGGTGAGATCTAGACCGAGGACTAAGGCGTATACTAGGACAGAACTAAGTGTTGTGGCCCACAGGTGAGACAAACTTTGCTACTTGGTATCTGTTAGACACGATACATTGAAAAGGGCCCATTCATATTATACTTAAACTTGGTCCAGGACCATTTGATTTTTGGTTCATTCACACTGCCAATGATTTTCCGGAATCTGTGTTTATGCCGTAAAGACACATGATGTGTTTAAAGTCCTGCACTTGATAGGTTTTATCCACAGTGTCTGAAGGTTTGTTATTATTGGTTATTTCTCTCTGCAGATGACTGGATTTTTGTTTATGATAAGACTATAATGGAATGCGTGATGCGCTGTTCTAGTATGCACATGAATTAACCCAATTTCAAAGTGGATTTTTGAAACTCCCTGAACTCTGTTCTAGTCCAGTTTGCAGACATTTCTCATTGTGAATGTAAATGTTCATTTAAACCCCCGTTTTAAAGAGCTGAATGGTATATCTTGTTGCTATGACGCACATGTATTTTGTTTAATATAAGCTCATGTGAGCACCTGATGCGCTAGAACTGTTGTGCTGCTAAATGATCTCTGCTTCAGCGTGGATAGTGACAAGTTCCCTGATCTCTGCTTCAGTCCAGTTTGCCGACCTTTGTAAAACCCTTGTTTTAAAGAGCTGAACCATAACTTCAAAACTACGCCATTGTTTTTGCGTCTCATTCACAAAGAGGGCTTTCCAGGTATCTTACGGTAATGTTACTAGGTCCTCTTTCCTGGAACAATCCCAGAACATCTTTGCGTTCACACAAATGCCTGTCTGCCAATTTTACGGATATTTTCTGGGACCAAAGTGCTGTGTGAATAAGGTTATACTTTACTCGATTACATGAACACTGATGCAAGCACTTGTTCAACACAGTTTGGTGGTAAGCAAGTGGGTGACTGTTATCTTTAGATATCTCTAACAATAAAATGTATAATTTTCAAGACATTTGCATTAATTCCTCCTATAGCACTCATTTTAAGTATAGCTGAGGATGCAAAGAAGAATTAACACTGTTAATAATGCACAGCCAGACACTCAGGAATGCAACAACATAGTAGACCAGATGTTTTATATGCTTACATAAAGTACTGTATGCTTTGTGGGTCCACTTTTTGATTATCTATCCAATATACACGATTGTTCATGTTTGCCATAGGCACCTAAATTTAAATATAAAAATGTGATCGTATGATTAATAATTTTTTTTGGATGTTTCCATTTAGGTGATCCTAAAGCAACAAAGAGGAACCATGGAGAGGAAGAAGTGGTATCCAGATGTTTAAAAGGCGGTGTTCGGGACAGGAAACAAAGGCAACAAAGAGGAACCTCTAAGGTTTAAAGGCACTGCTTGCAGAGACGAGTGCAGAAAACAAGACAGAAGACCTGTCGAGAATGTTTTATGATTAAATGTTTTTGTTATGTACATGCACATTATTATTTACAAAATATTTCTAAGATACATAAATATGTGACCTTGTATATGAAATCCAGGCTACTGTCTTAAAATCTAATGACATCTAAAGTTTGAATTTACTGATTTAATATTGAGTTCAGTCTTTGGCATGACCTTACTCAGTCAGTATTGAATATGTTAAGATTATATTTTCAGAGAATGTTTTCTGAATTGTGTAGGATGATTTTATGTAGAAAACAGTAAGTCACAAGAAATACTTTGCTGGGTTTTCACAGGCCGTGTCCCATTTGTACAACATATGTGAATTATCTTGAGACTAAAACTTCTGAAATCCAAACTGTTATATTTTAGCATTTCAAATGCAGCCACCCTTTGCCTAGAATTTGAAATATATACTCTTGGGTTTTTTCAGTAATTTTTTGACATCTCACCGTGAGATATTTTTAAAGAAATTTCTATGTATTATGGGCTTGAATTACTTGTTTATTTTATCATTTTGTCCAAGTAATTTGAAAAAAGTTTTAAATTAAATTTTAGTTCTCAATTGAAATAAATGTATATGTTGAGACTATATTTTTGTCCACAAACGTAATTGAATCATATACTTTAAGAGTATATTATTTTGAAGGGTATAAGAAATATTTTAGTTAGTGTAAGTAAAACGTTTACACAGTAGCATAGCAGTGTATAATAGTTACAGAATATGTAATTTATGTGTGACACATGTAAATATTCTGTTACTGATTTATCCAAGTTGTTTATGTGTTATATTTGTCAAATTAATAAATTTGCAACGGTTATTGACAGTGGTGTACTTGTTTTTAGTTATTATTGCAAAGAAGCACATTATTCTGCATAAGTGTGAATGAATAAAGGTTTAATTTAATAAATAAATGCACGGTAAAGCCCGTGCAGAGCGGCTGTAATTGCATCGTTTAAACATCGGCCCGAGGGCATTTGTGACGAGATGCCGACATCTAGACGACATCTTCCCAATGAGCAAACGCTCCCTGAGCGACATCTTGCCGATGGAACTTTGAAAGTTGGCACAACGTCGGCCAGATGTATGTGTGCTGTCTGGGAATAAATGGTTAGAATAGGATGTTTTATTGTTTCTGTAATCTGGTCATGCTTACCACCTGCTGCCCATTCCTTTACATCAGATAGCCACTGTGAAACCACTTCATCTGTACATTCTAGCTCTGTTTTTAGGTCAGCTAGCCTTGCAGTCTCATCATGGAGTCTCCAACAAGTCTGATGAACAGTGTTATACCATTATCAGGATTAAAATGTGTATGATTAACAACAGGCCAAGTGAACACAACAAAAGGACAGACAAAACAATTAATGAAGACTTACCTTAACATATCTTGTAAAAAGTGCCTGATTTTTATTTTATTTTTTCGTTCCACCCTGTTACATGTAAGCATGTCCACCCGTGCTGTTGAAAGCAAATAATAAGGTTATGATGATCAATCTAAAAAAGTATACACGAATATGCAAACTCCTATCACCTGCTTTGGACAAATATTTGGTCATCAGGGCACAACGTGAGAGGTAACTGTTCACTTGCTCCACCTCCTCACCAGCGGTTGTCCCTGCTCCTTCCCGGTTCCTGCCACTCCATTTAATCTGTTAGTAAAGGGTGGAAGAAATTCAATTTAATTTTATTTATATACACCAATATCACAAAACACAATTTGCATCAAAGAGCATTACAACCCGTGCAAGAATGGTTATGCAAAAGATAAGATAATATAGTGTAGCTTAACTTCAATTTCATATTATTAATGTGCTTGTAAATATTACAAAAGTACACACCTCACACTTAGTAGCATGGGCTCGAGCATGCATTACACCGAGAAAGGGTTTCATAGTGGTCTGCTCCGGAAGATTCAATTCAATTTTATTTAAATAGCGCTTTTCACAAAAGTCAATTGTTTCAAAGCAGCTTTACATAAATAGAAGCAGTGAAGGCACAGAAAAACGACAGCTAGCACAACAAAATACATGATAGCATAAGCAGTTAAATTTGCTGCGGCTATGACTCAATATTATAAGTGAACGTATTACTAAAGTAACGTCTAGAAGAGGAAGCTAGGTAAAGCCCAAAAAGGCTGCCTCTCCGGGGTGAAAAACCCCCAGGAGGAAAAAAAACCCCGGGCTTTTATCCGAGGAAAAATAAGTCCTAGGAGGGAAAAACCCTTGGGAGAACGGATAAGGAGATTTAGCTGAGATTAAGCGGGTTCTGCCGGTGATCGTTGGTCAGGCATCAGCTGGGCATCACATTGAAGGACGGCCAGTAGATCAGAGGTGTGCCGACTTCCATCTACCGGGACTGGGTCTGTTTGTCTCGTTGTCCTCGGGTCGAGGACGAGACAGGGAGAGAAAAACAAAATCGTATTAGCGTAGCGGCCCTTCATATGTATTGAAGTGTCACACAGTGATGTGGTTTAACTCAGCTAAGTTCCAGACAGACTAACTATTGCGGCATAATTATATATCCACAGTTGAGGATTTAGCAAATTGGGGGCCCAATGCGAAGGTATATATGGTAAATAAGGGTCACTTTAATCTTTAAGAGAAAATGAAACCTGACGACCCGTTTGACTAAGGCCTAAAGCCCCACTGTCGTCGTTAACGCAGGTTCAGTGGCAAACGGGTCTATATTGTATACCATTTACAGGACCAGGAGAAAATGCTAAAACATCGCAACCCAACAATACGTGCTAACCCGTTTGACTAAAGCCGGAAGCCCCACTGTCGTCGTTAATGTAGGTTCAGTGGCAAACGGGTCTATATTGTATACCATTTACAGGACCACGAGAAAACGCCAAAATCGCAACCCGACCATACGTGCTAACCCGTTTGACTAAGGCCGAAGCCCCACTGTCGTTGTTAATGCAGGTTCAGTGGCAAATGGGTCTGTATGGCATACTATTCACAAGACACACGAAAGCGCCAAAATCGCAACCCACCATACGTGCCAACCCGTTTGACTAAGGCTGGAGGCCCCACTGTCTTTGTTAATGCAGGTTCAGTGGCAAACGGGTCGGTATGGCATACTATTCACAAGACACACGAAAGCACCAAAATCGCAACCCAACCATACGTGCCAAACCGTTTGACTAAGGCCGGAGGCCCCACTGTCGTCGCTAATGCAGGTTCAGTGGCAAACGGTGGCAACTATTTAATGCAATTCATTTTAAGTGTTCATGCAGAAAAGGTTTTTATTTATTTATTTGGTTGGTCTGTGTTATGACCGTGAGTGCTTTGTTCCGTAAAACAACTATTGCGAGTTAAGTACCTTTACTAGACAAATTATGCGAATGCTTTGTTGAAGAGAAAGGTTTTAAGTCTAGATTTAAAATGATCGACTGTGTCTGATTCTCGGACATTGGTTGGTAAATCATTCCAGAGCTTAGGGGCTAAGTATGAAAAGGATCTTCCACTTTTAGACACTTTTGATAGTCTAGGGATAATCAATAGGCCAGAATTTTGCGACCGTAGTGTGCGTGATGGATTGTATTCTGATAGTAATTCTCTAAGATATGAGGGTGCTAAGCCATTTAAAGCTTTGTAGGTGATTAGTGATATTTTAAATTGTATGCGATATTTAACTGGTAGCCAGTGTAAAGATGCCAGAATTGGGCTTATGTGGTCATACTTCTTTGATCGAGTAAGTACCCTTGCAGAAGCGTTTCGAACTAGCTGAAGCTTGTTGACCTGATTTGAATGGCATCCCCCGAGTAGTGAGTTACAATAGTCTATTCTAGAGGTCATAAAAGCATGAATAAGCTTCTCTGCGTCAGATGTAGACAGTATATGGCGTATTTTTGAGATATTTCTAAGATGGAAGAATGCTGTGCGGCAGACGTTGGCGATATGACTATCAAAGGATAAGTTGCTGTCGAACATCACACCTAAGTTCCTAACCGTGGAAGATGGCACCACAGTACAGCCATCTATGTGCAATTTGTAATCTGACATATTATGTTTGTAGCGATTTGTTTCAATAATAAGTATCTCTGTCTTATTGGAGTTGAGCTTAAGAAAGTTATGTGCCATCCAGTCAATAACATCGCTAATGCAGTCTTTTAGCTTAGAAAACGTGTGTGTTTCGCTGGAATGCGAGGAAATGTAAAGCTGTGTATCATCCGCATAGCAGTGAAAACTTATGTTATGTTTCCTGATAATGTCTCCTAGGGGTAACATGTATAACGAGAACAGGATAGGACCTAAAACTGATCCCTGCGGTACACCGTATTTAACCAGGGAGTGATATGACTCTTCCTCACTTACATAAACAAAGTGATAGCGATTGGTTAGATATGACCTAAACCAGGCTAGCGCCTGACCACTGATACCAACATAGTTTTCTAGTCTATTGAGTAAGATTGTGTATCTATTGTGTCAAAGGCTGCACTAAGGTCTATAATATAAGAATTGAGATTTCACCACGATCGGATGTTAATAGGAGGTCATTTGTAACTCTAAGCAACGCTGTCTCTGTGCTATAGTTGGGCCTGAATCCTGATTGGAACTTTTCATACGTACTATTATTTGTCAAGAATGTGCGTAACTGGCTTGCCACTACCTTTTCTAATATTTTCGAAAGAAAAGGAGATTTGAGATTGGTCTAAAGTTATTAAGCTCTCCTTGATCAAGCTGTGGTTTTTTAATCAGCGGTTTAATAACTGCTAGTTTGAAAGCTATTGGAACGTATCCTATTTCTAGCGATGAGTTAAAGATATGTAGTAACCGGGGTTGACACTACAGGGAATACCTCTTTAAGTAGTTTTGTGGGAACGGGGTCTAATATACAGGATGATGATTTGGTTGATGTGACTAGTTTTAGAGAGCTCATCTATTGTAGT
The DNA here is from genome assembly GCA_025389145.1 of Misgurnus mizolepis. Taxonomy (NCBI): domain Eukaryota; kingdom Metazoa; phylum Chordata; class Actinopteri; order Cypriniformes; family Cobitidae; genus Misgurnus; species Misgurnus mizolepis. Next base: position 326,913 of record JAIFKI010000046.1, on the reverse strand, counting down.
AGGTTTTAATGAATCAAGATGTTCGTATGGTAGTCTAGTGTTAAGTGAACTAATGGGTAGAGTGGTGGTTGCCTGGGTAGCTACGATGTTTTCCCTAATAGCCGAAATTTTGTTAGAAAAGAAGTTCATGAAATCGTTACTATTGTGTTGAAGTTTACTATTGGTTTCTGTTTGTTCTTTGTTCTAGTCAGTTTCGCAACTGTGCTAAAGAGGAAACGAGGGTTTGTATGATTCTCATTTATAAGCTTGCTAAGATATGTAGATCTGGCGGTTTTAATAGCCTGTCTGTAGTGTTTAACACTCTCTTTCCATGCTGCTCGCCATACTTCTAACTTTGTGCTTCTATAATTTCTTTCCATTTTTCTAGCTGCCTTTTTAAGGGCTGCGGTGTGATGGTCATACCATGGAGCTGGCGGTTTTTCTTTGAATCTCTTTTTTCGAATGGGAGCAACGGCATCCAATGTGTTAGAACAGACATTGTTTAGGTTTTCTATTACAATATCTAGATCGTCACAGTTATCTGCTACATGTTTCCTTTGGGACAGGTCTGGAAGAGTACTAATAAAGCTATCTTTAGTGGTGGAAATTATTGTTCTGGCTAGTCGGTAGCATGTTGTGGATTGAGTGATCCTATCTAGAAGTACAGTGTATGACACAAGGTAATGGTCAGAAACTGCATCACTCTGAGGTGATATTTCGACGTCATTAATATTGAGTCCGAGTGACAGAATTAAGTCTAATGTGTGCTTACGAGTATGCATTGGCCCTGTCATGTTTTGTCTAATATTGAGAGAATTTAGAACATCCATAAACACACGTCCTAATGCATCTTTTGGGTTATCCACATGGATATTAAAATCACCAACAATAAGAGCTTTATCTACAGTGACTACAAGCTCAGACAGGAAATCTGCTATTTCTTTAAGGAAATCTGCATGGTGGCCCGGTGGTCTATAGATTGTCGCTAAGGCAAAAGAAAGCTGTTTGTGGTTACGATCAGTTATTTCCATATTTAACAACATTAGTTCAAATGATTTAAATTTTAGCTCAGATTTTTGGTTACTTTAAAAAATTGTGTTGTATATTGTAGCTACACCACCCCCTCTCCCCTTTAATCGAGGTTCGTGTTTATAATAATAGTCCTTGTGGGGTGGATTCATTTAAACTAATGTAGTCGTCTGCTTTAAGCCAGGTTTCTGTTAAACAGAGTGCATCTAAGTTTTGGTCTGTAATTATTTCATTGACAATAGGTTCTTTATTGGTAAGCGATCTAATGTTAAGAAGGCCCGAATTTTAACATTCGAGGTTCATCTGTTAATGTATTGTTTTCTAATTTTATATTAATCAGATTTGTACCAGATGTAACAAGCGGTGCTCTGTATTTATTTGTTCGGGGAACAGATACAGTTGAAATGTGCTGATATTTCGGTAAGATTGACTCGAAGTGCTGGGATATAAGTGGTCTTGACATAAGGGCCCTGGATAGTCAGACTATATCAGAATTAAGACTATTGATCAGATTTCGAGAGAGTATAGCACTTCCTTCCGATGATGGATGAAGGCCATCTCAGGTTAGGAGGAATGGTCTTCCCCAGAAATGCTTCCAATTGTCTATAAACCCTACGTTATGCTGAGGGCACCACTTTGACATCCAGCCATTGAAAGAGACTAATCTACTATGTGTTTCATCTCCCCGGTAGGCGGGGAGGGGACCAGAGCATATTACATTGTCTGACATTGTTTTTGCAATTTCACACATCTCCTTAATAGTATCTTTGGTGATTTCCGACTGTCGGAGTCTGGTGTCATTCGTGCTTGCGTAAATAACAATCTTAGAAAACTTCCGCTTAGCATTAGCCAGCACTTTAAGTTTGGATCTAATGTCAGCGTTCTGGCTCCCGGTTATACAGTCGACCATGGTGTTTGGTGCCTCAATGTTAGTGTTCCTGAGTATAGAATCTCCAATGACCAGGGCACTTTTAAAAGGTGTTTCAGCTGGTGTACTCCTTAGGGGATCGAATCTGTTAGAAATTACCGTAACGTTATGGGTCTTAGAAGGACGCCGTATATGACTATGCCGCCTGAGAGTCACCCAGTTTGACCGCCGACTTGACTCTGATGTCGGAACCAAACCATGTGTATTTTGATAAACACTATGCGCGGTCGATACAGTATTTGTAATATTTACATTAGCATCTGATGTCGGAACCGAGCCATTAGTCTTTTCGCTCGATAGATTATTTGCAACAGTAACATTAGCGGTTTTGCTATCCTCAACTAGCGTTCGGATGCGCGATTCTAGTTCAGCAACCTTCTCAGTTAACCTTAATACTTCAATACACTTAGTGCATGTAAACCCCTCTATGCTAACAGCAGAAGCTAAACTATACATGTGGCAAGTAGTACATGTTACAATAACAAGCGGAGTCTTACCGCTTTCATGCTGGGCGATGGCGTCTTCGTTTACCCGAACGCGGTCCCCGGAGCTGCATCGCGTGGGGTGTACGGTTGTGACACGCCTCGGTCGCCTGCGAATGTCTGGGGCCAGGGTGATGTGGGGCATGCTGAATCTGCAAAGACCGGGCAGCGGTTCCTCCACAGCTTCCCGATCGCTTTCATGTTGGACGATGGCGTCTCCGTTCAGTCGTTCACGGTCCGTGAAGCTGCATCGCGTGGAATGCTCGTTTGTTGCACGCCTCGTTCGCTTGTGGATGTCGGAAGGCAGGGTGAAGTGGGCGCTGTACCTCGCGTTGGGTCTGCTAAAACCGGGTAACAACTCCTCCACAGCTTCCCGCTCAGGTGAGGACAGGTCAGAAAAGCATATATCAGATGAATCCGCCATTAGATCGGAAAATGCTAGCTTCAGCCTCCACCGTTTGTGGATGTGGATGCTAGCGGGCTATATGCTAACACTGGGTGTTTATTAGTGATAAATAGTTTCACGTGGTAGTACTGCTCAATAATCGTCACGGTAAAGTATTCCTATGTAAAACTAATAAGTTATATTATATAAATAGGAATAGGATGGTAAATAGGAAGAGGATGGTAAAAAAAGGATTTTAGATGATGAACTCGACGGAGCTCCGATGCACGATGCACGTTCTGTTCAGCGTGACGTCACACACCGGATATCCGGTTATTGAGTAGGAAGAGCAGGAAGGACACTAGCAACTTTCTCCAGGTATGGCTTAGTATTTGCAAGCCACGTCCATTGTGAAGAATTGTGCCTTGGCTAGCATGAGCTCCTCCTGAAGGTACAGAGGGTAGGCAAATATCTCCCCCTGTACATATTAAGGGCTTTCAAAAGGAACCCATGGCAACACACAGCAACCTCCATTCCCTCGTCATCCAATTTTGAAACCCTCCTTGAAGTATCCCTCGCTGCTGTCCATTGGGATTCCATGACAAATCAAATAAAAGCAACGGTGTCATTCAATATATTGCATTTATTCTCTCAATTTGATTTTGTAATTGGTAGGCAGAAGTAACTGGGGGGGGGGGGTTACGGTGAGTAATGTAACAACTATTTTGTCAACTTGCATTTTTCACTGCTTTCTGTATGGTGTCAACAAATCCACCACACCACACTGTCTTCAGCCACAAAGAGCCCCTCAAAAAAAAAAAACAGGATAATCAGAGCTGAAAAGGAAAGAAAAATAGAAAATCCATCCATGAAATATATTAGGTAAGAAAATAAATCAATAAAAATACCAATAAAAATCACCTTCCGTTTTGGCGAAAGCAATATAGTTTTCTATTTCCAACTGCTGAAACAGCCAACAGTACTGGGGTGCAGGCAGGGCAGGTGAAAGGAGCACTACAGCAGAGCTGGTCTTTCTTAAATGATGCATACGAAAGCTGTAAGAAGCTGTGCTGCAGTGCATTGCCGTTGATGGGTCCAGACTGGAAAATATATAAAATGAAAAAGTATTTGTGATATTGTCTGCTTATGGAGTTTTGAATAAAATGGTGTACCCATTGGTGTTTAATCTCAACTAGGGATGCACCGAATCCAGATTTTTGGGTCGGCCGAATACCGAATCCTACTCGCATCCTTATTCCATTACAGGCTCGCAAAATTTCAAAATCCCTGGTAGCCCTTCGGGCAGGCACTCTTCAGTTTTTGGTAGCCCGAAATTTTGCCAATACAAAGCCAATAGGGCCTCTAACCACAATGTTTAATCTGCTATTCTTGTTGTTGTTTTGATGCTGTTGTTTTTTTAACAAACAAAAAAATTGGATTTCCATGTAAACCAACTGTTCCTGCTCATCCCCACACCAGATATACCCACCATTTAAAAGTGGTTCAGTGGGTCACAAAACTCACAGTTTGGATCATCCAGTTAGAGATTGGATGATTTTTTCGATCAGAAAAACAGGGGCTACTGTCGCTTTAAGTCACTCTCTTCACTGCCCGTACAATCTATATCACTTTAAAGCTTGCTGCGAGAGATTTAATTTTCTTACGTGAGGATAGTAATGACTGACAGGACGAAGTTGGAGGATTTGCACAAAAATCCATGACAAATCAGTACGGATTGCTTCCTGTACTGCGGCTTCGCCCGATCGCGAAAGTGAAAGTAAAACTCGAGCGCGCGCTCAAACGCAATTTAAATACCCAATGCCTGAATTTCATGCACCACAATTACCCATCCAAATCTGTGAGAGGATACATAAGCATTTAAATATATTTTTTCCTCCCTATAAGTCAAGATAGCCCGGGGATGGGCGGGGATGCATTTTGATAGCCCGACTGCAAAGCACAATGAAAGCGGTGCGGTGCGATGCCTTAGTTTTTCCAGGTGCGTCCACGAAATGTGAAACACCAAGGGTCACCGGAAAAAAAAATACACTTATCTCAACGTCAACACCTGATGTGTGTAATCAACGGCCGCGTGACGTCGAAACTTTTCTGTTGAGATGATTTGATTTTGCAGTTTGCAGTTAGCCCAACCCAAGCCCTCATAGCTTGACTTGATTGGTTATTTGCCTGCTATGCAGATAGAATATAACAACCCCCCGCCCACACTAGTGAGTTTAGTCTGAAATGTTTTTTAATAAAAAAAAATGACTAAACAATCCACAATTGTCACAATCACAAAATAATATTATACACAAATATTAAAAGTTGCACTCATAAAGAATACTATTTTTAAACTGATAGTTCAAGTTCTTTATTTTTGCCAGAGCGACCTACATCGCCTGGAATTCATTTTGGTGAATTGGCTCACACAAGACAATACAACATAACATATACAATGAAACATACAATTCAAAAAGAAAACACATACTTGAATTCCTACCAATAAATAGTTCTAAAACAAATTTAAGAACAAAGCTATGTCTGAATATATAAAGGAAGTAACATTAAAGTGTTTGTGGAAATTTGACCATTTAAAAAATTGCCATAGGATGGATAGTTGATGCGAAGGATTGTACTACCAATTTGGATCCCTCCTGTCAGTAGGATAATCTACAGGAAGGCACTTAGAGCTTACCCGGGGTAAGACGCATTGTTTTCGTACCCCCCCACATATGCCCTGTGTGGACGCCACCGGGGGCGCACTCGCTCCACGGGGGCTTTCAGTCCCCCTCACCCACTTCCACAAACCCGTTAGTCGTCCACAGCTGATCGATCTCATTGCCTTGCGTGACCGCTGACCCTCTAAAAGTGCGCCCTGTCCATTATGTGCATTGGGATCGGGCTGGGGGGGTCACCCCTGGGTGGGGGCGTCCTGGCCGCGCCCCCCAGGTCCACCAACCCACTATCTGTCCTCCTAAACACTATCACGTCAGATTGGCCCCCCAGGCAATTGGGGGGGTCCTGGCCACGCCCCCAGGCCCATCAACCCACTATTAGTCCTCCTAAACACTATCACGCCGGATCGGCCCCCCAGGCAATTGGGGGTGTCCTGGCCACGCCCCCAGGCTCATCAACCCACTATTAGTCCTTCTAAACACTATGTTGCTGGATTGGCTCCCCGGGCATAGGGGCCGGTCCTGGTCAAGCCCTTAGGCCCACAAACCAGCTATTTGTCCATTTAAACACTATTTTTGCAAAATCGCCCCCTTATCCCTGTATGTCGTCCGGGGCCCCCCGAAGGGTCAGAATCTGGAATCTGGTGCCCCTCCCCCCTTCCTAGAAAATTCCACCCGCAATTTAAATGAATGGGATTTTCCTAATGGATTTGTGGAACATGCTCAGGATGCCCCGAACTACCCGCAAACATCGCTGTGCTCTCCGGCCCCTGGGAAAGCTGGAGAAGTTTCGCAACCCTGGGGCTTCGTTAGGTGGTCAAAAGGTCAAGAAAGAGAGGGATTCTCGAAACCTTTAATAAGAATTACATTGGTTTAATGGGCAGGAGGAACGGCTTCCGTACGGAAACGCCACGACGTAGGACCTGGACGTTCGGGGTCCCTGGTGTCCAGGGCCCCGTCTGTCTGCCCTCACAACGTCGACGCCCCTGGAAGTTTTTAAACAGGTGACCCTCTTTCACCACCCAGATGCTGACAAAGCTCTTAGAAGCTTTCAGACAGAGAGGACAGTGTGAGGCATTTCTTTGAAGGAGCACAAAAAACATTCCCAGGCTCTAGAGACACGCGGTCTCTGTATGTTGTCCGGGGCACCCCGAAGGGCCAGAATCTAGAATTTGGGGCCCCTCCCACCTTCCTGAAAAATTCCACCCTCAATAAATTCTCATTGGATAAATTGCAGGTGGAACATCCAGAAAACACGGTCAGAATGGTCCGGGGATGCCAAAACTTTGCTGGTGGTAACATCATTGGCCCCTGAACCGGGCCCCCGGGTTTCGTAGCTCTGGGTGCATTTTCAGGGTTTTAAACATGGATGGTTTTAGGATGAAACTGGCCTGTTTCTGACTGTCTGCCATTGAAGTGAATGGGCAGGCAGAACTATACATTGAAAATTATAAAAAATGTTTATCTCGGTCCTGGGCCTTAGCCCTTCGGGTATGTCACCCAGGAGAACGTGTCACAACTATGTGTGCGATTTCAGACCAACCAGACCCCCGGGGATCTCACCCAAATTAAGTGATACCAGAGTAAAGATCATCCCTTGTGGAGAATTTTATCCTGATCTCACCCAAATTAGGTGAGACCAGGGTAAAGATGCATCCTATGTAGAGAATTTTATCCTGATCTCACCCAAATTAGGTGAGACCAGGGTAAAGATGCATCCCATGTGGATAATTTTATCCTGATCTCACCCAAATAAGGTGAGACCAGGGTAAAGATGCATCCCCTGTGGAGAATTTTATCCTGATCTCACCCTGGTCTAATCTAATAGGAATAGTTGAAAGGCATCATTTTGAACTGTTAAATGTTCAGGGACGTGAAAAGCCATTTCGGCAAATGTTCCGGGACGTAACAAGCCATTTCGGCAAGGTGTAACAAGCCATTTCGGCAAGGTGTAACATGCCATTTAATGTCCCAGGACGTAACAAGCCGTTTCGGCAAGGTGTAACATGCCATTTAAAGTCCCGGGACGTGACAAGCCATTTCGGGAAGGTTTAACGTGCCATTTAATGTCCCGGGACGTGACAAGCCATTTCGACATGGTGTAACATGCCATTTTATGTCCCGGGAAGTGACAAGCCATTTCGGCAAGGTTTAACGTGCCATGTAATGTCCCGGGACGTGACAAGCCATTTCGACAAGGTTTAACATGCCATTTAATGCCCCGGGACGTAACAAGCCATTTCGGCAAGGTGTAACGTGCCATTTAATGTCCCGGGACGTGACAAGCCATATCAGCAAGGTTTAACGTGACATGTAATGTCCCGGGACGTGACAAGCCATTTTGGCACAGTGTAACATGCCATTTAATGTCCCTGGACGTGACAAGCCATTTCGGCAAGGAATATTTTAAATTTAAAAATCAACTTACAATAAAGCAATAACCTGTTTTGTCCCCATAACGAGAGTTTATGATGTCTATGCCAGAAAACATACGTTTATTTACACGTATGTAAGAAAAGTTGAAATTTAAAGAAGCAGCACAGGCTTGGAACAAAAACTTGGTTTATTCACACAAACACACACACAGGCATCAAAACAGTTTAGAATATAATTTAACTACAATTGAACTTGACACGAAAAGAACATTAATTTTAACAGGAACACTCTAACACGATTCACACAAAACAACACTACAACACAACAACTATTTACATAAAAAATGAACTATATGCACTACTGTTGGTGGCTCTTTGTGGTTTTAAGGAGGGGGTTTTTTTGGCTTTTGATTGCAAATATATTTAAAAACATGCAGTATATATATTTGTGTTCACTCATCTAGCCATTCGAGGTTCAGACCTTCTCCTCGAAAAGAGTTGCGCTTGACGCCGTAATCAAACAGCAACTCCTCACATGTATGAATATCTCTAATAGCCTTAAAAAGGATGACATACATCCTTCCTTCAGGGAAGTTCATCCTGCAGTGGACGGGCATCAGGTTTGCTCTCTTTGAGGAATGATTGATTCTTCGGCCAATGGTGTTTTCTGTTGGGTGACACTCGTAAGGGAAAGTCTCAGCGTCCACACAGAGATCCTGTTCACCATCACGAAAAAAAAAGGTAGCCCATATCACCCTGGATGGACTCTATGATCTTCCGGCCCTCTGCTCCTGTGATTATCTTGCCATGGTAATCACAAACGATGGAGCCTTTGGCAAAGGGTTTGGTAGCAACAACTCCTGGGGTCAAAAGAAGGTGGAATTAGTTTTCACTCCAGAAACACAAATATATGCCCACAAGAAACATTAACATACCTTGCCCTTTTGTGCCAAAGTCCTTGAAGGCCAAGCCTGTCCACTTCTGAGTATGGATTAAAGTGAGGATCCATGGATCCATCTCCACCTGCACCTTACTGGCGGGTCTCCATTTTGCCACTATGTCCTCAGGGCGAGGACAGTTGCTAGTCCAACCCTCTTTTTCAATTTGCCAAGACACCTTGCTGACAGTCGGGGGCCGTCTTGAACACTGGGCTGTCAAAGACAAGTGTTAAATTAATATTTTGTCAAAAGTTGAAATTATGTTACTTTGATGTTAGAAATAGTTTTAGCTTAATCCCCTAGGATATTACAAAGACGTGTATTCGTTTTTTATAATAAAGCACATCAACTTACACAAGAGGTGCTCCTCGAGCTTGGCCAACTGCAAAGCCCTCCACCTGTCATAAAACACCCTGTCAGGTGGAAACCCTGCAGCGTTTTTTTTGGGTGGGGCACTACTTGTCACTACTCGTCATTACAAAGTTTGGCTTGGAGGTGAAAAATAATTACTTCGCCTCCTCGCCGCCCGTCAGCAACGACCTCATGCTGAGTAAATCCACCATCCGGCCGTACTCCTTCCCCCGTCAATGACATCTGTGCCGCCCCAAACTGCTGGTTGGTCTTGTGCGTTGCTGTCTGCAGGAGAGAGAGATGAGAGAGCAGGAGTAAAATGTGCGAGGACGTAACGCGCCATGTCACTGTATTTTAAATGGAGTAAAATGTTCCGGGATGTGACGCGCCATGTAGGCAGTGTTTTCCATGCCGTTAAATGTTCCGGGACGTAACGCGCCTTGTCGGCTGTTTTTATTCAATGCCGCAAATGTTCCGGGATGTGACGCGCCATGTAGGCAGTGTTTTCCATGCCGTTAAATGTTCCGGGACGTAACGCGCCATGTCGGCTGTTTTATACATTTCGGCAAGGTGTAACATGCCATTTAATGTCCCAGGACGTGACAAGCCATTTCGGCAAGGAATATTTTAAAATAAAAAATCAACTTACAATAAAGCAATAACCTGTTTTGTAAAGAGAGCTTATGATGCCTATGCAAGAAAACATACGTTTATTATTAACACGTATGTAAGAAAAGATGAAATTTAAAGCAGCAGCCCAAACTTGGAACAAAAACTTGGTTTATTCACACAAACACACACACAAGCATCAAAACAGCTTAGAATATAATTTAACTACAATTGAACTTGACAAGAAAAGAACATTAATTTTAACAGGAACACTCAAACAAGTTTCACACAAAACAACACTACAACACAACAACTATTTACATAAGAAATTAACTATATGCACTACTGTTGGTGGCTCTTTGTGGTTTTAAGGAGGGTTTTTTTGGCTTTTGAAACAAGTGAGGCCGCTTTATGCAACTTTGGGGAACCCTTAAAGGGGCTCAAGTTTAAGGGAGAAAGCTGTATGACCGCCCTCCGGGAAAGCTTTGACGAGGAGGTCCTCGGCTTGGACTCTGCTGAGGTGCCTGGTTGCGGGTCCTCTGTCGGTTCCTCGTCTGGGGCCTCCTCATTGCTGCCCTCCTAGAAAGAGCAAGTGAAGAAACGGATGAGCTGTTGGTCTTGAGTGTGCAAAAAATCACACAGGGATCTTGTGGAGAGAGATATTACCGTGTCAACCTTAGGGTTGTTGCGGTGACAGAATTTTCCCACCGGTTAATCAGCGCGTGACAAACCCGGTTTTACCGGTTTCACCGGGTGAGAGGGGCTTATAAATCCACAGAAGTGCCCATTTTACTTTCACTTTTGAGTTAGATGCAACTGTTGTTTAAATCCAGCGCTTGCGTACGCTGTGTTAAATCGCGTATGAATTTGCGTGCAAATGTGAGTGCAACAGCTGGTTTAAGTGCTTGAGTCAATGTGCGCAGGTACTTCTGACAGAAACCCGCCAGTCCCAAGCAGAGCAACTGGCTATTCCTCCATAAAGCGCTGCTTGAATGATGGGTTTATTATTATTCTTAATGAAAAACACAACAACAAAACGATCTCGCCTATATTAAACATCATATGTATCTTATAACAAAAACGAGTAAGCACGCGGCTTCTGCCATCGTCTGCTCGCCGCAGTCTGACAGGAATGAAATCTGACACCCGCATGCCGCTGCTCTGTGATGACGCGCGTTCAGCTCCGCTGGATTCAGCCAGCAGACACATACAGTTGTAAGTGTTTGCTCTCTCTAACGAAGCTAAATGATTTAATTACAAGAAAATATCAAAACGACGGTGAAAGACGGTGTCGCGGTGGGCAAGTGATCTAACCGGTGAGAGGCTGATGCACCGGTAATCACCGTTTCACCGACTATCGCAACAAGCCTAGTCAACCTTGCGCTTTTTGCCTTTTGACTTCACAGGGGAGCCCTTACCCGCCTTCCTCTTCTTGGTGGGGGTCTTCTTGATGGGGGAGGATTCAGGTCCCTGGAGCAGCATGTCAAAGAGCCGCCGGTGATCTGTGGCCTGGCTGACATCCAGGTTGAGTGCATAAAAGCGGTCAGCTGTAACTGTGTCGTGGCACATGAACTGTGCCACTTTGTGGCGGTCATCTGCCGTGTGGGTGTTTTTTGCCTGCGTGGGGAGAGAGATAGAGAGAGAGAAATAGAAAAAAACGAGGTTTAGAAGCAGGCCGGGCTGTCAATAAAAACAAGGTCTAGGTGGAACACTCACATGGGTTGAGATGGAGGTGCGGATGTCAGTAAAGGTTGGAGTTCCGGTCAACCCCATGCTGCTCCAGGCCTCTTGAAAATACGCATTGAGGTTCCGACAAAAAATCGGCTTGGAGTTGAAAAAAAAATACTTCGCCTCCTCGCCGCCCATCAGCAACGACCTCATGCTGAAATCCACCATCCAGCCGTACTCCTCCCCCGTCAAGGACATCTGTGCCGCCCCAAACTGCTGGTTGGTCTTGTGTGTTGCTATCTGCAGGAGAGAGAGATGAGAGAACAGGTAAAAGACAGGTCAAAGTAACTCGCAAGAGGGAGAGAGAAAGAAAGGGGTCTTACGTTAATCAGGTAGAAGTCCTCTGTGGAGCTTTTGCGGGCACCCTCCACCTCCTCTATCGTCATATTCTGGTAAACGCCGCCTCGGTGGCTGAAGATGGATGCAAGGTATGCAGTCATGTGCCCGTAAAAGCTCCACTGGACTTTGGAGCTGATTGTTTCTCTGAGGCGGGCTGTGGAGAGAGAGCAACAAAGACAGAGTGTCATGCAGTGCAGGGGGAAATGCGAGGGCTAAGGTTTCTCCAGCGGAGAATGCTGATGAATACTCACCCAAGATTTCCGGAATCGCCGCCCTCACCTTGGAACGGCACTTGAGGAGCTCCGCCTTGGGGATTAGGCGCCCCTCTTTGGCCGTTTTCTTGGCGACCTGGTGGACCACCACTTTCCTCCTCATAGACTTTATTGCAGTGCGTATCTCCCTTTGTATGGATACCATGGCCTTCTTAGAAAGGCGGCTGGTCTGCGGAGGTGTTTGGCCCAAGTAGTCTACGAACTGTGCCGCATTTTTGACATAGTGTTGGATGGTGGTCTCGGTAATCTTGGCCCGCCTCAGAAAGTTCACCCACGACCTTACACGCTGCGTGTCCTCCAGGAAGAGGAATCTGGAGAGGTTGGTCTTCCCGTCCGCCATGTAGCCAATAAAGTTTTTGATCCTGTAGATTTTCGAGGCGACATTGTTAAGGAGCTTCGCGGACGGGTCGGACCCCTCTTGGTGTCTCTTGTACTCCTCTAGCAGCTCGTGTGCGGTAAAGAAGAGAGAGAGAAAACAAGACACAAGTCAGTCAAGGACGCAGCAGGGCATTACAGTGACAAAGAGCGCAATGGGTGGTACTCACTCAGGGCCGCCACATGCTCGGGGTACTGGGGCAAGTGCTCCTATGCCTCCTGAGAGGTGCTCGGCTCGGGGGAGGGACATCTAAGAGTGGTCTCCTGAGGGGTCTGCTGAGGGGTATCCTGCGGCGTGTCTTGCCCTTCCTGTGGCTCATCCAGGGCGGACAGCAACTTCTTGGTTACGCTGGTCAGCTGGGCAGAGGAGGATGGCCTAAACTTTTGTTTCAACGACCTGTACCTGCGAGTTACGTCGCGCAAGGCTGTTGTAAGAGTGTCGACCTGATAGTTAAGGGTAAGCCATCTCCTCCCTGGCACGCCGGCAGAGTTGTTTTGGGCACTGTGCCTCCTCTTCCTCTGCATCCAGAGGAATCGGCTCATCCTCAAGCTCAACGAGGTCGAGCCTCGAGGCCATGGGGACTGCAGGGTCGGAGGCTCGGAGCTCGGACAGCTGTTTCAAAATAACATTTTTTTTTGCACCTCTTGATCGCATCCTTCCTCGCCTTCTTTGAAAGTTCAGAGTGTGTCTGGATGTGCCGGTCCAGCCGGGTGGTGACCTTGTCACATCCAGGCACGGAGCACTTGCCCTCTCTGTACTTCACCCTGCCTGATTCCAGGGCCAGTAGAAGCTTTCTCTCCTTCACGTTGACCACTTTGTGGTAAACACGTAGATGCTGAACCATCGTTCCTTCTGCCAAACACATAAATGTTAACAAGTTAAAATTCAATGTATATATATACACATACATACATACATACATACATACGTAGTACTACATCTTGTTGTTTTCAAGTATTAAAAGTAAATAAACAGCTTGTTCTAACAAAATGTAGTCTGAAATATAAGTGCTCATTGCAAATGTAAAACTGTATCACTTTTGACTTACTTGTAATCAACAAAACTCCAGAAAATTATGGCACTAAAGCACGAAGTGATGGCAGTCCAGGCTTTAATAACTTGCAACTTGACCAGTTTCCTCACATTTAAGCAGTGTGTTTAATGTTATAACATGCTCCTTTACGTAATGCGTCATTTCGGCAATGTCAAATTTTCAGTGCGTAATGCCCCATGACGACTGTTGTTTTCAATGCAGCAAAATGTTCCGGTATGTAACGTGTCATGTCGAGTGTTGTTTTCAATGGCGGAAAATATTCCGGGACGTGACGCGCCATGTCGACAGGGTTTTCAATGCAGTATAATGTGCTGGGACGTAACGCGCCATATCGCTGTATTTTAAATGCCGCAAAATGTTCCGGTACGTAACGTGTCATGTCGCTGTATTTTAAATGCAGTAAAATGCTCAGGGACTTAATGTGCCATTTAGGCTGTTTTTGGATGCAGTGACATTTTTAATTTATCATTATTGGTTTGATTTCCTCGAAAACATTATTATAGAAATTACGTTTTTTTTACAGTAATTTGTTAATTATATCGCGATTTTTATATTTATATATATATATATATATATATATATATATATATATATATAGTTTTACTTAAACTTTTATACATACTTTTATTATAACTTTGCATCCTGTGAAGAGCATCGATTGAAAGTAAGTAGTAAGGTGTTGTTTACATTTATGCTTATGTACCTCACTGGGTTGCAGTCTCTGTTTATTGCAATGCTGACAGAAACGTCAGTTTACTCTTTTAAAACTATTAATCATCTTTCTTGTCAGTGTCAATGCAGAAACGACTTAAATTAGACAACAGTTAGCGGCTATGCTTGTTAACTCCGCTGGTTTGCAACAAACAACATTATAATTAACCCCTGAGACCTTTAACTTTATCTAAAGGCCCAAAAATGATTTCAATCCGTCAATTATACTGTTTACTGGTTTGGATTTCATTCTGTGAATGATTTAAAACTTTTAATTTATTGTCAGTGTCAATGCAGAAACGACTTAGTTAGCAGCAATGCTTGTTTACATCGCTGTTTGCAAACACATACATTACAATTAACCCCTGAGACCTTTAACTTTATCTAAGGACCAAAAATGATTGAATTCTGCCTGTTTTCTTTTGTGAATTAAAGAGAGCTGTGAGTTTTGTAACTGAAAACTTTTTATTATAATTATTTAAAGTTTACATGCTAATAACAAGTCAGTTATGTTGCTTATTCGTTTGGATTTCATTCTGTGACTGCTTTAAAACTTATCATTATTGTAAATGTTTTGACATTTTTCAGATGGAGGTTACATGTGTTTAATGCATGTTAAAACTAAAGCACATCAGCCAGCACCTTAGGTTCAAGCACCGCATTTTAAACATTATGGAGCATAAGCTCATAATAAATATGATACGGGGCAAGGTCCGCATTGATAACATGCCTTGCCCTGTGTGCAAAAAAAATGTGCGCCATGTAGAGGTGCACATGAGGGTGGGGCACAAAGACCTCAAGGTAAGTGACCTGACCGATAGGCTTTTGTGAGATGTTATGAGTAAAAGCGTCATTATGTCATAACAAATTTCAACAATTGTTTCAGGAAAAAGGAAGGGCCCAGATGCTCAAGGGCCTGAGTCAGCAGGTAACAAGAGCTAGGCTTCAGGCCCTGTCAGCCACAAACCCCACCGTGCCTCTGGCGACACAGTGGGGTGCGACGGGTGCAGACCAGCCCGCAGACCAAGTTCCAAGGGAGGAGGGTGAGCTTCTTTACGAAATCCGGAAGCTTATGCAATCCGTCGAGCCCCCTGTCCAAGAGGACGTCAGGTCTCTGCCGGGTAAGTGTCCACAAGTTTCACGAACTCTGAAATCATTGCGTTGACTCGAGCGACCAAACGATAAATTTGATGTATGTACTTCTGTCTTTCAGTAGTGCACGAAGTCCCCACAGCCCAAGAGGAGGATCTGGTCGCCCCGGACTGGGAGCTGGCTACCCCGGACTGGGAGCTGTTCGGCCATGAGGAGGAGGTGGTGGCCACGCCCTCCATGCTTTTCTATGACCTCACGGACGAAGAGCTCCATGTGGACCTGCATGGTAGGTCACAAGTTTAACAAAGGCTAAATTAACAAAGAGCGACCAAAGGCTAAATTTGATGTCTGTTTCTCTGTCTTTCAGTCGTGCGCAAAGTCCCTGGAGCAACGGAGGAGGTGCTGGTCGCCCCGGACTGGGAGCTGTCTGCGCCGGAGTGGGAGCTGGTCATCCACGAGGAGGAGGTGGTTACCTCTCGGCCAAGCACGCCTTGACAAGTTTTTTTTTTTAAAGTTTGGTTTGATGTGTAAATAATTTTGGTTTGATCATTTTGGATATTGTACAGTTTTCTAAGGTTTTGCGTGTTTGTTTTGATTTGTTTGAATTTTTATACATTTTTGCATGTTTGTTTTGAAGTGTTGTGTGCTTTTTATAAGGAGTTTTGTTATTTATTTTTATAGTATGTTTTTCTTAGTGTGTTTTAATATTTAACTTTTTTTAATAAACTACTTTTCCAGAATCTCTACTTCTCATTTATTCAAAGCTGACCAAATAATTGCAGGGCAGCACCACACATTCACCAGGCTCCATGTTCACTTCACTGATCTGTCGAGTATCCAGAATCTCTTGCATCATCTGCAATACAGAAAGGACTCTGGTTAACCAATGTTAATCTCGGCTGTTTACGTTCACATACCTCAAGAAACACACTTTAAAATTAGATTAAACATTAAAAGAAGTTGTTGTGCTCTTTTTCCAATCCTAATTCTTCATGCAAGCGTACACCTGGTAGGTATAGTAATGTTTGAGGACAACACTATACATGGCTTATTACTGTCACTTTGCACTCTGGAGACCCCTGAGTCTACTGTTCATGAAACATCATTTAGAATTTTGTCAAATAAACTTAAAAAGGGATGATTGTGTCAAATCATCATTAATAAGCAGGAGGTACTTACAAGGTCAGTGGACTGCAAATTACCTTATGACTTCAAACATGTCTTCCTGTATGTGTACAACCAAAAATATTTGAAAACTTTTATATAAACTAATTAAAATTAGGTGAGACCAGGGTAAAGAGAAGTTTCGAGAAAATGAGAAACAAAGTTTTTTTTTCGAAATTTGTGATTTTCGTTTTATTGCAGAATCTGTTAGTTGAGATCACGAAGAAGCCTCTCCATGTTTGAGATAGCAGTTTTTGTATATTTAAAAGCGTACATTTTGCGGTTAAAATAGGCTTGTTTTTCCGGAGATTCTAGCGTGCAGCAGGGGGCGTCATTGTCTGTGTGTATATTTACATACTGTATAAGCTTGTGTTTTCGCCTCCGCCCCCAAAGGGAACAGCGTGACTACTAAATAAGGATAGTTCAAGATGTTTAAGTTTAAGATGTTTTATCGTTAGATTTAGTCCGAGAGCTTTCCCAGCTTTCCCCTTCATTGAAAATCTATGTATGGTTTCCATGTCCAGAAAGTTAATAAAAACATCATCAAAGTAGTCCATGTGACATCAGTGGGTCAGTAAGATTGTGTTGATGCATCGAAAATACAGTTTGGTCCAAAAATAGCAGAATTACGACTTTATTCAGCATTGTCTTCTCTTCCGGCTCGAGCGCTGCCCTGTTCCTCGGACATGTTTGCTAAGTTTTTTTTTTTTCAAACTTATAGCCTGCGTCTCCCCAGACTGTAAAGCTCGGGCGCACAAAACAAAAGAAAAATAAAAGAAGCTGGGGCGGAACGAATAACAGTCAGCCGCATCGTACGTCAGCCGGTCACTGACTTTATGCGGCGCCGCAGTCGGATGACGTCAAAGTACCGCGAGAGCTCTTCAAGAAATCTTACGGAGTAGTTTAATTTCGACTCGCTCTCGCGGTACTTTGACGTCATCTGTATGTCAGTTCTTGCAGCGCAGCATGAGTCCAAACACACAGAAGTTACACAGATATAGTTGTATTCTTCATATAATTGGCTACATGTTTTGTCTATCAATATTTTCCATGAAGTCATTGGCTGATGGAGGAAAGAGCGAGCCATTGGTAACCTCTCTAAAGGATGTCACGTTTTCGACGGCGCTGTTTGGATGATCTATTATACTACTTCCCTATTTTAAATACAAACTTTGAAGGCGGGTTCATGTGTTTAACGGAGTGTAAGCTCATATACCCTTACATGTTACGATTTAAATAGTCTACAGATTATATATTATATTGTATTACCAGACATTCATGCGAAATCTGATGTAAACAATCTATATTTCACGGATTATACGCATTTGTGGACAAATATGGTCATTGGATTATCTGAAACAGACTGGATTCGACTTGTGATCCCCACAAAGGTAAAAGAGTCATGTTTATTTTTGCGGGTTGTCATTTGGTCATAAAATATTACTACATATGATGCTAGAACATCTCAAAAAGGGTTTTACAGGGGGCATGGCTTAGCTAAATGAGATGTAAATGAGCCCTATTGTCTCCCCCAGCTGAAAAGAAGAGTCCCTTTCGTCTCGATTTCCTCGGTTTGAGTATTTCTGAGTTCCTACATTCAAATGGCCACAACTTCTCCAAATCTTATCAGATTTCCATGTGTTACACATCGTTGGAAAGCTTAGAAACTGCACTTTCAGAATCTGTGAATAACTCAAAATGCCCAGATCCGACTTGTGTCCCTACTTTCCGTGACTGGTCACAAATTAGTTGAGACCAGGGTAAAGATGCATCCCCTGTGGAGAATTTTATCCTGATCTCACCCTGGTCTTATTAAATAGGAATATTAGAATGGCAGCCTTTTCAACTGTTAAAACATATGCAAATTATCTTATGATGTCAAACATGTCTTCCTGTATGTGTACTAGGGATGTCATGGTACCAAAAATCTAGTAGTCGGTACCAATACCACAAAAAGTACATGGTACTCGGTACCTAAGTCGGTACCACAGTGTGTAAAAAAAGAACAATTATACTTTTAAAAACTTTTAAGAGCTTCTGTTTAGGTTGTCTGTATTAATGTTTGTTGACTTTTCTCCTCACTCTCTTGGTGTACATCCTCCTCTGGCTGATACTGTTAAAAAGAGAGAGAATAAGAATAATATTTTATTTATTTAAAGGAACACTATGTAGTTTTTTTACCTTTAAATAATGTCTCTAAAATTATTTCAGTGATAGAACAACTTTAAACTGGACAAATTGTACTGTTGCTGCAACCTTAGCAGCCTCATAGCTGCTACAAGCACACTCTGAAAGTGGCGGTGGAGGGTAGGAAACACAGCCCCGCCCCTCCCCTGCCTGCAGAAGAGTGTCTGATACCAGGCAATGTTGCACTTTTCAATCACATGGGGGAGCTGTAAGTCATTTTTACATGAAACTACATAGTGTTGCTTTAACATACTGTCTGACAATGACTAATAAATCAGCTAAAGCTACAGGTGCTAAGGTGCACTTATAAACACACGCACGGGCACATACACATACTCTGAATGCAAGCATTAGTTTAATATCACTCACATTGTTGCAGGATGAAAATAGTTATTAAAAACCCTTAACATTTTAATACTTCATCCAGTGACATTAGGCTACATTTTGCTGACAGGATGAATAAATGGCGATGCATGGTCGCCCATTTATAGATAGTTTATGTTAGAAACACAGCGTCATTAACAAATAACTGACTTACACAAAACATTAACATTTAGCATAAAGTTAACTGGTTACACGGCTAACCTTGTAATTCCAAGGGGACGAGAGGTACAAGTGTTTGCTGCTCAGTGTTGCCAGATCTTGCACTAAAAAAACAGCGAACAAGAAAAATCCAATAATAAACCAAAATAAATCCAAACGCTTTACCTCAAAGATCAAAATATTGGGATTGGCACCTTCACATTTTAACAACACCAAAAACGTCATCGCTTCATGAGCCAAAAGCCATAAACGGTTAAGCTAAAATGGTATGCGAGTACAAAAAGACGAGGACCTGGCAACACTGCAAGAGCGCGCGCAGCCTCACAAATGCATACAATACACAACGACACAACGTTTATTGCAAAACATAATGCTGTTAAATTATTTTCATCAAAGCTGTGAGTGATAAGCACGTGAGACGGCAGACCACTATGGTTATCTCCGTGTCAATCATCACATTTTCACATTTAAATGCGGTTGTCACTCCTGAAAGTTTGCAGTGTGTACGAGACCACAATGTGTGGAACTCCAGCTAAACAGTCACGTCTTAACACTTACTTTGCATTGCCCGCCACAAGCTTTTTGTCTGCATCACGACAAGAGGTCATAACGGAGAAATTAATTTCGTTCATTTGTAAGGACATGAGACCGATCAGTGTTGAGGATGGAGCAGGCTTCAGGGAGTTTTGTCAAGCAATGTAACCGAGGTACCATATCTAGGGGTGTGCATTGGCACTGTCCTCACAATTCGATTCAATTACGATTCATCAGGTAACGATTCAATTCAATTCGATTCTACGATGCATTGCGATGCATCAGAATTCTACTGCACAACAAGGCAAGTGCAACTATTCTCAACAAAAGATGGATTAATAAAAAAACATGCCAGTGTTTTTGTCTTCAGATGGACAATGCAGACCAGACAACCCGAGCATACAACACACAATGATGAGTGAGGGTTTTAAGATTTGTTTTAAACCTCAGTGCACCATGATAAACAGTGTCTATAGCATGTTTACATTTCACGTGAAGCGACAGCATGACGTAACTGAAAAGCTACACAAATGTGATCATAGCGGTCAGACTGAATTGGATTTGTAAGGTTTTTGGGTATTCATATTTCACATTTGAAAGTTGTAATGCTTAGAATATTATATGATTCATATTTAATGTAATTTACTAAAAGTATTATTTACATATTTATGTGTTTACATATTTAATACAGTTAGGATATTCTCCTGAATCTGCCTCTCTAAGTTTTTTTACACTGCGCTTAACCCTGGGTTATCTTCATTCTAAACCCCGCTTTTAACCCTGGGTTAGGGAGCGTTTAACCCTCTGGGGTCTAAGGGGTTTTTAGGGCCCTTGGGAAGTTTTGACATGCACTGACATTTGTGCTTTTTTCAGTTGCTTAAAAACATATTAATGGCAAAAGTCTCATAACACTGTGTTCATCACAAACTGGGCTACAATATCATATAATCAACATGTATGTACATGTTTGTATTTTTGAGAGAAAAATGTTTATGCGTGGTTTTTGAAAAAGCAAAATTTTTAAGTCACTGATATAACTCCACAAAACTCATTCTAAACATGTTTTCCCAAGACTTTCCAAACTAGATCTAGTAGAGTTTTTTCTTCAAAATGATGTGAAAATCATATGGCCTACTCAATCACATAAAGCAAGATATTGATTTACAATTTCTAAGACACTTTTGCTTGGGAAAGGCTGTATGCATGGAGGCGGGAAAGCTCCTGAATAATCAGTGATTGACAGCTGAGAGACAAAAGAGTTGAATAATGAGCCATTAATGAGCCTTGTGTGGATGTTCAACAGGAATAACTTTCTCTGTAGTAAAACCATGATAAGGTTTACTTTTCAATATAATGTAAATACACACACACACACACACACACACACACACACACACACACACACACACACACACACACACACACACACACACACACACTATATATATTTATATATATTTCTATTGAAATATTTTCTATTAATTTCACAAGTAAAAGTTACCTTTTAAAAACCATAGTAGCTTAATCATGGTAAAGATACTGTTTGGCCATCTTAACATGAACACACTTCAACCCAGGGTTAGTGTTTGGTTGGCCAGTGAGAGGTTTACTTTTGTGCAGTAAAAAGCTCAAAAGAACAACTGCCTATCGTTGTCTGGACTCTTATTTGTGTTTTTGTAATCATTATAGTAGAAACACAACAAGGGACACGCGTGGTAAACGTATCAATGTTTGTTTACAACCGCCGCCATTACCTCACGTGTTGATCATGAAAGCAGTGAATGTGTGCACACGCGAGTGATCCTGTGTTTAATAAACTTGCTGTGCGGAGATATGCGCTTAGACGCAACTAAATAAGGATTGTACTGTTTGGAATCGCGCATTATATAAGAATACCAAAAAGCGCGTCGCGTTTCCTGACTCGCGTGTTTGTGTATGTGTGTTCCAATCGCGTGAACTGTTTGACGGAAGAACAAAGAAAACACTCGCGTCTGGAGATACTGACACACATACGCAAGGAAATAAGGATTTATGTCATGTTTGGTGCAATCGGATGGAACAACAAGGAATGGAGAGACTGGATTGTGGATTGCATATCCATTGACTGCAGGAGGCACGAGTCATGCATATGGATGTTTCTGCTCATTCACTTCAATGGCGCTGGGGTGTGGCGATCCGATCTCATTACAGATAATGAGGTAACTGGCGAAATACGGTACTTCTCCTCCTTCTCATACAGTTTACACCGAATGACAATGTCTGTTTTCAATTTCACTTATATCATTTAAAAGGAGACATTCCAAGCATTATGTAGACATTTATCTTTTGGTTCATACA
The DNA here is from genome assembly GCA_025389145.1 of Misgurnus mizolepis. Classification (NCBI taxonomy): domain Eukaryota; kingdom Metazoa; phylum Chordata; class Actinopteri; order Cypriniformes; family Cobitidae; genus Misgurnus; species Misgurnus mizolepis. Next base: position 304,825 of record JAIFKI010000046.1, on the reverse strand, counting down.
CCAAGTATTCGTTAAGTTACAGTTTATTTTTCTGACGCGTTTCTGAAAGGACTTCACTGAGGGAGAGAGAACAGAACGTGCATCATGTATATTTTCTTAATTTTGCGAAAAGCACAACATTCTGTTTTTATTGGGAGTGGACAGAAAAAAACTAGACACTTTAACGTTTGAAATGATGTATAAATCATATCTGTATGTCAAAAATCAGCAGAGTAATTTAAGTCTCTTTGCGGAGTGATTGAAAAATAAAGAGTTTGCGGCGCCCGCGCCACCGTCGACCCCAGAGTGTTAACACCTGTAATTTGAAAGCGGTGTTAGCACCCAGGGTTATGAAACCCTGCTCCAGAGCAGGGTTAGCACCGCATTTGCGATGTTAACCCCGCATTGCGGTGTTAAGTTTGTTCAGTGTGAAACGGAACGGTGTTTCCTGGTTGTTGCCGGACGTTTGGCAACAGACAGCCAATCAAAATTGAGCAGCGAGGGTTACGTCACATCAGTAAAAGGAAACGTGCGGCGTGTAAATAGCAACCAGAAGTTACTACTAAAATGTCCAAAGACGGAAAGCGTGTGAACTGGGGTGATGAGGAGAGTGTATTATTCCTACAACTATGGTCTGAAAAGTCTGTTCAGGACAAATGTGACCAGTCACGGAGAGTAGGGACACAAGTCGGACCTGGGGCATTTGAGTTATTCACAGATTCTGAAAGTGCAGTTTCTAAGATTTCCAACGATGTGTAACACATGGAAATCTTATAAGATTTGGAGAAGTTGTGGCCATTTGAATATAACACATTCAAGAAAGAGAATGCTGAGAAAATTGAGAAAGAAGAGTTAGCACTTTTCCCTGCCTGGAGAGACAATAGGGCTCATTTACATCTCATTTAGCTAAGCCATACCCCCTGTTAAGCCGTTTTGAGATACAGATGTTCTAGCATCATATGTAGTATTTTGTGAAAGAAGTCCGGATGACAACATGCAAAAATAAACAGAACTTTTTACCTTTGTGGGGATCACAGGTCGAATCAGATGTGTGAATCATCCAATGACCATTTTTGTCCACAAATGCTTATAATCTGTGAAATATAAATATAAAGTCTATTGTTTACGTCAGATTTCGCATGACCGTCTGGTAATGGAATATAATATACAATCTGAGGACTATTTAACACCGTAACATGTAAGGGTATATCAGATTACACTCTGGTAATTTATGTTCCGTTAAACACATGAACCCGCCTTAAAAGTTTGTATTTAAAATAGGGAGGTAGTATAATAGATAATCCAAACAGCGCCGTCAAAAACATGAAGTTCTTTAGGGATGTAACCAATCGCTCGCTTGTTCCTCCATCAGCCAATGACTTCATTGAAAATATTGATAGCAAAACATGTAGCCAATTATATAAAGAATTCAACGATCTCTGTGTGACTTATGTGTGTTTGGACTCATGCTGCGCTGCAAGAACTGACAGACAGATGACGTCAAAGTACTATATCCTATATCCTTTGACGTCATCCGCCTGCGGTGCCGCATAAAGTCAGTGACGCGACTGACGTACGATGCGGCTGACTGCTATCTGTTCCGCCCCCAGCTTCTTTTATTTTTCTTTTGTTTTTTGCGCCCGAGCTTTGTTTACAGTCTGGGGAGACGCACACTTTAAATTTGGAAAAAAAAATTAGCAAACATGTCTGAGGGACAGGTCAGCCGCGTCACTACAGTCACATGACTTCACGCAGTTCACGCTCGAGCCGGAAGAGAAGACAATGCTAAATAAAGTAGTAATTCCTGCTATTTTTGGACCAACATTTATTTTCGATGCTTCAACACATTCAAGCTGGCCCACTGATGTCACATGGACTACTTTGATGATGTTTTTATTACCTTTCTGGACATGGAAACCATACATAGATTTTCAATGAAGGGGAAAGCTCTCGGACTAAATCTAACGATAAAACATCTTAAACTGTGTTCCGAAGATGAACTGAGGTCTTCTGAGTTTAGAATGACATAAGGGTGAGTCATTAATGAAATTATTTTCATTTTTGGGCGAACTATCCTTATTTAGTAGTCCAGCTGTTCCCTTTGGGGACGGAGGTGAAAACACAAGCTTATCCAGTATGTAAATATACACACAGACTATGACGCCCCCCGCTGCACGCTAGAATCTCCGGAAAAACAAGCCGATTTTAGATTCTGCAATAAAATGAAAATCAAAAATTTTGAAAAATAAACCTTTGTTTCTCATTATCTCGAAACTTGTGCTGCCAACTTGTGTCACTGGTTTCTGTGACGGGTCACAAATTGAACGGCATGGTCAGAAACATGAGGTTTTTTTGTGGGCCAACCCACTGTGGGCTTGCCCACAGAAAAACCCAAACAGGGTGCATATGGGCTAGCCCATCCGGGCCCCCTATGACTTTGCCCTTGTGCACCCCATGAGGTTTTTTGTTGGCCAACCCACACCCGCGGGCTTGCCCACATAAACCCCACACAAGCCCAGCCCCCATTATTTTGCCATTTATCATTTTAATAATTAAAATATTTAAAAAATATTATTACTATAAGTATAATTATTATTAAATTATTAAAATAATTATCATTGGTTGTTATTATCTTAGCAGATAATTTCCTTTTGATGTTAATTGTTGTTGTTAAATCTAAAACCATAGTTACTACACTTTTGCTATAATAAAACAATTTTTATAAATTTTTGTGAAGGTCTGTCCATTTAGAACAAAATGTGCATGCATGTTCAACGTAACGCGAGAGTGAGTCGAGAAATTACATGTAGAGGTCTAATTTCGAATCGCTCTCGCGGTACATTGCTGTCATCATTCTGTCAGCGCCGCATGAAGTCGAACACACCTATTATTTGCGGGCACGCACCTCCGTCCTCGTGAGTTCAAAAAACTGGATTTAACCGATGTTTACCTCAAACGACAGTTTTCGTTTCTGTGATAAATTCTGAGGTAAGTTTTTATTAAACCCTGGTTACTTCATAAAAATAAGTTCAAAGTAATGTTCATTTTGTTGTTAGTAATTCAATATGACAAAAAAATTATGAACTTTAATGTTTAGTGTTGATTTAACCCTCTGGGGTCTAAGGGGTTTTTAGGGCCCTGGGGAAGTTTTGACATGCACTGACATTTGTGCTTTTTTCAGTTGCTTAAAAACATATAAATGGCAAACGTCTCATACCACTGCGTTCAGCACAAACTGGGCTACTATATTATATGATCAACATCTATGTACATGTTTGTATTTTTGAGAGAAAAATGTTTATGCGTGGTTTTTGAAAAAGCTAAATTTTTAAGTCACTGATATAAGTCCACAAAAATAATTCTAAACATGTTTTCCTAAGACTTTCCAAAACAGCATCTAGCAATCTAGAGTTTTTTCTACAAAATGATGTGAAAACCATCTGGCCTGCCCATTCACATAAAACAATATATTGATTTACAATTTCTAAGACACTTTTGCTTGGGATAGGCTGTATGCGTGGAGGCGGGAAAGCTCCTGAATAATCAGTGATTGACAGCTGGAGAACAAAAGAGTTGCATAATGAGGCACATAATGAGCCATGTAGGAAGGTTCAACAGGAATGTAACTTTGTAGTTAAACCATGATAAGGTTTACTCGGGAAATTATAACAAAAAATTATATATATAATGTGTGTATATATAGAAATATATAGAAATATTTTCTATTAATTTCACAACTATACCTTTAAAAACCATAGTAATCATAGTAAAGGTACTGTTTGGCCATCGTAAAAATGAACACAGGGTTAGTATTTGGTTGGCCAGCGAGAGATTTACTTTTGTGCAGTAAACAACTCTAAAGAACAACTGCCTATCGATGTCTGGACTCTTTGTGTTTTTGTAATCATTATAGTAGAAACACAACAAGGGACAAGCGTGACAAAATCAATGTTTGTTTACAGCCTTTTTTGGAAGGCTTGTTTTGGAACGTTTGTTTACATTACTCCTTCACGTGTTGATCATGAAAGCAGTAATGCGAGTGATCTTGTGTTTAATAAACTTGCTGTGCGGGGATATAAGCTTAGACGCAACTAAATAAGGATTGTACCCTTTAAAATCGCGTATTTTATATGAATACCAAAATGCGCGTCGAATTTCTTGACTCGTGTGCTTGTGTATGTGCGTTCCCATCGTGTCAACTGTTTGAAGGAAGACAAAGAAAACACTTGCGTCTGGAGATATTGACACACATACGCTAGTAAATAACGATTTAGATGTCATGTTTGGTGCATTCGGATGAAACAACAAGGAATGGAGAGACTGGATTGTGGATTGCATATCCATTGACTGCAGGAGGCACGAGTTATGTATATGGATATCTCTGCTTATTCACTTCAATGGCGCAGGGGGTGTGGCGATCTAATCTCATTACAGATAAACAGGTAACCGGAGAAAGACGGTACTTCTCCTTTTTCTCATATAGTTTACACCGAATGACAATATATGTTTTCAATCTCACTTGCATCATTTAAAAGCTGACATTCCAAGCATTATGTAGACATTTATCTTTTGTTTCTACGACAAGTATTTGTTAAGTTACAGTTAATTTTTCTGACACGTTTCTGAAAGGACTTCCCTGAGGGAGAGAGAACAAAACGCGCATCATGTTTATTTTCTTAATTTTGCGAAAAGCACAACATTCTGTTTTTATTGGTAGTGGACAGAACAAACTAGACACTTTAAAGGTCACATATGGTAAAAACTGAAATTTTGTGGCTTTTTTCATGATAACTGAGGTCTAGGGGCTATGTAAGTACCATATAAGTTTTAAAACAGTCATTTAAGAGTCCAATTCACACAGCCTGCTTGAAGTAGCTGTGATTTAAAACTGTTCGTTTGTACTTCCGTGAATTTGCTACGTCACCGCGAGACAGTCGCCGCCTTCAGCTCCACCCCAAACACTGTTCACCGTCCACTGCCCCACCCCCTTGTTGCTAAACAAACTGCTAAGTTATATCACACCACGTGAGAAAATGCTGTTCAATTGATGGATGTCAGGAAACTAAATCATTGCAAAGGCTTCTGAAAACATTAATATGAGAACAATGGCTAATATTCATTTAATTAGAAATTCCTCAACAATTAGTTCAACTTTAGCCGTCTGATCTAAACATTTCACAAGTGACTGCTTCAGTGTGGCAGTTCAATGCTGGTTTCTCCAGAAATCTACTCATCAAAGATGTTGCAGTCCTTACTTTGTTGGATCCGACCTTAAATCTACAACCCGTAAGTAAACACAAATTAAGCAGGGCTGCACGATAACTTGCACGCGATTGTGATGCGAACCTCGTAGTTAGTAGTAAAGCGGCATCACCTGAGCTGTGTCTGAAACCGTTCCCTCGTTCACTCATTCACTATTCCCTATATGGGGAATGACAGTTGAGTCCACTATATGGGGATGAAGCAAATGAAAATGAGTGAGCGATTTCGGACACTGACGCAAATATCATGCGTCAGAGAGCTGTCGCAGAGATTCATCAAAAACACCTGTGTGGCTTTATTGATTGTGCTGTGAAATGGTAAAGTTTACTTTCTTACTGTTTTTCACATTTGTCATGTTTATTGTATTAGTTGATAATAAAGAGAACAAAACAACTGCTTATAATATTTATTTACTGCTGTTTGTTTATTGTTTAATAAAAATGTGTATTAGATTTAAAATAAAAGATAACGCAATTTTTTTTCATTTGTTTATTTTCAAAAAGTAGAAAATAACTGACAACAAGAAAATGTTTGGTGTTTACTGTCAGTATCCTTCAGCTGATTCAAGTTACGTGTTCGTCTCCCGTTGCATCATGGGAAATATGAGTGAACGAGTGTACATCGAATGTACCCTCAAAATCAGAGTGCATTGTGGGTAAAAAGTAGTGAATGAATGTAGGGAATGAAGTTGTTCACTCAGGTTTCGGACACCACTACAAAATGGCCGACACCCGATATAGTGCACTATATAGTGGATAGGGAGCGGTTTCAGACACAGCTCTGCTCTCAGAACCGGCTGCCGCTTCTGAAAGCAGCTGATGGTGATTTACTACTAATCAATGAACCGGCTTTACTGAAGAGATGCACGAGACAATCGCATGCGAATTATCAGCAGTCTTTTAAATTACATTACATTAAACTTTTAAATTACATTATGGAGCCAGAGAAAACTGAAATGATATATTGTTAACAGTTATGCAACGCTAACGTGTTTGCTAACTAGATGCTAAAGTGTTGTTTTGTAATGTTAAAGTCTTTGGTAGCCACCGGTTTTGATAGAATATCTGTTGGAAGTCAGACGTTGTTTGTATTCTTAAGTTACAGACACCAGCCCTGTTGGTGTCTGTTTGTTTATTGAGTTAAACATGGTAAGGTTAAAATCTCTTAGTCTCTGTGTCTATTGGTTTACTAACCTAACATTTAGTGTCCAGAAACTAACACTAACAACTGTAATTCCATGGGTAACTTTATTTCAACTGCGTATTTCACTCATAAAATAACAGGCCTATCAGAAGAGAGGCTCATGAATATTACTTATTACAGGCCAAAACGACCTGTTTTTAGCAGAGCTCCTGAAAGAGGAGCTGTAAAAAATATATAGAGATTGTTTTTGGTACTTAAACAGCAAATATATAATCTTAAGGACATCATAACCTAAAATAAAACTCTAAAAAGCCTAAAAATATGTGACCTTTAAAGGACAAGTTCGGTATTTTAGACTTAAAGCCCTGTTTTCAGATTGTTTATGGTGAAATAGAATGGTTTTGACTGAAATTTCAACATTTGCAGCTGCCCTGAGAATTTTCGCGTGTTTGTGTTTCAGCTCAGACCTCTACAATGGGTTTAATGGTGCACTGGAACAATCCTTCCTAAAATGCATTAAACTTTCGTTTACAAAGACGTGAAACTCACCGAGTGGTCAGGGGTGTTCACTGATATGCTCACACAAAAATCGCTGCAAAAGATGATTTTTATATAGTTTTTTTATGTTTTCACTTAGATGCTGTTATAAAAAAGCAACCTGGGGCCGTATTCACAAAGAATTTTAAGGCTAAAAGTAGCTCCTAACTGGCGAATTTAGGAGCAACTCCTAAAAATAATGGGCGTGTCACTCCTAAATTTAGGACTCCTAATTTTTTTCACTAAGAGTAATTCACAAAGCATTTTAGCCCTAAAAGTAGCACCTAAGTCTGGGACAGCTTAAAAGAAGTCGAGAGGACTCCTAACTCACTAAGACCTATTCACAAAAGATCTTAAAATGTCTTAGGTGCTGATCCTCCTTAACATGGACAGTTTCACCAACTCAAAAGCATTGCACATAGGCTACTTAAAAGCACACTTTAATGTAATCATATTGTTTATAACATTTGTTTCATAATTCATTACATTCATGACAAGCAGGAAGTTTTTTAGAATTACATGAAACAATAATGATATTAAATATTAAATATTATAGGCATACCTGTTGCCATGCTAGTCTGTTTAAAGGCTGCAATCTCAACCCTCTACTGCGATTATAATGCATATACCACCGCCTCTCGCATTCGTCCGGGGTCCGCGACATAAGCGGGAATGCTGCATTGATCTGCAACAAATCCTCTCCCCAGTGATGCGCGGGTTGATCCGAAATGAGCGGATGCATGCGGCACCCGCGGTCACGAGTCATCCAAAAATATTTTTTATGATATTCGGGTCGCGTTCGGTCGGGTTGTTTGAAATAAAGATGGCAATTAACTATTAAACAATTACTACTTGCAAAAAAAATGCTGGCCAGGGAGCGGGTCGGGTACACTATTTATTTTTTATTTTTTGCGGTCCGAGTTGCGAGCGGGTTAGTTGAAAACGTTGGTCGGGTGCCAGTTGTTTTGTACATTGACCCGCGCATCACTTTCTCGCATGTCTCACGCTTAGTTTTGCTTGATATCTCGGTGCCGAATTTCCCTTTTATTACGTTTCTTTTGTCCAGCACCAACTGGGCCAGTAGCAGTAACTGATCCTGCATCCATTTGGGCTTTCTTTTTCGTTTTGGCGAGTTCCACCATCATTTATTTATTACATTAGGCAGGCTTCTTTAATATGGGCAACATTTCCTTGCTTTAAGTAGTCTATTTAGGTTAATAGGATGTACATTAATCAAGCAAGTGTTCATGTAATGTCGTTTTATTATTAGGCAATTGGTGGTTTTCATTTGTATTAGGCTTGATTTAATTTAATTTAATTCACGACTTTTCTTTTATATGTGCATTTCGATGGCATTACTATAATTATTATTTTGTATAGGACACAGACATATTTCGATATTGTAATTCCATGATTTGGTGCGTCTGTGTTATGTTCCGCGTGACAGCCCTGTCATCTAACAACCAATCACCGTGGTCATTGCGAGGCAGCTCGTGCATGAGAATTGACGTCATCCGTAGCAACGAAGACTCACTCTTAGTTTAGGAGTTATCATTTTTCCTTACTAAAAGTAGGTCTGAAAGGCGTTGTGAATAACTTTTAAGAGAAAACTCCTAGCTAAAATCTTTTAGTGCGATTTAGGAGTACTCTTAGTGATAAGATAAAATGCTTTGTGAATACGGCCCCTGGACATCACATCTGCAGTGACAGGATGCGGGAAGAATCAGAAGGTCCAGAAGATAATATCAACTGGTGCCCCTGAGTAGATTTATATTGTTTTGTTTCTTTTGTTTAGTAATAAGTGCTTTTATGTGGTTTTGTTAAATAAAAGAAAATCATTATTCAATTCACATGTTTTGCACATCATTTTCTTTATTTTACTTCCATGTTTTTATAGCCAGGGTGCCTATTTATTGCCCACAGTTTGCCCAATGTGCCCACAGTAAGCCCACACTTTGCCCAATGTGTCCACAGTTAGCCCACAGCTAGCCCACGCTTTTTCCAGTGTACACACAGTTAGCCCACACTTTGCCCAATGTGCCCACAGTAAGCCCACACTTTGCCCAATGTGTCCACAGTAAGCCCACAGCTAGCCCACGCTTTTCCCAATGTGCCCACAGTAAGCCCACAGTTTGCCCAATGTGTTCACAGTAAGCCCACAGCTAGCCCACGCTTTTTCCAATGTGCCCACAATTTGCCCAATGTGCCCACAGTAAGCCCACAGTTTTGCCCAATGTGTCCCCAGTAAGCCCACAGCTAGCCCACGCTTTTCCCAATGTGCCCACAGTAAGCCCACACTTTGCCCACGGTAAGCCCACACTTTGCCCAATGTGTTCACAGTAAGCCCACGCTTTTTCCAATGTGCCCACAGTTAGCCCACAGTAAGCCCACAGTTTGCCCAATGTGTTCACAGTAAGCCCACAGCTAGCCCACGCTTTTTCCAATGTGCCCACAGTTAGCCCACAGTAAGCCCACAGTTTGCCCAATGTGTCCACAGTAAGCCCACAGCTAGCCCATGCACGTTTTTCCCAATGTGCCCACAGTAAGCCCACATTTTGCCCCGTAATGTAATGGCAAAGTGTGGTAATGGCAACAGGTGGAGAGCGTTGTGCGTTTGTACTGTGTTGAATTTTCGTTTTTTGTGTTCCGGAGTGCTAGTGTTTGTTTAAATTAGCAGCATTACGGTTTCCATGAATGTCTGCCTTTCTGGACATTAGTATAGTGAGATCAAAGCTTGTTAAATACACTTTTTCATGATGAGGATGCGTGAGCTGACTTTGCTGCTGCTGTTGCTGCTTTGGGCAGCTGAACTGCTAATGGCATTACCAAGGAGGTACGGGGGCAACTTTTGCGGTATAATCGGGATGATCTGCTGCTTCTTCGGAATATGGATTATACAGCACCGAACTTGGACAACTGGGGAGAGTTAATACCGGGACAATGCGGCCTGGGCCGTGACCATCGTCGGAAATCTACCACGAGGAAGCGAGAAAGGAGGGGTGGAGTGAAGCAGAGGCTGAAAAGGCTCACCGGCAAACAGAGGAGTCCACCGTTACCTTCCATTATACTCGCCAATGTTCGCTCCCTACGTAATAAACTGGATGAACTACAGGCAAACATATAATTCCAGTGGGCATACGAGGAGGCTAGTCTGGTTTGCCTTACGTAAACCTGGCTGCATGAAAGGATCGCGCACTCCGAGCTTACTCTGGATGGATTCGGCACTCCGCTTAGACTGGATTGGGATACCGTGAGTAGCATGTAAAAACACGGGGGTGGGCTGTGCGTATATTTTAATAAAGACTGGAGCAGAACTGCTGATGTTAAAGACTCCTGTTGTACACCTGATTTAGAGCTGCTTGCTGTGTCATTCAGACCTAAATATCTCCCTCGGGGGTTTGGTCAGCTGGCTGTAGTGCTTGTTTACATCCCTCCCTCTGGCAACGTAACACGCGCGGCTGAGGCCATAGCGGCGCATGTCCAACAGATTGAATCTATATCCCCAGATTCTCCAGTTCTCATTTTAGGGGATTTTAATGGATGCAGGCTAAATAAATCACTTCCAACCTACCAACAATATGTGACGTGTGCCACTAGAGGCGACAAAACAATCGATCTCTGTTATGGCAATGTAAAGAATGCATACAAAGTAGGGATGTAACGGTATCAAAAATTCACGGTACGGTAGTATTTCGGTATGATGCCCACGGTACGGTAATTATTGAAACATTTGCAGGAAGAAAAAAAACAAATGAAGACTTGGAAAAACTCCCATAAGTGTTTATTAAACAAGACTGAACATTACAATGTACAAAGTGTAGTGAAGTGTTTACAATTTTCATAAAAAGGACAAGAAAACTAAGTTTCATTTTAGTTTGTCGACTTTAAACAACTCCCAATCAGTCAGGTTTTAAGAATTGAGTGACTCCCTCAATTGACCTAGTTTTAATTATCATTAAAATTAATGCTAATGCTTGGTACTCCTATGAAAGCAACGGTTGTGATTGTAGAATCAAGAAAAGATGATGGGTTTTAAGATGGGTCAATTCCTGAAAACAAAAACAACCCAGTAAAAAATGAAAATTGCTTACTTATTGTAGCTGGACCTAGAGCTGAGGTCAGCTCACTTAATACAGGGGCGCGTTTCCCAATCGGAAGTCTGCAGCCTCTATGGGTCGCATTTGTAGGCTGCATACGTAATGAAGACCGTCTTATTTAAAAAATATTAACATTTTTCAAGTTGACTATTATTCTTATTTAATCGTATATTATTGTAACACGCTTATGACTTGCGAATGTAATACTCAGTTAACTTAAATACACCAGGCGTGTAATGACGTATGCAGCCTGCATATGCGACCTAAGGAGGCTGCAACCTTCTAATTGAGAAACGGCATACACACTCTGCTCATTCACGGATTTACTCACTCGTTTTTTGAATGTCCATCACATTTTGTCCTTCCTCGTTTCTTGTCACAGCGAACGCGAACTTTTTCGACACATCAGATTTAAAATCCGTGTTTCTTTTGCTTCGGCCATTGCCGCTCCACTTGTAGAGAGGCGTCAGAGTAGCACGCATGGGATTATGGGAATGGTAGTTCCCGCGTCCCTCCACTCGCTTTACTTGACCGGAAAAAAACTACACGTGTTGCCCGGAAGACCTTACGTTTTACCGATCATGTGACCACGGTGGTACCGGGAAAATCTTCTACCGCAATACCACGAAATTTATAATACCGTTACATCCCTAATACAAAGCGTATAAAAAAACACCTCTTAGCACTGCAGATCATAATGTGGTCCATTTGATCCCTGCTTATCGTACGAAATTACAGAGAGAAGGCGTGACTAAGAAGCTGGTGAAAAAGTGGGACGATAATGCGGTCGAGTCTCTCTGTGAGGTGTTGACTGAGGGGAGCAGCTTAGAAGAAGCCACTGAAGTAGTAACCTTCTGCGAGGATATGATTGTCCCGCAAAAAACTGTGAAGGTATTTTCTAACAACAAACCCTGGATTACAAAAACATTGAAATCCACTATTAATGAAAAGAAAATAGCATTTAACTCAGGAAATAGAATTGAGTCTAAACTCATTCAAAATAGACTGAACAAGGAAATAAAATTAGCAAAGAAAGGTTATAAGGGGAGAGTGGAGAAATTATTTCGGGAAGGCAAAGCCAGGGATGCCTGGCGAGGTGTTAAAACACTGGCTGGCCTCCCCATAAACAACTCAGCATTATATAGGACAAAAGATTCTATCAATATGGCAGAAGACCTTAACCAATTTTACTCCAGGGGTGTATTCCAGAAAGCAGGGTTAACTTACCATCAGTTTAACCCTGAACTTTGGGTTGATCAACCCCAAAATTGCTTACTCTGGGTATGTCGGTTCCAAAACACAGTTTAAGAGTTAGTTCAATCAACCCACTGAAAGTAACCCAGAGTTAATGCATGTTCACGGTAACAACATAAAGGCAATGGATCACAGATTTCATGAGTCACCATGGAAACATCAGAAAACTGAAAAGTTTTTAAATGAGAAATAACATTATAAACCAATACTCTCTGGCAAAATCAACGTTTTATAATTGGCTTAGAAGTGCATGATTACAAAACAGATAAAATTAATTAATTAAATAATTAATACAAACCTATTTTACCCCATTTAAAGTCCAATATTATATGTGTCTCAACGAAAATACACACAATATTATTTAAATATTATAAAAAATTCTGTAAAAATAATCATAGATTTTATATATGATTTTAGACATATGAATTATGAATATCTTTTCCCTTACGAAAATTAACAATGGTTTACTACAGTTACAACCATGGTAACCACAAAATAACCATGGTTTTCAAAAAACATAGTTAAACCATGGTTAGTGTAGTAAAACCATGGTTTTGCTGATAGTAATCAATGCACCAAAAACCATGGTTACTTCAACTTTACACCAATAAAACCATGGTTAATTTTCATAAGGGTTGTTGCACATAAAGTGCATAAATCTGTCATAGGCTTATTTAAATTTTTTTTTTAGATATCATTGTGTTGTGTATTCATAAAATGACAATATTCACCATATTTTACTTATTTTACTTCTGCTCCTTTGGGTGACCCTGTTTAGTTTTTGGACTTTCTATTGAATGACACTGTATCACCATTTTTAACATTTACTGATAGCTGATAGATAAATGCACCCTCTTTTAAGTGTAAAGCTTCCTTACAGTCTTTACAGATTTTCAATAATTGTGTGTAATGCTTTTCAGTACACTACACTTAAAATTATCATTCATTTGCTTTGGATGATTAGGATCTGCTGTGACAGAAGTGGAGAACAGAAATTTTACATTAGTGCTTATGTTCTAATATGTCCTGTATCATCTTATATAACCAAATATCTCAATTTCTTTTTGGCTCAAAAATGATAGCTTAGGAAAGCAGCTGCAAAAGGCCCATTTTAAAGAAAGAAAAGGTGATTTAGAAAAAGACCAGCTACAGATCAAATGTAGAGAGGGGGCTAAGGATCTAAAGGACATGTTTAAGAAATAAATATTATACTATGAAATATATATTTATAATTATATTTCATTGTGTACACGATTCTAGCTGATAATAGAAAATCTCTGACCACTATGCCATGTCTGTGATTCAATGGTGTTTCACCGAAGGAAGTCTGTGCTTCACCTGTGTCACTCTATGGGTCAGTGTTAAACACACATGCCAAATACCAGAGACTGCAGGCAGGGATAACTTCTGTCCCTCAGTAATTATTATTATGATAGTCATCATGTGTTTCTATTTGTTACTCATTTACTGTAACATTGCCACATTGTCACTTAAGTAACATATGTGAAGATTTCTGGCTCGATAATGACAATGTATTTGCACACACATTTATTATAACTTTAGATTAATCTCAAATTATCTAGTAAGTGAAAGATGATGTTATTTATGAATTGACAAAATTGATATGGAAATGTGCTTTATTGTTAACATTTATTAACTGATGGAATTGTGTTTCATACATCCACTGATATTCGAAGATATTAATAATGAACATAATATAGTATAGTATTTAGTGCGAACACAAATATGAATACATTTTTACTAATAATGGAAATAATGAAATGTAAAGTAATTAGTCCAATCACAAATATCAATCCATGTTATTAAAAATTTGTTTCCTTAAAGAAAATATCATATTTTTTTAAGACAGCACTAAATATTCGCGACTGTTAATGCGCAGACATTCTCCGGAGCCTCGTTTTATTAACTAAAATGAAATGAACTTACCCTGCAACATAACCTGCTCCGGAGCAGGTTATCTTCAGAAAGTCAGTTGCTATGGTTACTTACATAACACGAAAGTTACCACGAAGGTTATCCGCTTACTTACTCCTAAACTTACCCGGGTAAGTCACATAACCTGCTTTCTGGAATACACCCCAGGTTTGACCAGTTTGATTACTCTCAAGAGAGGAAGGAGCTAATAGATGTCATGCCCGGTTTTGCTGTGCTGGGTGCTCCCTCTATTTTTGATCTAATTTGTTTGGCCCGTCTTTCTCCTTCCAGGCTGAAGGGGGAGTTGTCGTTTCTCGGTCCATCTGATAGCAGCTGATGGGCAGGACTATAAAAGACATTTCCTGCCAGCTGCTCTCTCTCTGCTCTGCACATTTTGATGGCCTGGGCTCTGGCTTTTGTGCTGGCAGCAGTGCCATCATCATACTCCTTTAATTTTTGTCTTTTGGCACAACACATAGTCTAGACTTTACTGATTTGCATTACACTTTTGGATTAGTATTTTCATTTTCTACATTTACTGACTAGATACATTTATTGATTTAAATTATGCTTTTATTAATAATTTGAATGATTTAATAAATTACTTTTGATTTAATTGAACAGTTGTTGTGGTCTCCTCTATGTCATTGCTGCTGTGAGCCAAGTAGTCGTGACATAGCTGAGATCACTCCTATGATATCTGTTCACGCAAACCTGGAGCTGCGGCAGGAGGAAGTGGAACTTATGTTGAAGAGGATGAAAACCAATAAGGCACCAGGACCTGATCAGATCTGTGGTCGGTTGCTTAAAACCTGCTGCAGCCAGCTGGCAGGTGTTCTCTGTCATCTGTTCAACCGCTCTCTCTCAGAACATTCAATCCCAGCAACCTGGAAATCTTCATTCATCTGTCCAGTAGCTAAAAAGAGCAATCCCACTTGAAATAATGACTATGACCGGAGGCATTAACTTCCTTGGTGATGAAAGGTTTTGAAAGGCTTGTTCTTTCCCAGCTTCAGGAGGAGGTCAGCTTGCACATTGAACCCCTTCAGTTTGCATACAAACGGCACAGAGGTGTAGATGATGCTGTACTAACGCTGCTACATGGCACTTACTCCCATCTTGAAATGCCCAAGTCCTTCATTAGATTGGTCTTTGTGGATTTCTCGACTGCTTTTAATACAGTGCAACCACACCTGTTGGGAAAAAATAGCTTCAAATGGATGTGAACCCGCACCTCATTTTATGGACTTTATCATATTTGACAAACAGACACCAAAGGGTCAGAGTTAACGGTCACCTCAGCTCGTCTTAGATAATTTCCACCGGTGCACCACAGGGCTCTGTAATTTCACCGGTTTTGTACACATTATATACTAATGACTGTAGGAGCAATAATCCAGGTATAATATACATTAAATATTCTGACGACACTGTGATTATGGACACCACTAATTCACTATGAGAGTTGCAGACTGAGATGGACACTTTTGCGGTGTGGTGTAAGCAGAACTGTCTTGATCTCAATGCTTTGAAAACTAAGGAAATGGTTGTTGACTTTCATAAGGATGTCACCATTATCCCCACCTTGTTAGTCAAGAATCAGCCAATAGAAAGGGTTGAATCATATAGATACCTTGGGACAATACTTGATCATAAACTTTCATTCAAATTGAACAGTGAGAACATTTTCTCTAAGTGTCAGCAGCGACTCTCTTTTTCTTGAGGAAGCTACGTAAACTTCAAGTTCATCAGTCAGTGCTGATAGCTTTTTATAAATGTTTTATTAAATCTATAATAACTTTTAATATATCAGCTTGGTTTGGGTCACTATCTAACATTCATCGTAACACACTAAACAGAGTTATAACATTAAGCAGTAAAATAATTGGACAGGTGCAGGAACCACTCATTAGTATTTATTATAGGAGGACAAAGACAAAAGGTACACAAATATCCTCAGATGCTACTCATACACTGCATAGTCACTACTGTCTTTTTCCTTCAGGCCAGAGATATAGATCACTTGTATTTAGGACCAAGAGAGCCATGACAAGTTTTGTGACTACATCTATTAGAAATATGAATGCTACATTTCATATTTAAGTTTGTTCTTTTCCTTAATTTTAACTACTGTTTTTAATGCCTAATGCTTATATTCTTAATGCTTATTTATCATGTATTTATTTACTGTATTTTACAAGCTTTGGTTACTATTTCTATTTGTGTTACTATCTATTGGTAACTATTTACTGTTTGCCTATATGTTTGTGGGTTCGTGAGTGTGTGTGTGTGTGTTGGATCATGCTGAGTTGTGGTATTGTACATGCACTGATGCTCAGTTCCTAACGGATAAATAAAGTTCTTTGAAGTTGAAGTGTACCCACATTCAGCCCACACTTTGCCCACAACTAGCCACACTTTGGCCAATGTGCCCACAGTAAACCCACACTTTGCCCAGTGTGCCCACAGTAAGCCCACGCTTTCCCCACACAGTGAGCCCATAATTGACCCCACTGGAGGCCCACTCTGATTTTTATGGGCAAGCCCACACCCAACCCACACTTTGGGTTGTCCCACTGGGGCCCAATGGGACATGTTTGCTGGGTTTGTGCATGATATCAGTTATTGCTCATTGAAATATACTTCAATTTAACAGGTAAGAAAATAGTTTATACATGTTTGGAGATGTATTTGCCCTTAACATTTTAATAATAACATTCAAAACATTTGGAAAAATAATTATTCATTAATTCCTGTGATGCAACGCTGAATTTTAAGATTTACAGAACTGATAATGCCCATATTCACAGTACTATTTAAATGATCATTACTGTAAAATGTTGTGTTACATGATTTATTGATGCAAGCACAAAATCTATCATTTTAAAGTTAAAGGGGACATTCCATGAAAATCAGACTTTTTCCATGTTTAAGTGCTATATTCGGGTTCCCAGTGCTTCTACCGACCCAGAAAACATGAAAAATAGCAACCCTGTAACTTTGTTTTGGTAAGGCTCTCTCTGCAAGCATGTGAATATAACCGGTAGGTAATTCGGATTTCCCTCCCCCCATGACGTTTTAATGGGATCTTATTATAATGATACGACCCCTTCATCTGCGCTATCCAACCATGACGCTGCCTCGAGTGCCAGAGTCAGAGAGAAAGAATGACTGACAGCACGACGCGTTTGTATTCCCTCAAACACAAACAGTAGCCTACAATCTTATAACTTTTAATAATCTTTCTAAAGATTGAATTAACATTCTAAAGGATTACCGTAATCTTAGTGCAAGAGAGAGAGCGAGTGAGTGAGAGCGAGCGAGTGAGCGAACAAACGAGAGAGAGAGAGAGAGAGAGAGAGCAACGCGACGGTTCACTTTCATCAATACAAGTATGTTGTTTAATATGTTTCTCTGAAGTTTATATGAATGAACACGAGGATTAATGCACTGCACGAGACAGAGAGAGAACAACGCGTATTCACAATCATACACAATAAGCATAAATATGTTGTTTAATGTTTCACAGAAGTTTCAAATGAATACAAGGAGTTACAAGACTGACAGAAACGCGAATGTGATCAATCACAATAAACTTAAACATGTCATTTGATCTGTTTCTCTAAAGTTAAAGCATTAACGTGTTGTTTTATTACAGATCATTTAAATGTGCTCGTGTGGTTTGGTCAACAAGTAAACTTCTGAGTTTTTGTGGACGTATATTTTATTGTAACATGCTGAAAATCATTGTGCCTGTTTAAAACACTGGCAGCAGCATGAGACCTTAAAGTCTTTATTTTTATTCCACAATGTTCCCCATCTGCTGATAAACATGTATTTGTATGCATAAAACAGATGATTGACCTTTTAAACTTGTTCAAATATATAATGCTGAACATAACGTACTAACTTCTTTCGTGATAAAATCTCCCTCTCTTGTCTACAGCGCTAGCGCTTGAGACTCTGCCCACCTGAGAGTTCATTTGGATTTAAAGGGATACACACAAAAACGGTGCATTTTTGCTCAGACCCATAAAGTGCCTATTTTAACATTCCACAATAAATTACCTATAGGGTATTTTGAGCTAAAACTTCACATATGTACTCTGGGGACATCAAAGATTTTTTTTAATATCTTAAAAACGTCTTGTGGAATGTCCCCTTTAATAACACACAAACTTATATTTGTTTATCAGACATCAGGTGCATCAGCCAGCTCTGTTTACAAGACACCCAAGAGAAGACAAAAATTTGAAAACTTGGAACACATCATGAAGCGTGTCCGATGCAGATGCAGCCAAAAAATACTTCATGATGTGGGTGGAGCAAAGAGAAGAGGCTGCTGAAAGAAGAGAAGAGAGGCGCCGTAGAGATGATCGGGAAAATGAGGATACTCTCTTTGCCCTTTTAGGTCAAATGTTTCAACCACAAGAGCCACAAAACAATTCTCACGCAAGAACCTACTCTTATGAAACAAAAATATATCGCAGTAGGGTTGTGTCTCATCGTCCATCGTGATCCGTTGCTTTAAACACATATATTTATTAGAAACTTAGCAAGTTTGCAGAGTAAAGACAGAACCCTGTTGGGCTAAAGTACGTTGGATTGTCTCAAATGAAAAACATTGTTTTAATTGTAGTACCTTGTGTTATATGAACTATAAACATTTTATTAACCATTTGGATCTAATACATAAAATGCATATTAATATATACTTAAAGCTGCCGTCAGCAACTCTGGAGGATTGAGCAGTTACAATTTCATGTCCCTCCCCCACTACCATTGAGCAACCTCCCTTCTCAAGCTTGTCCAGTATTATTGTGAACGCATACTTAGCAAAGAATACTTAGATTACTTACCTAACACTCCGAAATACAATAAATGGTTAATAAAGCACAATTACCTGTAGAGAAGAAATGTGGCAAGCTCTGCATCCAGCTTGAACCCTTTAAAATCTCGTTGATTCCTCCACCTTTCAAATGCTGGTCCGATATTGATCCTAGTTTTATTACGGTCACGGTCGCTTTCTATCTTTGTTTCCTTCTATTCATTGGTTGTTTTCATAGCTCTGGTAGTTAACCGAGGAATCAGAAGTTTATTAGTGAAAGTTCTCTTCGCCATTGTGCTGTGTTTAATCATTATGCATGTGATATTGTAACGCGCGTAAGGGGGAGGGGGGATCTCTGGCATGTGCAGGTACTGTGATTGACAGGCAGATTTTACACAGCCCTGTGCTGATTGTACCAAATGAACCGGCCTGTGCTGATTGGACCAAATGAAGCGAAAGCAGTGGATTTTTGCAAAACAAATAACAGGCTCTAGGTGGAGCTAGAAGCGCAGGGTTTTTCTTACACAGTCTAATTCTTTTTTTTTTTATAATTATTTTTTTGGGCCATTTTGCCTTTATTGATAGACAGTAGATTTTTAGAGACGACAGGAAAGTAGAGGGTGGAGAGAGGGGTATGGGATCGGCAAAGGACCTCGAGCCGGGATTCGAACTCGGGTCGCAGGAAGTGCGTTTGCACCATATGTCGGAGCGCTGCCCACTACACAGTAGGGGTTCAGATAAAAATCGGCAGCCGGCAGCAGGAAGTGGCTGCCATTGACAGCCTGAAGGTAGGAGGGACCTGACAGTCGTTAACAGCCAATCAATATCGACCAACGTGAACTCAACCAATCACATATAACTACAACAGCAGCCATTGCATGCTTTAGTAATGGCAGCGATTGATCGAGCACCGGTAAGTTTTAAACGGAGTAATGAATGTAAGTTTGATTTTAACTGTTATCTTAGTAAACGATAGTGTAACTTTGCCTATTTTAGTTTAAACGTTAAATTTATTCCAATTCGTGTTAGAAACGTAGTTTGTGTACCATGTTGCATCATAATTGTTGCTGTATGTTAGGGGGCTAATAACGTACTTCAAATATAACGTTTACGATTAAATATTAACGTTTGTTAACGTGTTAACAAGAGTCTACTGAATAATATAAAATGAATGTTGTTTGACTGGATGTATAGAAGATACAAGTGCAACACTGTTCATACTTTTGTGTTTAATTTTTCAAGTGATTGTGTGATATCCATCAACTTATTGATTTTTTTCTTTTACTATAACAATTGACAAAACGGTTATTTTAACAACTACTCTTCTATTTCTGCCTTCACCTTTTGTGTATCTGACTATCAGTTATGACAGGTAAGAAGCCATTACATTTCCAAAATCTTACTAACTTAAGTGAATTAATTTTTGTTTTGTTTGTTTTTATTTTTAGGAAGAAGCAGTGCACATCAACCATGTTGGAAGCATTCAAGGATGAGACAAAATGGCAGGAGAAAGAAGTGCAGAACATCAGAGTACATCTTGAACATCTTGATGGTAGCAGCACATTCAATAATACGCAAACACTAAAAGTCTTTACCCTCACTAACTATTATAGTAGCTTTATAGCAAATGCCTTATACATGTGTTAAGTATAACCTGCTCCCATATGATGGACTTCTGTTTTTAGGGAGCTTAGGCTGTGATGTTTGGAAATTGCAGTAATTTTTGGGTTTGTTTATAATACCCAATAGTTGCCAGATGCTGTCCTGTCAGAAGATCTTCTTCACGTGGTCCTGGAGGAGGGTGATGCTGCTGCATTGTTAAATCTCTCTTTGGTTTGTTCCAAATTCAGAAGTCTGGTGGACAGGCACACTTCTGCTGGCTTGATGGTATTCATTTTCTTTTACATATTTGATTTAAAGATGTTTAAAATGGTGCCATATCATTAAATTTCTCTGACATGTCTGAATGTTTATATTTGTAATGGTCATTTATTATTTTTATCATTTCAATATACAGGTGTAACTAAATGGAGTACAAAGTCTGAGCCATCCCAGGACCTTTAGAAAATGTTTACACTTCAGCCAACACTGCAATGAAGTGTACAATAACTGCTTACCAGGTGTGCAAATTAAGCATGAAATTGTGATCACTGCTAGGTTCATGGCAAAATGCAATGGGAATATGTCTGTGCATGCTTTTCTACTGTTAAGGTTATTTATGTATTAATGTCTCCATTTTCTTATGAATCCTCTAGGTTATGTTGGAAGAGGAAAATGAGGAGAGATGCAAGGCTTTTACTCCGAAAACACCCATCCAGGGGTTTGCAGTGAGTGGTGCATGATGCTACAGGAGGAATAACTCTGTATAACACATCAGTTCTGTTCTGAAAGTCTTGTAAATACCTCCAGGATTGTTGTTCGTGATTCTGATTTCTGAAATCTACTAGGGAGTGCCCCTAATATTATGTGTATATGTTTATGAAGAAGTTTCTTTGTCTCAAATCATGCAATCATGCTCTTCTGCAAATCATGCACCAAAGGGTACTGTATTTCTTATGTTTTGTATCTTAAGGACCACAATGGAAATAAGCCTATGGGCTTTTTGTATTTTTATCCTTTTGAACACTTCATGTTGATTGTTGTTCAATAAAGTATTTAATCAATTCAATCAATCAAAATCTTTCTTTCTAATACATGTATCCAAAGCTTTCTTAACTTTTTAATACAAAACTGTATATGTGTCTTTTATTAAACAATATAATATATATTCTCAACTCTTAATACTTTACATTAAAGCAACACTTGGAGTATAAAATAACAACACCGGTTTCTAATGTTCTGAAGGATTGCATATTAAATTGGTTATAATACTTAGCTTATAAAGTTTGGATAATTTGCATATTACACAACGTGTTAATGTGCCTGTTTCTTGAGTTACTAATGTAAAAAAAACAAGCAAAATAAAAATATTTAAAATTAAGGTCATTGGTGAGACCTGTCTCTCTTTGTCATTTAGGCGTGTGTGTTTGGCCTGTAAAATAAATCAGACCTGCAAACTTGTCGCTTTTCGGCGACAATCGCCGTTTTCTTGGTCAATTGGGTCATTCACGTGAATCGCATAGAACCGGAGAGGTTTTTTTTTTAGGTGTGTGTGGGGGGGGGGTCGGAAGGCTGCCCTTTATCTGAATGCAATGCGGGCTAGAATTGCCAAACATTATTGGATAATTCTTATACTTGACATTTCTCTGGGCCAATCGGAATCTTAGCATGCTTTCCTCTGGGCCAATCGGAATCTTAGCACTTCCTTCAGAATCTTGAAGACCGCGCGGTCCTTTGGATGAGAGACACACCTCTACCACGCGAGTCTGATGGACACTTTTAACGTGAAGGAACCATCTTATTTGAGGTAAGTCAACTTTTTTGGACCAAAAACGACAACTAGTTGTTTGCTTGATTTAATTAGCGTTAGCTACCGCTTATATTGTATTTTTAGGAACGAGTCAACGCCGAGTAATGCACAAACGTAGACCTTGCATAAAGTTTGCCTATGCTTCGAGCAAAATGACTAATGTTAGCTAACTTAGCAGGACGAATGTTAGCTAGGCTTATCGTTACCCGGGTGTTCTGCCCGGAGTTCCGAGATATACGGCTACTAATCGAATTATGAGCTAACGTTACCCTGAGTAACTTATTCATTATGGTGGCTGTGGTGCGCGCTTGCGCAGGCAGTCGTTCGTGGTGTGGGTAAATGTGACTGTTTACACAACAGCTGATGCGAGAGTAATGTTAAAGGAAAACCCACCCTTTTTCAACATTTTCCTATGTTTTTTTACCTCAACTTAGACTAATTAATACATACCTATTTTTTTTCAATGCATGCACTTAATTTTTCTACATCGCGTTGTGAATGTTTTAGGATTTAGCCTAGCCCCATACATTCCTGGTGGCTGTATACCTGGTAAACAGTAATTTTTATAATTGTATAATAAAGGGCTACATTTTGCATCAAAGTCTGTCAATGAAATCTTTACATTGTATTGTTAGTTGAATTTACATTATGAACACTTCCACTTTGAGATTGTTTATTCAATGTAAGGAGCCCTACATATAAAATCCATTATTATTATTATAATTACTGAACAGAAATGTATGTTGATATTCACTGCATATCAGCCATACAGTATGGAGACACGTTGTTTTATCATATTAGTCCTATGTATGATAGTTTGCAAGGTTATATTTTAATGATTTTAATTTACTTTCAGGCAATGGTTCTGGGCACTTTGGTGGAGCACTCACTGCCATTCACAATGGCCCGTCATCGTCAACCTTGCGCAGACGCCGGCTGAGGACAAAGTGGCTCTGTCGCACGAAGCTTTCACGAACATCAGCAAAATATATTTTTTTCATTTCTGTCTGTCTCTTGTTGTTTTTTATTTCAGTGTCATGCTTCACAACACTTACAGGCGTTTCCGTGAGTTGTAAATAAAAACATTTGTAAAATATTAAATGTGTCATTCTCTTTAAGCTTCAAGGATGTTTTAACAATGTTTTTTGATTAAAGTATGCTAATTTTTGTTAAGTCACGCTCAGAATCATATTAAAATCACAAAAATATAGAGCTGGGGTAACCCTAACCTCCCCCCCCCCCGTGCGTGCGACACTGTCACCTTTTTTACTCTGAGGAGTTTGCAGGTCTGATAAATACACAACATACAGTACATCTAGTGGGAAGTGCCTCATATAAATATGAATTCATTTATCTAGGTGTTTTTGTGCATCTCTTTCATTACTTCACACAAACATTGATTTAGACGCATATGCATACATAAATATTCAGCTGGAATTTAACGTTTGGCCAAATTCTCTTTTTCTTTGTTTAAATTCAATAAACCTTTTTAATCAGAAAATACTGACATTTATACTTATTTAAATAAGTATTAGAAATTATAATTATTTGTCTTGGTGCCGCTGACAGCCTCCTCTTTATTCCGGTTTTAGTGTTTGTGCATATCTTTCATTATTTCACACAAACATTGATTTACACGCATTCATAAATATTCAGCTGCAATTTAACGTTTGGCCAAATTATCTTTTTCTTTGTTTATATTCCATAAATCTTTTTAATCAAATAATACTGACATTTATACTTATTTAAAAACGTATTAGAAATGTTTATAATTATTTATTTGTCTTGCTGCCGCTTACAGCCTCCTCTGGTTTCCGGTTTTAGTGTCAGGTACTGTCTGCTGCCAGTGGCAGCAACTTCCTGCTGACAGCTGACGATTTTTCGCTGAACCCCCTCTCCCACTACACCATCGGCTCCGACTTAAACAGTCTAATTTATGTTGTTCTATCGGAGTATAGTGTTGGTTTCAGTGAATATGGTAAAAAAATATGATCAAAATAGTTGCCGACCGCAACTTTAAGTTTATTGCTTAAGGTGTTTTTTGTAACTTTTGTTAAATTGTTTAATAAAGCTATAAATAATAAAAATTCCCAAATTTACAGCAGTATTTGCAAGGTATCTATATCCTATTTCTTCTGAGGTCACATTTGCTTATTTAGTTTTTATCTCTCAAAATATTCAACAAAGGCATTGCGCAGCCACTAAACAAGCATCGGCATTGTCGTTGCCAATTTCACAAGCCTCGATTGCTTGGTCCACCTCGTTCATCCGGTGTGTGTCGAAGTCTTCTCCTGAAGATTCACACAGATTGTGGAGCACACAACATGCAATTACTAAATTTGGCATCTTTTGGATGCTGGTGTCGTTTCTTTTGAGAAGGATGCGCCATCTGCCTTTTAATCTTCCAAAAGCATTTTCAATGACCATTCTTGCCCGGCTTTGGTGATAGCTGTATGCCCTTCTTCCTGAAGTTTGTAGCCTGTTGTCACTGAAAGGTTTCATCAGCCAGGTAAGTGCTGGGTATGCATCTCCAAGAATAACAACAGGAACAGACTTTTCCGAAATTTGTCGGTGCACTTGAGGACACAGAAGTCCTTCACTGCCTAGTTTGTAAAGCTGTGAGTTTGCAAAAACACGTGCATCATGAACGCTTCCTGGAAATCCAAAGTTCACGTTCATAAATTTGTACTGATGGTCAACAAATCCCTGAAGAACCACAGATCGAAATCCTTTGCGATTGTAGTAGTCACTTTTGAATTCCTTTGTGGCCTGTATTGGAATGTGAGTGCCCCTTACTGCACCTAAGCAATGTCGAAAACCCCATCTGGTCTCGAAACCTTGTATCACTTCCAATGCAGCATTTCCTTTTGGGATGTGAATTAGATCTTTTGGAAGAACGTCCACAATGGCCGCACACACCTAAAATATATAATGCAATAATAAAGTTAATTGCTTATTTCTACTTAGCTATTCTGGTATTCCGTAATATTTTCTTTCTTTACTATCTCAACTTTATTACTTCTTCAGAGTATAAAGATTTACAGATGTGGCCTTTAAAAATGCACGTCTCTGAGAGCAGAATGCCGTGAGCACTTCCGAAATTCTGCGAGATCCCGCAGAAGGGGGGTTCGGTGGGGGACGAGGGAAATACAAAAACTCTTACTAAGAGATTTTATTAAGTTACTTTAATCATTCATTTTAGAGATATTTACAAAGCCACTGAATCATTTTTTACAGTGTGTACATTATGATCTTACAGTAGCCTATTATTAAATGCATATAAATAAAAATATGTAAAACTAAATTAAAAAGATATCATACACGGACTGTATGTAAGCATACGTTTTCTTGTTCGGTCCACGTGGGTTTAAATGCCGTTTTTTCTAAAGAAGAATTTTAAAACTTTATTGGTGGTAGTTGAGAAGAATTCCTCTTTCCATATCTAAATAATTTTGAGCGCAATATAAATGTATCATATTGTTATTCTTAATATATAAGAATACATATTTTTTACAACATTTTTAACATATAGAAAATATACGTAAGCGTGTTGTGTGTATTTCCTAATTGTAAGCTTTTGGGAAATTGCACCAAAACTAAACGTGCATAAAAACATAAAGTCATTTAAATAAGCAAAAAATCTTTTTTATGAGCTCAAAATTTTGAATATAATGTGCTATTGCAAAAAAATGCCCATCTCTAAAGGAGAATATTCATCTTTAAAGTTGAAGAAACAAAAAAGTAATGTACTGATAAGCATTCGTCAAATATATATATATATATATATATATATATATATATATATATATATATATATATGTATATATATATATTTTTTTATATTCTGCAAGTACTCATTTCTCCATAATGATGTAATTTATTTTTTAATAACATATTGTAGCTGTTGGGCAAAGACAATCTCTGGACACCAATACCATGTCTAAGGGTTCAAGAATAAAAAAATATTGGCCATTTGAAACTCGAAAGTCATCACTTTATTTTGTCCCATTGTTTACCATTTTGCGGGTGGTAAAACTCCTGTGCGCGTCGTTCAAATTCATTGAAATTTCTTTCACTTGTAGTTTTGCAAGTATGTCAGGGTTGCCAAATCTCTGACGCATTCAGCATCAATCTCACGCTCAAAAAAAAAATCTCACGCTAAAATAGACATTCTTCTCTGCTGTATAAAAGGCTGTCAAAAGATTAATCGCGATTAATCGCATCCAAAATAAAAATTTGTGTTTACATAACATATGTGTGTGTACTGTGTATAATTATTATTTATATATAAAAACACACCCAATCATGTATATATTTAAGAAAAAATTGTTATATTTATATATAAAATATTTATATTTATATATAATATAAATTATAGAAATGTATATACAGTATTTAAATGCAAATATTTCTTAAATATATACATAAATGTGTGTGTATTTATATATACATAATATTTATACACAGTACACACACATATGCAATGTAAACAAACTTTTATGTTGGATGCGATTAATCGCGATTAATCTTTTGACAGCCCTAGTATTTTTTTCACTCATGTGCATGGCCGTACCCACCATTGAGGTCTTCGTTTGTCTTATTTAACCCAATGCTCAGCGCTCGTTTAGCTTCTTCGCCGCCACGCAGACCGATCTGCATGTGACGTCTTAGCACCGCGAGACCGATTCAACAGTAAATGACTCAGTATGCATTTAAATCGATCTCGCGGCCGTGTGATGTCACAAGCCAACAGGTCTGCGCACCATTAAGTAAGAAAAAGTCAAATTGACTCCCAAATGACGAATCAAATCACAGACAGAGGTGCAACTCAAAGGAGGACAGCTGCGCGATTCCTCAGAGTGGAAGTGCAAGAAAGATGTAAGTAATTAAACGCTGACTATTATATAGCTGTATTAGATTCACAGCCTTGAACTTGAAAACCCGATGCATCGTGCGCGGCACAACGCTTAAATAAGCCCATGTTCGTCTTTTGGCTTAAACGAACAAATTCACATGTAGCTGTCTTAATGAGTATCATGGTAAACAACTGATTATGTCTTAACCTAATGTAAACTTTTTCTTGCATTCTGTCAAAAGCATGCCTAATAAACACTATCCATTTTGAAGTCATTTACAGTTTTTTTCAATCGCTAACAAGCGCTTACCCATACTTCAGATAATTTTTCTAAACCCTTAACACAGAGTTCCACCTACAAAACACAATTGGCCAAATGCATAATTTTCTTCTCAAAAACACATTTTGTTAAATAAATACTAACTCTTCATTTCAAAATAGAACAAATCTTTCTCTCCACATAATAACTTTACCAAAACACTGGAAATCTGACTCAAAATGAAATTATTCTTTCAAAGAAAAACACTTCTTTTCACTTCACATGGTACATGCAATCAATTAAAGTACACCAGGTTTCAAAATACTGGCTATTGTTGACATTACAAAAACTACATAGACTTTTATGTTTCAGTTTTACAGGTATTTGCATGCAAAACATGCAATCCACCTTTTTTACGCTAAATTTCTTGGTTGGGAACTGTGTGTCCACATGTACAGCAATGTTCACATTCAAAGGCATTTCAGTAAAAAGCAGTTTTTCCCCTTACTCTTGACTACAGGAGGTAAAGTAGAAACACAATATGATAGAACAGAAAAAGTTTTACAGTATTGATCTTGATCATTTTTGAGGAGCTTTGCTCTTACCCCAGAGGGTGGAAGACGTTGCATTTTTTTAGAGGGACAAAAATTGTACATATGCATTACTGTTAGACCTTATTGACATGTCAAGTGAGAATAGAAAAAATCCATGTAAAATGCAATACTTACCTGTTGGTTTGTCAAAACATGCGTATAATGGAGGCAACCGTTGACCACCTCCAATTGGGCTGCACTCTTTCACCAGCCTCTCTTAGTGAAATTAGTGAATTTCATCACTGACTACTGTTCTTGCAGCCCTTGGAATTCCACCACCACGCATTCTTCCACCTCTACATTGCCCTCTCCTTGGGCCTGCTCTTCTCCCTGACCCTCCTCCTCTCACTGTCCTGCACCTCTTACTGCATCTCTCACTGCTCCTGCACCTCTCACTGTCTTGCACCTCTCACTGCATCTCTCACTGTCCTGCACCTCTCACTGCCTCTCTCACTGTCTTGCACCTCTCACTGCATCTCTCACTGCTCCTGCACCTCTCACTGCACCTCTAACTGCACCTGCATCTCTCACTGCTCCTGCACCTCTCACTGTACCTCTCACTGTCCTGCACCTCTTACTGCATCTCTCACTGCTCCTGCACTCCTTAAAGTCCTCCTTTTACTGTATAAGTGTCAATGTAATAGGAATAACCCCTGCCACTGAGTAAGCCAGACTGGAATCAGCTGTGGTTGGCCCAATTTACCCATCATAAATCAGTTGTGTGTCAATTATACAATTTTCTGTTTATTATTAGCTGAGATATATTGTTTCGGAACTGATCTCATTGCAGAAGCAGAGGTTTTATACTGTATTTAAGGTTTGGAATATTGTTTTTGCTATTTTGGGATGTTGTGTGTTAACATTCGTAAATACTACAAAAACAATCCATAATTTTGTTGGGAGGTATAGCTTGTCTGTTAAGAAAATGTAAGCATTGTGGAAATGTGTTCACTGACTGCATATTGTGTGAAAACGACATGAAATGTGTGAATGGTATGGCCACAAAAGACTGATGCTGTGCCTATTGTGTTTAGAGTTTTGAAAATGTGACAACTGTTTGGACAAACGCTTGTTAGCGACTGAAAAAAAACTGTAAGTTAAACAAAAGAAGAGAAAATCACTCACTTGTCTTGTCTGTAACTTCTGTAACTTTGTAAAAAAAAGGGATTAATCCATATTTAATTTTTAATAAATTACTTTTTTGCCAAAAAATTTAGTGTTGAGCTTTCTATTGAAGTAAGTTTTAGGTTTATTACAGAATTTAGATTTTCTGAACAACTTTTCCTAAAATTACATCTTCATTAACAGACAGTTAATCAAATGTGAGAAGTTTAAAATGCAGCCTTGCATTGTACCTAACAGCAGGTAAGATCAAAGATGATTATTTGTTACACCTGACCTAGATAATAAACATGTGAATATTAGCCAAAGCAAAATTCTTATTACAGACAGGAGGCTAATGGACCATTCTAAGGGCCCAATATATAATATTTTCCTGAATATAAGCACCATGCATTGTTTTATTCACAGACTCTGCTCTGCTGCACGAGGACTAGCCTGTGAGTGCTTTGGGATGGGGGTGGAGCCCACAAAAGCAGCGGTAGCTGTTCATTGAGAAGAGCGAATGATGACTTTCAAGTCACAAAAGTCTCAAAAAGTCTCCAACAATGCCAGAAAAAGCCCCTGTTGGAAGAAAGAATACCCATTATGAAGAATTTACAATGACTATCAACCTTATACATGTTTTTGTGTATTTTTATTGTAAATGATTATAACCTCAACATTTAGGGCTGACTGTTCTTTCCTGGCCCTGGCCCAGGTATGAGATTTTGTGCAACAGCCCTGATAAAAATAAAGAATACTTTAAATATAAGTGTACACGGTATAATACAGCTGGGGACCACAAACAGTTTCAGAAATGCAGAACATTTAGTAAAACATGAAATGCCAACAATGCTTACATCCTCTGAAAGTGAGGAAACACTATAACTATGCAGAGTTCATCCAAACAGCCGTGGCAAGTCAGGGGAACATGACTGCCTAGAGTAGATGCATTAACATGGACAAGTCAGGGGAACGTGACTGTCGGAAGATGCATTAGCATAGGCAAGCCAGGGGAAAGTGACCGCCCAGAATAGATGTATTAACATGGGCAAGTCAGGGGAACATGACTGCCGAAATATATCATCCTGTTGTAACCTCAAGATATCGATCGTTAGGGCTTGTGACCAAAGCTTTGCTTTCGCTGGGCATTCAGCGAATCGAGGAACGGTATCTCTCTTTTGAGTGGCATCATCCCCTATGAGAATAGTCTTGGCAATAAGTTAACCTTTCATGTGGAATATTTCTATTCTTCTTCATATGCTTCTTTTCCACCAACACAGTCTCACACCCATGGCGTCAATATTTGACGACACTTGACCATGCGTCAATATGTTGACGCGGAGGGTATACCTTTCGCGTCACTTTTTGACGAACTGGGGACTTCAATACTATTAGGTACGCGAAATTAAACAGTTGTCAACTGACATTGGGGTTAGGGATAGGTTTGGGTAGGGATGTCATTATGTAAATCTAACCCTAAACCGACGCGAAAATGGTAGAAAATGGTAAGAAAATAGGAAAGAGAATTTCGCGTACCTGATAGTATTGAAGTCCCCAGTTCGTCAAAAAGTGACGCGAAAGGTATACCCTCCGCGTCAACATATTGACGCATGGTCAAGTGTCGTCAAATATTGACGCCATGGGGTGAGACTGGGTTGTTTCCACAGCAACAATGTAGCTTGACAAAATTTTGAAATGCATGCATCACTTACACATAGCATTAAATGCCCTTGTGTCCACAGCGGGAAAACAAGTGCATCTTTCTCTGTGGAGTCGACCTTAAAGAAAGCATGTGGTCAATTCAAAGTATCGTTGTTGTACAAATGGGTAGGTACTTACAGGAAGACTGCATAGAGGGTCACAATTCAAGGGTGGGAGCCATGTTAGGGGGGTGTGGAGGCTGATAATAAAGACATTTTCCCCTACAGAAAGACATTTGACTTACTTTCTTCGTTGTACTACAAAGAACTCAGATAGGTCCCACTAAAATATACATACCTGTAAATCGACCATCTCCTTCACAAGCCTCAAACAGGCATTTCCCACCTGTGCACATTATTTACTTAATTTCTTGCTTATTGAATTTACAATCAAAACATATTGAGTACTTCCACTTTTCAACAAAATATTTCACCCACCATTGAGTCCATAAATCGGTTTAGCCCTAAAGTTATCAGATTCGCCCTGGTCAAACACGTGGGACCATCTTTAATAAGTATTTCTTTGACAGGCCTACGCTCATCCAGGACATAGCTGATCTACAAGAAAAAGGCAAAAAGAAATGCAAATTTAAAAGTAGCATTAAAAAAATGCAAAACATGGGCAATACCAACAAAGCCTACAATTAATTTAAAATAAACAAAACTATGCATTCATCTACCAGCTGTTCTTGGAGGGGATGATCTCCTCTAGCTGCCCATGATGTTCTGCAGGGCCTAAGGTTGCTGATGGCCGTAAGTGTTGCACAACGCTGCCCACAATGGCCAACTTCTACAACAAAAATAAAAGTCTTTTTAATTCTAATATTTAACATTCTCACTGCATTTGATCTGACAGTATCATTTAACTATCCCCAATATGAAACTGTTCCCAGTTAGTAGGCATTAGATTTCTTTCAATTTGTACTCATAATCATGGCTGTGCGATAAATCGCATAAGATTATCATGTGTATCTCATCATTAACGCCGGTTGGGTGATTAGTAAAAAAAAATCACCATCACTTGCTTTCAGATGGAACTGCACATAGATGTAATTTCACTGAAAAGCTAGACAATATCACATTTATTATCGCAGGTGATAATCACATTGCTTATCTATGATATGAATTCGAAACTGCCTTTGCTTGATAGTTAACTGACATCTATGTGCAGTTTCATCTAAAAGCAGGTGATGGCGATTTACTAATAATCATGGAATTGGCTTTACTGACAAGGTGCTTCATCTATGGGTGGTTGTGCAGCTGTGCTTTCAGTTGAACTTGACTCAGCTGGAGTGAGTTGAGTTCCTTAAGGTTTTGAATACAACAGCACTTGATGTTATGAACCAATTAAATGACTAGAACACTCTTTACAGTTAAATCTTAAAACATAAACAAAAAACATGAACAATTACAGCACATAGGTCAAGCTTAATTACATGAGTTTGTATTATCACTTGACTAGGCCACCACAGTTGTGCTTTGACGTTTTGATGCATCCGATTGTTGGGCTGAGGACACAAAGAAGACATGAGCACAGCAAAACTGGAACAAAACTATGTCTGTGTACTGCTGTTAAGTAAATTTAACACAGAAAAGTACTGCACCATTCACCTATGACAGCTTGTCCCAAAGCAGATAGGGTGATGGTGCTCAGAAGCTCCAGTCGGCGTCCAGTATTTAACTGCTTCTCCAGAAGTGCTTTATTTGTGGAGGTGTTATGATGATGGATAACACTTCTCATAAGAAATACATGGGTTGATGGAGCCATGTTGTTGAATAAATAGTTACTTTTGCGCATTTTGGCAAAGAACTGCTCGCAGTATGTCCTTTGGATCAGTGGCATTCTTCTCATTGTCACAGAGTGACTTAGGGCGGAACCAAAGATGGAGAGGAGAGGTTCCGCCCGGACCGGATTTTTCAAACTCATTTTTCCTGGTTCCCCACAGCAACGAAATCAGGCGTAATTCGCTACAGGTGCGTGTGTGAGGCAGTGTTTATTGACGGGGCGGTCCCTATGATTGATAGGGACATAAAAGGTGAGCTGAAGAAGCAGAAGGGACGTTGATCTTGGGCGAGTCAACTCCTGCCTTGGGCAGAACAACAACCACCCGCCGCAGAAGAGACTGCAGGCCCCGCTGATCCGGGAACCGCGAGGAAGTGGGTGAAAGAGTTCGGGGCTGGTCTGGGCGAGAGGACGGCGTGGTTGTGCACAGGAAGTTGAAGCGTGTGTGGTTATTGAACTGTTGGGTGTGTTGGGCAGACGCTGGGCCACCTCCGTAAGGATTACTCTGGGACTGCAGGAAAGGAAACTAGGAGATCGCTGGGCCTCTGCAAAACAAGAGAGAGACATCGTGAGGATTAACGAAGGGTGAGCAGTAGAGTATTAAGAACGCACAACGATCGGATTGTTGCTGTGTGTACAGAGGCTGGAGAACGCTTTCTCACACGAAGCTGGAGAGAAACCACGGAACTGTGAGTATTGCATACATTGTTGTTGACAACCCTAAGGGTTAAAGGAGTGTGTGTTTTACCTTTCTAGCGGCCCCACCAAGGGAAGTCAGTGGGTGAGACGTGAAGCTGGAGAGAAACCACGGAGCTGTGAGTAATTGCATACATTGTTGTTGACAACCCTAAGGGTTAAAGGAGTGTGTGCTTTGCCTTTCTAGTGGCGAGTGTGTGTTTTACCTTTCTAGCGGCCCCACCAAGGGAAGTCAGTGGGTGAGCCGTGAAGCTGGAGAGAAACCACGGAGCTGTGAGTAATTGCATACATTGTTGTTGACAACCCTAAGGGTTAAAGGAGTGTGTGTTTTGCCTTTCTAGTGGTGAGTGTGTGTTTTACCTTTCTAGCGGCCCCACCAAGGGAAGTCAGTGGGTGAGCCGTGAAGCTGGGGAGAAACCACGGAGCTGTGAGTAATTGCATACATTGTTGTTGACAACCCTAAGGGTTAAAGGAGTGTGTGCTTTGCCTTTCTAGTGGCGAGTGTGTGTTTTACCTTTCTAACGGCCCCACCAAGGGAAGGCAGTGGGTGAGCCGTGAAGCTGAAGAGAAACCACGGAGCTGTGAGTAATTGCATACATTGTTGTTGACAACCCTAAGGGTTAAAGGAGTGTGTGTTTTACCTTTCTAGCGGCCCCACCACGGGAAGTCAGTGGGTGAGCCGTGAAGCTGGAGAGAAACCACGGAGCTGTGAATAATTGCATACATTGTTGTTGACAACCCTAAGGGTTAAAGGAGTGTGTGTTTTACCTTTCTAGCGGCCCCACCCAGGGAAGACAGTGGGTGAGCCGGAGGCTAAGTGCGCCTACAGGCAGCGGGCACTAAACCCTTTAGCTGATTGGGGTTTCGTCAGCACGATATCAGAGGCTGTCTTCTTCGACCAAGAGCTGGTTTTGTCCAAAGAGGAGCCGGACCCTAATTATTCACTGGAGTGTGTGAAGTGCTGTGTGAGGAGTGATCGATTGACGTGAGTACACAAGTTGCAGTGTGGTGCTGTGCTTTATTGTCTGTG
This sequence comes from Misgurnus mizolepis, assembly GCA_025389145.1. Classification (NCBI taxonomy): domain Eukaryota; kingdom Metazoa; phylum Chordata; class Actinopteri; order Cypriniformes; family Cobitidae; genus Misgurnus; species Misgurnus mizolepis. The sequence goes on along the minus strand of JAIFKI010000046.1, from coordinate 270,361 downwards.
TTCCCCCTCAGGGAAAAGGAGCTCTTTGTGAGCACCATCGGCAGCCGCCGCGTCGGCGAATACCCAGTCCACTCTGTACACGCCAGGATATAAGCCCTGTAAGGACCCTTGGACGCGGTAGGGAAGGCATTGAGAGGGACGTGATAGTCTGTGCCAGAACCACTGGCGGAGGAGCCGCCAAGAGGAGGGCTGGGGGGCCCAGGAGCTGTAAAAACGCTGTGTGTGGCTAGAGCACCGGAAATAACTGCTATCTGTCCAGATCTTCGCCTGCCCTAGGAGAAAGGGAAGAGGACGTGTGGATCCCGTTAGCTGGAACCCACAGATAGTGAGGCGCCGGCCGCAGTATCAGGCTACCGTTTCCGGCCACGTTGGCGATGTGGTGACGTATACCTTTCGTTCCTCCAGTGTCAGCCGTACTGTACACGTCTTGAATGCCCTGTAGAAAGAACATACCCATTGTAAACGAGCTAAAGCTATATTGAACCAACACATCTTGCATGCCCTGTGTAGAGAACACACTCCTTGTAAACGAGCTAAAGCTATACTTATCCAACCCGTCTTGAATGCCCTGTAGAGAGAACACACTCATTGTAAACAAGCTAAAGCTATACTTACCCAACACGTCTTGAATGCCCTGTAGAGAGAACGCACTCATTGCAAACGAGCTAAAGCTATACTTGCCCAACTCGTCTCGAAGGCCCAAAGACCCCAGTGGAAGAATAAACTTACCATGTAGTGGACTAGGGTGAACTTACCTTACACGCTCGAACACATAGTGGTACCTAGAAGAGAGAGAATACTTACCTTGTGGCGAGGTGATGCGGCCCATCTCCAGGTTGGCCCGAAGAACCTGAAATAGAGAAACAGAGAAAGATTCAGCGACGAAGACGTGAGCCCGGTAGCATATCCTCACACTCACTCTGTGTTTTATTCTGCCTTCAGGAGGACAGAGCGGGCCGTGAGGAGGCCGTCCATACAGGAGGTGGGCCGAGGACGAAGGAGCTCCGCCCGACCCTTGCCCTGTGATCCTTTGGCCCTACAGCATTTACCTCTCCCCTCCAACGTCCCAGGCCCATAGTGTTCCCCCTGAGGGTGAGAGGACATTTTTAGTTTCCCTTCCCCATTCCCTTTCTTCTTTTTAATGAAATTAAGTAAAGTGTTATCATTTTACTTATCTTTCGTTTGTCTGGTCATTGGGGTGCTTTGGGGACCTCCTCGAGGCAGAACTTTGGTAGGAGCGTGACCCACGTAGCTCGTGGTCCGCTCAGGCCGTGACATCATGGAATCGATCATATAGCACATAGTGCTCAGTAGAGAGTCTGCCCTCATAAGGCTGGAAAGGCATTGAATCAGGAACCCGCAAATTGGTGTGTGTGGCCAAACCTCTTGCAAAATCATACACACAGACATTTGGGAAGTGCTTCCAGAAAAGCAGAAGGTCAGTAAAGTCCCTGGGACTTTCTGCACGCAGGTTAAATTTGATGCTGTATGCAATGCCATGTTGGCAAAGTATTACAGACCATCCACCTAAGATTAGATTCAATAGATTGTAACATGTACCTTATAAAAACTAAATACCATAGTTTACAGAGCAACACTGTAACTTACCAGATGCACCCCATATGCTTTGAAAGACCTTGTGGTAAGTTTGCCTGCTCTTCATGTTCTCCTTTAATCTTGTTATGAGATCAAGGCGGGAGCCCTTGGTGTCGATGTTGCAGGCTTTGCACAATTTTCTCACAACTCCAACCTAATATTTTTTTATGACAAACAGTAAACAGACCATTTACTGGACACTTTCTTACCCCTCAAACCCAGAAAGCTTTATTATCTTCAACACCAGGCAACATTACCTTTTGTTTTGCCAGCTCATCAATCAGATGGTCCTCAGTAACACTGCTCAGCTGTGCTTCAGTTGAAGAAGAGCATGTTGGCACTTTTTTGAACTCCGTGTTAAGAACAGTGCCACTTCGACGCGTTTCACTCCCAATCCAGGGTGCCCAGTGTTCATAGCTTGGGCTGACAGTGAAAGGGTTTGCACTGCCTACAACATTTTATGCATTATTTGTAATCCCAGTTGTATTTAAAATGTACAATCTGGTGAAATGTAGTAATCACCATTACTCACTTTGGAAAAAACCTTGACTTATCATTGCAAGATGAACAGAATTCCAAAAACTGTCAATGTCATGTTCACCGTTGTAGTCATCAGGAGGTGCCTTGAGATCACTGACTGTAATAAATCACACTATAAGGGGCAAGACCTCTGGACTGTAATCATGCACAAACACAAAAAAAAATCACAATGTCACTTACCTGCCAGCTTAAAAACCCCTTTTCTGTGTAAGTCCATGACTACCACAGGTGGGTAAAAACCACAATTGACACAGGAGTAAATATACTCCGTGTCAGTCAAAGCCTCAAAGTGGCAATAGGCATGGAAAATGATATTCCTGGATGGGTACTTCTCTCCTCTTAACCCCTCCAATGAATCCACAACTCTTGATACAGACACATGGTTCTACAGTGTAAAGCAAACACAAGTAAGTCTGAGACTAGACAGTGACACTTCATGTTCTTGGAGTTTATGTATGAAAACTTCCCATAGTCAAATAATCCTATGGAGAAAAGATTAATACTCACTGTAACATTTTCTCTGAGGAACACACAAAGTTCAAGGGTGAGAAAAATGTGGTTGTCAAAGTTGTGAAGACCTTCTTTCCACTCCTGGTACCTATACACCATGTTGCACTGTGGACATATCCTGTGGTATGTTGAAATGTCTGTAAAACACAAAATCATACAGAAGTCAACCTATCACAATACTATCCATCACTGAATATAATTGCTTATTACATTAGTCATACTTCCTGTACTTACTGTCTATCAAGCCCATCATGCTGACAATCCTAGCCTTTTTAGTCACTAGTACTGCCTCTGCAAGGGCAGGATGTCCAATGCATAACTGGCATGTTGTCTCAAGAGGAAAGAACTGTTTTGGGTATTCCATTTTCATTCTTGGTGATGTCATTTCTTTTGGCAGGGTTTCTGGAATTTTTTTTTCTTTAAAAATGTACTGCACACTTCTCTTCATACCAGTGGTGTCTGGGAGACTGCAAGCTTCTGAGCTTGGTGTTGGGGACACCTCTGACTTGAAGAGATGTCTTTAGGTCTGGAAAAGATGCCACTTTGAGACGTGTATATGTGGACAAGATGTCCGTGGTTTGGTGCAGGGACAATGCCAGGTGTTCTTTTGCGTGTTGGATGTGACCATTATTCTTCCAAGTCGGCAAAAACTATGAATGTCAGGCTCATGGATTGACAAGCATATTTGTGATGGAGATCCACCAAAGTCCACAGGCACACAAAGAGGAACATGCGCTGCACAAGCAACATTTTCCTCTTTACACATATGGCTGTCTTTGCCTCTCCAAAAAATCTGAATGTTATCATATCCCTAGGGATGTCTTCTTTCAGAAATGTCTCTGCAGCCGTTTCTTGACAGTAGTCGACTGAGCGAATGTGAGAGCACAAACTGTAGCTTAATCCACTCCGCTGAGCCAACAACTGATACTGCATACATTCTTCTAGCTCACATCGAACCTGGTGTTTTTTTTTCTCATGTTTTTCTCTGGACATGAATTGGCACAGATAATCCATGTCCAGTTTTTTGCACGCCAAATATGCCATATGTCTGATCAATAGCAACGCTCTGTAGATGACAGTTCTGAGTGCTGTCATGAGAAAAATCTGAATGTCTCCTCAAAAGGTGTGTGTTATAATTCTTCTTAAGGAGACTAAGATTGCAGTGGGGACATATGACAGACATTCCATAAACCTCTGCTGCCCCCTGCACCGGTTGTCGTGCATACGAGTGGTCTTGTAATGGAGTGGCACGAGTCAGGACAGGCTCTGCTGCTGATGGAGTGGCACGAGCCAGGACAGGCCTTGCTGACGGAGTGGCACACGTCAGGACAGGCTCTTCTGATGTAGTGGCACAAATCAGGACAGGCTCTTCTTATGGAGTGGCACAAGCCAGGACAGGCCTTGCTGATGGAGTGGCATGAGTCAGGATTGGCTCTCCTGATGGGGTGGCACATGGCAAGTCAGGCTTCGCTGATGGGGTGGCACAAGGCAGGTCAGGCTTCGCTGATGGGGCGGCCCAAGGCAGGTCAGGCTTCGCTGATGGGGTGGCACAAGGCAGGTCAGGCTCTGTAGACTGTGAGGTCAGTTGACTGTAACACAGGACCAAATGCCTTTCCATGTCCACTCGTCTTGTTACAGTGCGTGAACAGTAGGGGCAGTGGTAATGCCCCGCAGCACAGCATGGTAATCTGCACCTCTGTAAAATTTGGCCTGTAACCAAAGTCAAACATTTGAATAATGGAACACTAAAATAGGAAAACTAGACACATGTCAATGTGAAGAGTTTCGTTGCAAAACAAGATAACTTATTTTATTTTTTAGAAATCTCGGTTTTTTGGTTGTGCATTCCAATTATATCAATTCAACTGCAGTTGGTTTGTTTTGATTTAAACCGTCATAACTTAACAAATGCAGCTAAGTAGCACCATAAAACAAAATAATAACATGATAACATAATAATAAACATGTTTTGACAAAAATTTTAAAAACGGAGTTATCTCGTTTTGCAACGAAACTTTTCATGTGCACATTCATTGCACAGTGGCAACATACCTTTAAAATGTAGAGGGTTCTGCATCTTCTGTGATAATCCTAGTCCTGCAAAGGAGTGAGTAATTAAATGTGAAAACAACCTCCTCAATTACTTTCTTACCTTAAACGAACGCTACACACACATAGAAAACGAACGTGCCCTTTCATTATTCACTACGTTATTTTAACACAATAAACTATCAAAACATGGATTAATTTACGACTATGCTAGCCGTCATGCAATTTCAGCAAATGCACCCTCATATGACATTATAATGGGATTTTGGCAATACTGCGGTTATACTTTGTCTCATGTAAACACAATTCTTCGATAAAAATAATGCGATTACATTCATAATCACAGTAAGTAAAGTATAATCGTATTAAAAGAGGTGGCGTACGCCGTTTTAAATCGCAGTAAATTATGCGTTCATGTACATGCTTTAATCGCATCTATGCGGCAATAACGTAGGTGATTTCACTCAAGCCCTTTGTGTTTTGCTTACATTGCACGTTAAAATAACGTTAGTTTTCCAGTGTAGCGATACTGAAGTAAATAATATTAAACTTGAATTAACGAATACTACGTGCAAATAGTCCATTACCTGAATTATAATTCGCTATCCTCATCTCGTCAATCCAAGTGGATGGGACGTGTTTCCTGTTTGAGAGTGGAGGTCACATGTTTCCTGTTTGAGAGTGGAGGTCACGTGTTTCCTGTTTGAGAGTGGAGGTCACGTGTTTCCTGTTTGAGAGTGGAGCTCCACTCGTCCATCGTCTGCAGCCAGACCCCTCTCCAGATGTTTCCAGCTGCAGCCCCACATTTCAGGCAGGAAGTGATGACCATATATGGTTTTTGTAGCGTTCTTATTTTTAAATCAATTTAAATAGGATGTGTATGTATAGTATTCGAAGACAATATCTTAAAGTACTAAAACATAATTATATATCTGTTGATTTATTAACATTTATTTTCATAAACTAATGCAACATCATTGCAGTGTTTTCTATTTGACTAATAAAATATAATATTTACTTCATGTTCATCATCAGTATCTACTTAATGTTTATTACAAAAACTTGAAGTTTAATGTCAAACTTTATTTTTTTTTAATTCAGATAAACATTAACAAAGTGAAACTTGTACTTCTCATATGAACAAACACTTCAACACAAAAAAACACAGGTTTAATTTGAATGTTTTATTACAATAAAAGTCATAAATAGCAATAGTGACTCTTGAAAAGAAAATTTACTGAATTCACAAAAAAAATCCATGTTTTCAGCTGTTCCATGAGATTGTTAAATCTAAAAATAATGAACTGTCAGCAAAAATAAAACACACACCCCCAAAAAAAGATAAAAGACGATAGGTTTAATGTTTAAAAATCAAATGTGAAAGATGTTCACACAATCGGTACTTAGTGGCTACTACAAACACTTCACTTAATATATATATAGTGATTGTTCATGACATAATACCAGAAAAAAATTGAAATGTTATTCTTTTATGATATCAAGTTACGTCATTTTGTTTTGTTTTTCTTGTAGTCAAAATGTCATGTTCAACTATTCGGCAATGTCCCAACGGTGTCACAGGTCGGAGCAGACCACAGATGTCGTGAGTCACGCCCCTCCCTAGTTTCCACCTCGAGGAGGTCCCAAGAACACCCCAATGACAGGCACACGATAGGAGGGAAGTAAATTTAAAACAAACTTTATTAATTTACGTAAAATCAGGTAAGTGGGGAGGGGGGAAGGGAAATCTAAAACATACAATCGTTATCCACATTCAGAAGGCAGATGGTACGGAACTGCTTTATGCTCGATGAGTTTTCCTCTTTAGGGATAAAATACCCCTCTACAATGAGCCACTCATTTGGATGATGATTCCTCCTCCACACTGCCTTCAACAGCTTCCAGAGTCTCCTCCTCAGCCACTCAAATTGCTTGTACACTTTGTATGGAATCCCATTGGGTCCCGGTGCTGAGCCCGCCCTTGCCCTTTTAAGGACGTTGTTGACCTCCTTCCATGAAGGTTCTTGGTCGACAAACTTGGTAGTTGGTTCTCCTAGCTTCATCAAGGTTTTTCCAATGTCAAGTTCGGTGCCCCTTCCTGGATCACTGTGCGTGCTTGAGAGGTGCTTCTCTACCTCTTCTTTTGATGCCTGAAGTTGACCTGATTTTTTGTCTCCCAGGAGCTTAGACAGGTAGGTGAACGGGTTCTTGGTGAACTGCTCTCTCTGCTTTGCCCGCCGTCTTCGGTCTCTCCTGTAGTACTCTTCTCTGCATAAGGTTTTTATACGCTCTCTCAGATTGTCCCAAATTTCCTTCAATGCCGTTTTTTCCCCTTCTTCAGCTTGCTGAAAGCTTTCCTGAGCCTCCGGAGATCAGCACGAAGTTGTTTGATCTCCTTGATCCTACGGTTCTCCTTCAGCTGTACTGGTCCTGATTGGTAAGGTCTCATCTGTTTCACTCAAAAATTTTCAGCCCATCTTTGCCTGATGGATCTTAAGGCCTTTCAGGTTCTTGCAAACTTTCCCACATTGTCATGGTCTTGTCAGACCTTCCGTGCTAGATTGAGGTCTGAGTACATCTGACAGGACCATGACAGTATTATGTTCTGTGTGGGGACACGTGGAGTCATATTGTGTATGTGGCTTCCACGTGTTCCCACGGTCTTGTCGCTGTCATGGTCTTGCCTGACCTTGGTATATTATTCAGGTCCTATTTCAGAGGGCAAGGTCATGGCAGCATTGTGTTTTGTGTGGGGACACGTGTTTTCACATTATGTATTTGTGTCACGTGTTCCCAGTGTCTCGTCACTTTTACCCTACTCCCTTATGTGCTCGTGTCTTACGTAATTAATTATGTTCACCTGTTTCCCATTGATGTCGTGTCTTTATATTGCCCTCTCGCTCTCTGTCGTGTGCGCGTTCGTCAAGATTCAGTGTGTAATTCCTGTTGTCCGGTTACCTGAATCGTGTTATCCTGTTCCTGTATCTGTGTTTCCTATTCCCGTGTCATTTTCAGTTCCGTGTTTTCATCACCGTGTTCATCATCTGTTTTACCCCCACGTGGGTTTTTGTGTTTTCTTTATTAAATAAACCTTCAGTTTATTTTATACTTTCGTCATGTCTGCAGTTGGGTTCTTCTATGTGTAAACGTACCGTGACACACATATGCAAACCACAGTTGTACAGTCACGCTGTGTCAAAGTCCGATTTATACTTTCCGAGGTTGTTACCATGGTCCGTCCTATAGGTCAATCATCCTCCCCCGCTCTCGCTCGACCTTGGGGGTATCTTATCATGGACTTGTTCATAGCAAGTATTTGGGTTCCTCCTCACAGAAGATGTGTTTTGGCCTGCCAAGCCGCTACACCCCTGACTGGTCTTCCCCAGATGCCAGCAGTCTCTCCTTGCTGTCACCATCCTTTCATGGTTGCCAACTAGTCTTTCCTAGTAGTCACTGGGTTGCCAGATGGGAAAGTCTGAAATACGATGGGATCATCTCTATCACCTCAATGGCTGGGTGAAGTCCCAGCCGCCTATTTTGAGGTGATGGCCAACACTCGCACATTACACTTCCACCCTACTGAGCTTTGTGGTGTGGGTCCAAGGTGCTTTTTTTGGGTCATCAGGTGGGTACCCTCCTTTAACAGTGTTTCGTCAATTAACCCACAACACCTCCAGAGGGCTTGACAGCTAACCCCAGCATCCTGGGGCAGCCCCCTCGGCCTCCACAGCCATTTCTCTTTTAAGTTCGCTCCCTACCCGGTGGGTTGCTCCATCGCTCGCAGCGCTTTAGCCAGAGCCATCTTGATGCCGTCTCTGTTTTTTTTGTGATATTTGCCACAAGCCGTCTCCTGCTGGGAGCTCCAAAGTGACTGCCCAGGGAATCCTCGGCAGCCTACCTCCACTGGCAAGTTCCATGCCCGCCATCCCAGCTGTTGGCACTGTTGGGTGAGTGATTGGTACTTCCCAAGCTTTCTCTCGTAGGCCTCTTCTATCCTCTCCTCCCATGGCCCAGTCAATTCAAGCAGCACAACCTGTTTTGATGCTCTGGACCACAGAACTATGTCTGGTCTGAGAGTTGAGGTGGTGATCTCCTCTGGAAACTTGAGCTGTCTCCTGAGGTCAACTTTAATTTCCCAGTCAGTAGCCGATGTCAGGATTCCTATGCCCGTTGAGGACCTGCTAGAGCTCTCCCCTGCTCTTACAAAGCTAATCAAATGGGCTGTCATACTCCTTTTGTTGTGGAAACAGTCCATGGTTATCATGTGATACCCTTACGAAAATTAACCATGGTTTTATTTTGAAAACCATGGTTTTACTACAGTAACCATGTTTTTTTTAAACTGTAGTTAAATCATGGTTAATTTTTGTAAGGAAGTGTCTGTCATGTTCTGCATATCCAACATGAAGTGATTTTTTTTTTTTTTTTTTTTGATTTTTCTTATGCAACAATAACAAACACACAGAGATACATACACATAACATTAATTTAACATAAACCTACATACATAGTCACCCCGTAAAAAAAAAAAAAAAATTAAATACCCTCAATATTACCATATTGTTCCCAGCAAATTATTAATTACACTGAAGATTCAAAATAAGATAAAAAGGGCTGCCAGACCGCATAGAATTTTTTAGAGGAGCCTCGGATAGTATATTTAAGGTGTTCCAGTTTGAGATATGACATCACCTCTTTCACCCATCGCTTATGAGATGGAGGGGTTCCTTTTTTCCAATTAAGGAGGATCAGGCGTCTAGCCAACAGTGTGGAGAAAGTGATGAGCTCTAATTGGTTGGTTGTTAGCTGTAACTCTTCTGGCACCACTCCAAATATGGAAGATAGAGGATTCGGATCCAGATCTTTGTTACAGATAGATGAGAAAGTTCTGAAAATGTCTGACCAAAATTTTGTTAATCTGGGGCATCCCCAGAACATATGACTCAGGTCTGCTGGTTCCAGACTACATCTAGGGCAATTTGAGTCCAATCCTGGATACATCTTAGCCAGTTTACTCTTAGACAGATGAAGCCTATGAAGCACCTTAAATTGCAGAAGCCCATGTCTAATGCATACTGAAGATGAGTGCACCAACTCTATTGCATATTGCCAAGATGAATCTGAAATTTCCAATCCCAATTCCTCCTCCCATTGCCTCCTAATACGGTCGAGACATGGGGAGGCGGTTCTTTGGATTTTCTCATACATAATAGACACCATACCCCTAAGAGAAGGGTCCATGTTTAACAGTTCATCTATCCATCCACCATCTGGTTGGTTCAGAGAGAGAGAAAAATGTTTTTGGACAAAGCTACGGACCTGCAGATATCTGAAAAAATTGGACTGAGGAATATTAAAATCAGTTTTAAGTTGCTGAAATGAAATAAACACGCCATCTTTGAAAAGGTCCCTGACACACTTGACTCCATTTCTGGACCATAATTGAAATGCAGAGTCTATAAGAGAAGGGGGAAACATATGGTTCAATAAGATGGGTGCAGAGGGCAAAGTCTTTTTACTATTAAAGTGAAGTCTGAACTGCGACCAAATTTTGAGTGATCCACGAATAATTGGGTTATTTGTCACATAATTTTTACTCAGGGGTAATGGGGCACACAGCAATGAACGTAGTGATATTGGGTTACATGTGTGTTGCTCCATAAGCGACCAAACTGGGGCTGTTTCGCCCAACGTATCCGAGAACCAGAATGTCAATTTCTGAAGGTTAGAGGCCCAGTAATAAAACAGAAAATTCGGAAGTGTTAATCCACCATCCTCTTTTTTCCTTTCCAAGTATTCTTTCCTTATGCGGGGAATTTTTTTAGCCCAAATAAACATAGAAATACAAGAATTTAGATCCTTAAAAAATGATTTAGGAATGAAGACTGGCACTGTCTGAAACAAAAATAGAAACCTGGGTAGAATTGTCATTTTAATGGAATTTATCCTCCCAGCCAGAGATAAGGGTAAGGTTGACCAACGTACCATGTCCTGTTTAGCCCTGTTCAGTGCTGCTTTAAAGTTATTGATGAATAGATCCTTATACCTGCGTGTTATGTTCACACCCAAATAAGTGAATCTGTCAAGACTTACTGAGAATGGAAACGATTGGAACGACATTTGATAGGCTCTTTGATTGATGGGGAAAAGAAGACTCTTTGTTAGATTAATTTTATATCCTGAAACACCCCCGAAATCTGAGATAACTGAGAGAGCAATCGGTATAGAGAGATTCGTATTAGACAAAAAAAGGAGAAGATCATCCGCATAGAGCAGAAGTTTATGCATTTGTCCCTCCCTTTGTATTCCAGTTAAACCAGCCGTATTCCTCAGTGTTATTGCAAGGGGTTCAATAGCTACATCAAAAAGCAGGGGGGACAGCGGGCATCCCTGCCTTGTTCCCCTGAAGAGTGAAAAACATTTAGACATTATGTTATTTGTTCGAATGTATGCTTGAGGCCTGGCATATAGAATTTTAATCCATGAACAGAACATAGGACCGAAGCCGAACCTTTGAAGTGCTGTGAACAAGTAAGTATATTCGATCCTATCGAATGCCTTGTGCGCATCTAAGGATATTAGGATCTCAGGAACAGCATTGTCCTTGGGTGAGTAAATCACATTAAACAAACGACGAATATTACTGAATAACTGTCTGCCTGTAATAAAACCAGTCTGGTCGGGGTGAATTATCTTATTCATGACTGGTTCCACTCTGGTTGCCAGCACCTTAGTTAAGATCTTATAGTCACAGCACAATAAACTGATTGGGCGGTAAGACTCACATTTAAGTGGGTCTTTATCCTTTTTAAGGAGGACCGATATGGTTGCCTGTGTCATGGTTTGGGGAAGAGACTTTGAGTCAAGGACCTCCTCAAAAACTTTACTCAATAGGGGCGTTAATTTAGCAGAGAATTTCTTGTAAAACTCGGCAGGGTAGCCGTCAGGGCCGGGCGCTTTTCCAGATTTTAGTTTTTTAATTGCACTGTCGATCTCACAAATTGTTATATTGCCCTCCAGAGCGGATTTATCTGCCTCATCGATGGATGGCAGCACTAAGTTGTCAAAGAACTTTTCTACTCGTTCAGTGTCATTAATCTCAGAGGTATACAGAGCCTCGTAGAAAGATTTAAACTGATCATTGATACCTTGCTGGTCTGAAATAATGTTACCCTTATTGTCCCCAATTGCCGGTATAGAACCTTCTACAGCAGATTGTTTCAATTGATAACATAAGGACCTGCCTGCCCGTTCGCCATATTCATAATAGATCTGACGCGATTTCAGGAAAAGATCTTCTGCATGCTCACTGGACAAAGTGTCAAATTCGGTTTGTAACAGAAGTCTCTCCTTATGTAGGTCCTCAGAAGGCGACATTGAATGCGACTGATCAATTGTATTAATTCTGTTTATTATTTCTGTAATCCGCTTTGATTTCATTTTATTTGCATTAGCTTGATAAGAGATAATTTGTCCCCTCACAAATGCTTTCAAAGTGTCCCATAGAATACAGTAGCTTATTTCCGGGGATTCGTTCGTCTCGAGAAAGAAATCGATTTGAGCCTCTATAAATTTAGCCTTGAGTTTAAGCGCCATGTCCGCTGGGGGATTACATTACCCGGGAGACACAGCTTTAATATTACTGGACTATGATCTGAAATAACTATGCTATCATACTCTACTTGTCTCATTAGGGGGAGTATTTTCCTATCTACCAGAAAGTAATCAATCCTGGAATATGTTTTATGTACTGGTGAATAGAAAGAGAACTGTTTTGTTGATGGATATTTGAACCTCCAGGGGTCGCTTATGCCATATGTCTGAAGAAAGGAATTAATGCATTGTGCTGATTTACTTGCAGCAATACTAGTGGAACTCGAACGATCCAGAATTGGATTCAGGACACAGTTCAAATCTCCTCCTAGAATTAAATTATATGTGTCAAGGCTGGGTAAGAGTGAAAAGAGATCGCTAAAAAACTGTGCATTATCCCAGTTAGGTGCGTACACATTGGCCAGAACCACAGGCATTTTAAAAAGTTTCCCTTGAATTATTACATATCGGCCATTTTTATCCATCACAGTGGTTTCTTTGACAAACTGCACATTCCTGTGTATAAGAACTGCGACCCCTCTACTCTTACTGTTAAAATTAGAATGGAATATTTGTGAAAAGCCTCCTCTATTAAGTTTAGCATGGTCCTTATTCAACAAGTGAGTCTCTTGTAAATAAACTATGTGGGATTTCAACTTATTAAGGTGAGTGAATACCTGGTTTCGTTTTACTGGGTGGTTTAGCCCGCGTACATTCCAACTAATCAGCCTTGATTCGGCTCCCCTTATGTCACTAGAAGACATCACATAAAGTTCTTAGAAATTGCACCAGAGGAATCATTTGGCTCATCAGAAATATTAAGAATGCCAGGGTTCCATGCAGATAGAGAGGGAAGAGAGAAAAAAAATAAAATAAAAAATAAATAAATAAATAATACAATGTGGGGTCTCTAAACACACAGACAATATTAGTATAGTTATACACAACAGTAACTAAACATTGACATTGACCAAAGTTATAGGTTGGTACTTTCCTGCGTTTGAAACCACAACTACTTCCAGTTAACCCCATTCCCAAATAGCTTACCATGTGAGCACTCACTTAGAACAAAACAAAAAAAGAACATTATAAGCTCTAGTGATTGAACGTTCAAGCTGAACCCCAGAAAATATTAGCAATGAACGAATATTACAAGTGTAATTAAAATGCAAGCAGCAAGGTGAAGCAATGAACATAGCGACATTGTTTACAAATTGTCTGCTCTGCATTATGTATTTAACGTAACCAAAGTAAACATATGTTTCATAACCTGAACTTAGACTAAAAAAAACCTACACAGGCATTATTAACCTAATACAAATGTTCGGCCAACCGCCAGCCTTACGTGCATGCGCGACCGTCACTTGTTTTTACATGTCAGGTTCTTTAGAATGAAGTCTTTAGCTTTTACCGGGTCTTTGAAGCTTGTTTCTTTTCCATCCCGTGTCGTGATCCTCAAAATTGCAGGGTATCTCAGCCCAAAGGGGACTCCTTCACAGTTGCGGAGTAGACCCCTCACCTCATTAAAAGCTGCTCGCTGCTTACTCACAGACTGAGTGAAATCAGGAAGGATCCGTATTCGGTCACCGTAGGCTGTAGTGGCCAGCTTCATTTCTATGGCTTTCTTCAGAATATCCTCTTTTTCCGAGAAATAATGACACCTCACCACAAATGCGCGTGGGGGTTCATTGTCGTCAGTAGGTTTGCTGCGAAGGGTGCGATGTGCTCGGTCTAATAGTGGAGTTTTCTCGAGGTTGAGGGCCTCTTTCAAGAGACCGGACACAAACTCGGTTACCCGTTTGCCCTGTTCACGCCCCTCTTTAACTCCTGTAATGCGAATGTTTGAGCGGCGTGACCTTGCCTCCAGATCCTCATTCCGTTCCTTCAGTGCCACCAGATCTTTTTTCATAACGGATACCTCCTTCTCCAGGGTAGTGATTGCGTCCGAGTAGCCCCCCAACGCGGATTCTAATCCGGTCACCCGTTCCTCCGCTGCTTCCACTTTGGCATTGACACACTCCACGGCATTGCGTAGCTCGGTTCGGAGCTGGTCCACTTGGCTACAGAGCTCGGCAGATTGGGCAGCGGCACTTTCCTCAATTTTTGCAATTAGGTCCTCTTTAAGTGAGCTGATTGCTTGGAGAACCACGTAACTATCACTCGCAGCGTCCTTCTTTGAAGTTGCTTGGAGTTCAACATTAGCATTGCTAACGTTATTAGCCGTAGATTCTGCATCTCTGCGGGTACTCCGGCTCTTATTCATTTCGCTACAAAAGTGGCTTAAACCGAATACGAACCGACAGGATTTCGACTGTTAAGCCTTTAATAAAACACCAAGGTAGCTATAGGATATATATACACAAAATAAGAGCTATATAAAACGGAATTTGAAGTTGTTTGTGAGGAGCTCGACAACTCTTCGTCTTTACATGGCGCCGCTCCAACCGGAAGTCCAACATGAAGTGATTTTATGTAATTCATTAGGCTTATAGTAGGACAGATGATTAAAAACATGCACTTGAGATATCTTCAATTAAATGACTTTAAACTATCGTAACAATAAAGTTCCAACAGCCACCAACACCATTCCAGATCCAACTACAAAAACCACCGCCATGACAGATCCAGCCATTACAACCACCACCACACTGCCAACAACAAGTGAACAAATGGAAAGAGTCTGTGTGAAGTCAAAACTCAAGAAAAAGTGTTCCATATGCCACCTACTCATGCACAAGTCAAATCTAAAGAGGCACATAGAAAGGAAGCACACAAGCAAACAGATGGATATCACAGCAACCTCCCACCTTCAGAATGAATGTATAGATCTGGAGAATGGAATTTATATCATCCATAAATAATTTCATGGTACCTGTATACCTCTGCATGTTCAAGATAAAATATGGGGGAAAAAACAACCTGCTTTCTGTGAATCCACTGAGTGCCAGGTGAACATAGAGTTGGCCTGGAGGAGTGAGTTGAAAGCATAAGTGCATACACCTTAAATCAATAACATACTGTTCATCTTATGCTTCCACTACTGTACTTGGTGAAGATACACTTACTGAGATGGTGAAGAGCAGGTGGTTGTGTCAGGAGAATAAGAAGGTTTGCCTTGATCTGGAGAACCTTGCCAACAGTAACCATGTACCTTTGCCTGTGTACTGCAAAACTGGAATGCCTCAGTCAGTGAAATACATCTCCATTTATGAGCCTACAGTTTCATATAACAGTCGATTGGGCCAAGTCATTGTGTCGTATGACACAAAAAAATCATGGCACTGTCCTTGTCATAGGACAAAGAAATAATGCATACACAAATATATAGCAAAATGGAACTTATTTCAGACACAACGTGAACTCTTCAGAAAAGTGTGGAGCACTGTGGAAGTGGAAGTCTTAACATCAGCTGGGGATGAACACACAGATGATGGGGCTAGTTTGGGTGACATTATGTATCCACCAAAAGATGACAAAAAGTTGAAAGTCATGGTCCAGGATATTCTGAAGAACAAAAAGATACCTGTTGTACTTCATGAACATTTTAGACTCCCATCAGTCGAAATGGAATACCCAAGACATTTTATTCCAGAAGAGATGATGTGCCAGCACTGCCCTGGTAACTTATTCCTAAGTGATCCAATCCTTATTACACAAAGGGTGAAAATCCTCACCAGCACATGTATTACTCATTGTAATTCCATAATGCAGATTAATTATTATTATTATTTTAAATTTTAATCAACTATGGGAGATTTGGTATACTTTTAAAAATCATTTAATGTTTTGGAAACTGTAAATAGGGATGGGACAGTTTTCGAAATCACGGTAATCAAACACGGTTGTAATGAGAATTAAATTTTAAACGATAATACTAACCGTCAGGACATTTTATCGCGATTAATCGCGAAACTGGTAATCGTCCCATCCCTAATGGATTTTGTTAAATCTTTGAATTTCCAGATGTTTCTACCTACTGTAAGTCTTGTCATCAATGTGGATCCTACTTCCGCTACCAAGAGTGGAAAGATGGCATACACAATTTTAATGATCGGATACTCCTTGACCTCCCTTTATGCATATCCATAAGGAATATGCTACAGGTAGTTTTTGATCTTAATTGAAGTATAGTAAGTTTAATTCAGTCCTTTTTTGGGGGAACTGTTCATTTATAATTGGTTTTTCATTATTATGTTTCTTTCTTAGGTCCATACTGCTGTCAGTAGAGTGGTGGAGTATTTGGAAAGGACTACAGGGGTGAAGTTTCCCTCAGCTGATATGATTATGCATGGATATCTTCACTTCAAAGCTCTTACAGAACTTAAATATCAGTATTCTTGTGTGAACTGTGTGGACCATCCACCAGTTATCATCATGGACCTCCATAAGAAAGGGGCCTTCCATTTGTCGGGTAAGCATGCTTTCATTGAAAAGTGTTATGATCTAGTATTCATTTTCACCCAGAGTTTCACCCAGCTTTTAACTTCTACACCGATTTGACCTGTGTGTTTTTACTTTATTTCTTTAGTAAGTGACCTTTCACCACCTCCAGAAGACTTCAACGGACAGACTGATATACACAGTTTTTGGGAGGCAGTTTCAGTGGAGTGGATTGGACGAGGATTTGTAACAAGTAATTCAAGCAAAGTAACATGAACATAGATCCATTAGATGTTTACATTTATCACTATATAAATATTAAGTTATTTTAACCATTATTTGTTGCTATTTGATTTGATATTTTAAAGGTCAACAACAAAATCCTTTTACAGTCCCACCAAGTTTTAACTTTTGGGCACCATGGATAGGTCAAAAACATGTAGATCAAACCATGTCCTTAATAGTCAATTTCAAAAAGTTTGTCCTCCAAAACTGAGGTCTCTGAAATAACAGTAACAGAAGACTGCCTGAGAGAGGAACTGTACAAGCAGAATGTAAAAACACAATTCATTATATTTTCTATTTTTAATAGCCATTAATTTCGAAAACATCGTCTCGTATATTAAATTTGCTTTATTTGATAGGTTCAGGTGGTTAGGGAATTATGTAAGAAGTGTGGGTTAGATCCGTCTGGATCACAAACTGACCTTCTAAGATTGTCAGTTGAAACGAAGTCAAGGCAGACATATGACAAGGTTTTTCAAAAGATCTGGGCTGCTTCAGGTAGGCTACATTTTACATAGTTTACTTTGTGTGCTGCCATTATTTTGAAGGGTTTGATTCTGTGTGGAAAAACTTCCAAAGAGGCTTCTCTTTTAATTCTCTTGGTTTTCATTTTCAGTGTACTCTGTAAGGATGAAACCCTTTTAGTTGGTTAAAAAAAAATTTCCCCATCTTAGGTGGTTGGCAAGGCAAATTGGTCCAAATTAGTAGTGTCCCGCTTATCAAAATGTCTATAATTAGTTTTGGGGTGTGTCCCTCTATGACTGAGTGAAAATGTCGGGGAGGACGTTTGAGAGTGGCGCCCAGAAAAGAAAAAGAATTATTAAGGAGGAGTTGCGCGAAAAATATCTACTAAAGAGCATCCCAAAGCTCAACTGATTTTTTAAACCAGCTGCTTCTGATGGCCCCGGCAGCACCGGAGGAAGATCGCTATCTCACACACCGGAGGGAGCATAGGAGGCTAGCCAGCGCCCGTGCAGGTGGGGGATTTAGCTGGAGAGAAGCAGGGAACTGCCCGCAGCAAGAATGGGGGAGCACACGAGCCCCAGAGAGACGTGGATTTATTAATAGAACAGAGAGAGGACCAGGCTGCAAAGCAGTTACCGATAGGGGGAGACGAGTCAGATGACCCATATAACAGTGACCCGGGCCACTGGGGAAACAATATTGATGCGAACGTGCGAGCTTATTGGGCGAAAATGGGACCAGAGTCCTGTCAAAATAAAAATGCTGAAGTTACGGCACTGGAACGCCAATATAAACAGCAGAGAAGATTTTTCTCAAAAATACATTTCAAATGCAAACTCTGTAACAGAGAGTGTGTGCCCAGAGAATGGCTCTGTTATTCACCATCAGCAGGTAGTGTGATTGATTTTGCATGCAAAATATTTGGTGAGAACAAGGAAAAGTCAGCATTTTTGAGTGGGGGATATTTTGACTGGAAACATGCTAATAATCGTATAGCAGAACATGATAGCTGTGACATTCACAGAAAGTCCATGATTGCTTACATCAACCAAGCATCTGACAGGGGGACAGTTGACTCAGAACTCAAAAAACAGTTAAATGAGGAGTGTGAATTCTGGTCACAGGTTCTACAGAGAGTTGTTACTGTTGTGAAGTTTTTGGCTGAACGGGGACTTGCTTTCAGGCGTGCAGTCAGTATTCTTTTTTAAAGACTAATTAAAAAAAATATGGATACGCTGGCAGAGGAACTCCATCCTACCTCTCCCTGAATGTGTGTGAGGAATTCATACAGCTGATGGGACAGAAAGTACTTGATAAAGTAATTAGCAGAGTGAAACTCGCAAAGTATTTTGCTATCAGTGTGGACTCCACGCCAGATATCACACATGTGGATCAGCTGACTTTCATCCTGCGGTACGTATCACCAGAGGGCTGTATAGAGGAGCGCTTTGTAAAGTTCCTCCCTATTGAAAGCCAGACGGGAGAAGCACTGTTTAACTCTGTTATTAGTGTTTTAGAGGAAATGGGCATTGACATTAACAACTGTAGAGGACAATGTTATGACAATGCTAATAATATGTCTGGAGCCTACAAAGGCGTGCAGATCCGCATAAAGCAGATCAGCTCATTGGCACAGTGAGTACCCTGTGCAGCATATACCCTAAACTTGGTGGGGGTCAACAGTGTGAACTGCTGTGAGGAGACTGCACAGTTTTTCATTTTTTTCAAGTTTTGTTCAACTTTTCATCAAAGACCACTTCACGCTTGCAGATGATCAGGGCAGGGTTGTAGCCCAATGATAATACTAGAATAGAGACTTTGAAATTGCATTCAAGCATGGACCAAGACCAAGTAAGTCATCTCACACTGATGTCTATTGAGCATGACATTCTTCGTGATTTGGATTTTAAGGACAAAATTAGTGCCTTTTTTTACAAAGAAGACCAGACGAAAGCACTTCTAAAAAGGTAGGAAAGTGCTGTATTCAGTGGCGGAGCCAGAGGGCTAATTGGGGTGGCAATTGCCACCCCAGACGAAGTCCTCTCCACCCCTGTTGCCACCCCGCTGAAAATATTACACTGTTTGATTTTTACTAACATTTCTCAAATCTCTCAGCGGAGGTGAATGCGCAACACGCACAAGCGTGCAGCGTGCTGTTGCTGCTATATTTTTCATTAGACTTGTTCAACTTCATGCGGCGCCGCAACAACCAACAGCCGGTGACATCAAAGTTCCACGAGAGCAACTTAAAAGCAAACTCCTCCGTATGATTTCGCGAATTGCTCTCGCGGTACTTTGACGTAATCCGGCTGACGATTCTTGCGGTGCGCATGAAGTCAAATAAGGCTATTGGTTAAGCTGGCACGCAGCTCCTTCGTGCTCCAAAACATTACGCGGCAGCACACACAGGATCTATGAAGAGCGTTTTGCTGGTATGTACGGCTTTTATTGGTATTAAATTAAACAAAGTACTGTTTTAACGGGAAGTAAGGGAGACGTTGCACTGTAGTGCTTAGCATTAATACTTCAATGAGCATTACTAGTCTTATGAAACTGACTAACCCCGGATTTCCACTGACTGCGGAGCGGCTGCAGATCAGCTCCGCTGCGTTACGGCTCCGCACTCCTCCATCCGTCAATACCCACCAGTTCCGTATTTGTTGCAGAGCGGCTGCGTGCTGAAGTGACAAGGACCCTTGAGGTCTCGCAAATTCATGTGATGATCGTGCGATACCTAGTTCTGTCTCTGCCCATTATGCCGTTGAATTATGACATTTTAACAAACCAGCCCAGATCACAACACAAGATCTCGCGTAGACACAAAGCAGTACATCAAATCCATCCAAAATTCAAAAAATAAGAAGGCATTTATTTATGCTCTATCTTTAATGTATTTATTTGAAACTCCCCCTGGCTCTGTTCCTGTCTAATATTTTTTGTTTCTGTATTAATGACTTTATTTGTGTGTGTTTGTAATGTTTGTATTGCAAAGATTTAATAAAAAAACACAAGTTCTCGCGAATTCAGGTATGATCACGCGACAAAGTCATGGCTCCGCCCTGCGGAGCTGTCCGGCATCCGTCAAAAATAGAAGCTCTGCGTATTTGTGCCGGAGGGCTGCGGATGGCCGGAGCTGTGACGGATTCGGAGCGCAGTCAGTGGAAATACACACATTGACTTGAATGGAAACCGATTGACTCTGCCGCCGTTCCGCAACGGATCCGCAGCCGTTTTGCAGTCGGTGGAAATCCGGGGTAATACTGTCATGCCTGAGTGAAGATGCTTAAAACAATAAAAACATATCGTTAGCAAATGTTCAGCAACAATCACAGATATAAGGTAGGCTTATTCATATTGGCACGTGTAATGCAGCATATTAAACTTAATAAAACCACCATGGAGATAGTACAGGGATGTAAACAACGCGCTTTTCGGCGCCTCACGCTTTTTTCACGTCAGTTTGGGTGACTTGGGTCTGAGGGTTGGATTATAATTTCACAAAGTCATCTGAAGCCATTCCATAGTTTAATGTGAGGGACAGAAGTCTATTTACATCATTACATTAAAGTTTATGGAAACCCGTTCCCTCCTCCCTTAACATAACATGTCTAGACGTCTTTTTCTTGTGTTGTCAAATAGGCTAGAACTCAAAATACTCATACTTATGGTAAATAAAAACAAGCAAATTGTTCCAAATTTTGGTTCCCTTTCGAGGAACTCGAGCTGCGTCGCCATAGCAACGCTTTGGGGAACGCCTCGGCGTGACTAATCTGAAGCACGTGTAAAACATAATCAATAATTTGATGATTGGATACTGACCGTGATGCCGTGCGGACCAGGGGTATAAGGAGGCATCCCACACAAACACACTCGCTTTTAGTGCCTCAGCAAGTGACTACGTGTATGTTTGCATAAATCTGAAGTGTGTTTAAGAAGTTCAAGTATGTGTATCTCCCTGTCAGCGCGATATCACAGACAAGGATACACATGTATATGTGTCTTCGAGCGCAGCACGCACAGTTGGCTTTTGAGGAAACTGGCTGTGTGCACTGTGAGCATTCCCGTGCACGTGTTGCGCTCCAGCTTCGCGCTTAGAGAAGGATATCTCAGGCTCGCGCCCTCACGGATCCGGTCCCGCTTCTGTCGAGGCAGAGCGGTGACTGCACTCATGCGTGCAGGCGGCGGTATCCCCGCCTACACCCGTGACATCTGTCTCTCGCTCTCTAGGAAGCTTGGGTTCGCGGCTGCGATCCCGCTTCTCAGTGGCGGTTGCACTCGTGGGAGTCGCCATATGATTTCGCGCAGGCGGCGGTATCTCCGCCTGCACGTGAAGTCCCTCTCTCTCACTCGCCGGATCGGGAAGGCGCCCTGCGTGAGAGCCATATATTTTCAGCTGTCTTTCTCCGGAGAGATGGATCATCTTCATAATCCGCCTACTGTTTAAGGCTAAACGTGCAGTTTCCACGTGAAGCCTCCTCTTTTTACAGTATGAAGGTATTATATATACATACGTTTTTACACCTGTATGTGTAGGCTATGTATGTATATCTGCCTGTCACAGCCTGGCTGAGCCTGCATGAGCTGTTTGTCATTGTTTGATGAGTCAAACAGTGATTTTGTGTCTATGCTGTGTGTTGCTTGTACAGCTGTGCACAGCATTTATTCTCCTGATCGGCCGCTGGTGCGCCATATTCAGATAATGATTTTGTGTGTTACGATTCGAGATCCTCATCTGCTGAGGCGGGTGACGTCTTCGTTCGTGGCACTCACTTTCTTATTGAAGCAAAGCAGCTCACACCTCATTTATGGTGCCTGCTTCCCTTTGGTGCGTAGTACAACAGGCAGCCCCCATTAACCTTCACCTGCATACAGCTGGCTCCAGTAGTGGAGCATGGCTACATTCTTGTGCAGGAGGCTGTAGAACCTCCACATGAGAAATGACAGCTTACAGCCTTTACTTTAATGTTCCAAAAGTAGGGGAATCGTTCAGTGATGCGGCTCAGTTCTATGCTGTTACTGAAACCGATTGTGATGCAATCAGATCCGAGGACTGATTCCTTACATTAGAGCTTATGTCTCCATTCAACGTGGGGGGGGGGTTTCCCGAGGGGAAACCCGTCTCGCATGATCAAAGTCGCGCACCGTTGTTTGCGTGCTCTGGTAACAGGAAGAAAGCCATGGCTTCTGTCCCAAGGTCCTGTGTTGGGTGCGCGTTGTCGATGTGTGGCGCTGACAACAGACGCATCCCTCACAGGTTGTTGCGATTATGGAAAGCCAAAAGGATCAAAATCGCATCATCGGATATGGCACTGAAATTGCCTTGGAAATATGGTGGTATGGGTTGGACTCCCATTTCCTTCCAGACTTGATGAGCCATCGTGTGCTTGTCCAGATAGACATCACATCAGTGGTTGATTAATAAATTATTAAGGAGATCTGCTATCAAAGTCACGCATCGTTGCCTGCGTGCTCTGGTGGTGTGGAGAAAACCTTGGTTTCCATCCTAAGGCCTGTTTTTGGGTGCGTGCTACTGGTGTGTGACACTGACACCAGAACGCACTCCCCACAGGTTGGAGTACAGTATGGAAGGCCGAGAGGTCCAAAATCACTACATTATTGATTTTGGGATAATGGCATTGTGGTCTCTGGACAAACTGTGCTCGTTGACGACAATTTAGATCCCAGGCCACTTGAATATGGCAGATGCCCTGTATGGCAATACCCATTGCTAGGGAGTTGAGACTCCGGCCAAATGTGGTGAACCCCATTTGGAGAGGATTTGGACGCGCAGAGGTGGATCTGTTTGCGTCTCAGGACCGCACACACTGCCCAATGTGGCTTTCTCTTTTCCCCAATCTCTCTGCCACAGAAGTTCTGGAGGAAGCTTGCCAGAGGTATGGCCTGTCAGTTTGGCCTCTGAGGGGGCCAGGCTCGTAGGCTCAGGTCTCCCAACTGAGGTTGTGGAGACCATACTTTACTCCTGACAAACCCAGTTAACTGCCCTGTTTATGTGGTGCTGAGGTTTCTGTAGGAGCAATTCCCTGCTGGTTTAACTCCTTCCACTCTTAAGGTTTAGGTAGCAGCAGTCTCTGCCTACCATACTCCTTTGGAAGGATGTCATGTTCCCAACTGAGGTTGTGGAGACCATATGATTACTCCAGAGCTCCCCCAGGAGCTTAGGCATTAAGTGGAGAAACTTCACCTCATGGTGTTCAGCTCACCTGACAGACCCAGTCAACTGCCCTGTTTATGTGGTACTGAGGTTTCTGCTGGAGCAATTATCTGCTGGCTTAATTCCTTCCACTCTTAAGGCTTAGATGGCAGCAGTTTCTGCCTCTACCATACTCCTTCTAGAAGGACCTCATATCTCTTCTGGACAACCCTCAAGAGAGCTTTATGCCCTTAAGTGGAGAATATTTCACCTATTGGTGTTTAACTCCTCTTACAAACCCAGTCAACTGCCCTGTTTATGTGGTACTGAGGTTTCTGCAGCAGCAATCCTCTGCTGGCTAAACTCCTTCCACCCTTAAGGTCTAGGTGACAGCAGTCTCTGCCTACCATGCTCCTTTGGAAGGACCTCATGCTCCCGAATGAGGTTGTGGGAACCAGATGATTACTTCAGAGCTCCCTCAAAGAGGAAGCTTATGCCCTAAAGTAGAGAAATTTCACCTTTCGGTGCTCAGCTCACCTGACAGACCCAGTCAACTGCCCCTTGACGTGGTACTGAGGTTTCTGCAGGAGCAATTCTCTGCTGGGTTAACTCCTTCCACCCTAAGGTTTAGGTGGCAGCAGTCTCTGCCTACCATACTCCTTTGGAAGAATGTCATGCTACCAACTGAGGTTGTGGAGACCATATCATTACTCCACCTTTAAGGTATAGGTGGCAGCAGTTTCTGCCTACCATACACTTCTGGACTCTCTGAGGGCAGTCTACATACCACGCCACCTGAATGTGGCAGATGCCCCTTCGAGACAACAGACATCTCCGATAGGAGTGGAGACTTCATCTAGATGTGGTGAACCACATCTGGAAAAGGTTTGGACGCGCAGAGGTAGATCTGTTTGCATCCCAGGACACCACACTTTACCCACTGTGGTTTTCCTTGGTACAGGCGTGGCCGAGGCTACGTCTGTATGCCTTTCCCCCCTGGTTGTGTTTGTCCTTCCATGGGGAAACTTTATTCCCTTAAGTGGGAAATTTTCACCTCTTGGTGTTCAGCTCATCTGACAGACCCAGTTTACTGCCCTGTCGACGTAGTTCTGAGGTTTCTGCAGGAGCGTTCTCTGATGAGTTTACTCCTTCAACCATTAAGGTTTAACGGCAGCAGTTTCTGCCTACCATACTCATGTGGAAGGCTCATCAGTGGGTAGACACCCATAAGTGGCTCGCTTTCTTTGTGGCACTCGCAGGTTGCGACCTGTTAGCCGCACTAGGGTGCCTACTTGGGACCTAGCGGTCGTGCTGGAAGGGCTCTCGTTGGCTCCGTTCGAGCCACTTGAGACTTCGCCAGATAGGTTTCTGGCCTTTAAGACTGTGTTCCTTCTGGCTATTACTTCTTTAAAGCGAGTGGGGGACCTTCAGGCCCTGTCGGTATCCCCGACATGTCTTGAGTTTGCACCTGGGATGGCTAAGGCTTTTCTACACCCAAGGCCAGGTTATGTTCCCAAGGTGCTGAACAATGTGCCGAGGCCCATTGTTCTGCAGGCCCTTTGTCCTCCCCCATTCAGGAGTGCGGACCAGGAAAAGCTGAATTTGGTGTGTCCTGTGCGAGCACTGGATACATATGTTCACAGGACTGCTCAGTGGAGGAAGTCCGAGCAGCTATTTGTGTGCTTTGGTTCACCTAGAAAAGGTTTACCGGTGACCAAGCAGACTTTGAGCAGGTTGATAGTGGACGCTATCTCACTGGATTATGAACATCAGGGTATACACTCACCCGTCGCTGTGAGTGCCCACTCTACTCGGGGTATGGCTGCCCCTAAGGCCTTAGGGTCAGGCGTTTTGCTCCAGGACGTATGTGATACGGCCGGTTGATTTTCACCGCTCACCTTCGTCAGATTTATAATTTAGACCTAGACCCCTCTTTAGGGTCCCAGGTTCTTTGCCTTGACTGTGTTCAGTTATACACGCTACAGGCATTTGGTAGTATGGAAGCGTGGGCATCTCGTTCCCCAAAGCGTTGCTATGGCGACGCAGCTCGAGTTCCTCGAAAGGGAACGTCTCAGGTTACGTATGTAACCCTGGTTCCCTGAGAAGGGAACGAGACGCTGCGTCTCCATGCCATACTCCCTGCAGGCACTTGCTTCGGCACTTGGAAGCGAGTGTGTTTGTGTGGGATGCCTCCTTATACCCCTGGTCCGCACGGCATCACGGTCAGTATCCAATCATCAAATTATTGATTATGTTTTACACGTGCTTCAGATTAGTCATGCCGAGGCGTTCCCCAAAGCGTTGCTATGGCGACGCAGCGTCTCGTTCCCTTCTCAGGGAACCAGGGTTACATACGTAACCTGAGACGTTTCTTCATGAGGTGTGTAATCAAGTTTTCCTTTAGGAACAGCAGAATGAAGAGAAAAAGCAATATTACCAACTTCTTTCTAAAGAAGCAAAAGTCAGGTGCAGATCAGGGCCAAACAGATCCCAGTTGTTCTATTTTGGCTGTATACTTAATACATATAGGCTATAATTGTGTACATTTTGGAAAATAAACAACTTTAATTTAATCTATATACATTGTGTGGAAAATAATTTATTTTTAGTGTAATTGAACACTTTGTATATTGACCCCCCAAAATAATACCTTGCCACCCCTGTTGAAAAGTCTAGCTCCGCCACTGGCTGTATTTATAGCTTGTGCAGGTTTTAAATTGTTGTGGTTATGCATTGTTTTAAGAGACATTTATACTGCAATCCTTCTATAAATGCTGCACAAGTTTCATCTTTTTGGTATCTGGTATAAGGCCATGTTGCTATCCATGATGCTGAATAGTGGGTCTGTTCAGGTGCATGTGATTGGCTCACATTGCCCGTTGAGGCCAGAGAAGAGGCTCATACTTTGATCTGTTGCTGTTCTTTGCTTATGCTTTTATCAGTTATCAGTTATAATCAATGTTTTTGCAGACAGGTGATGGTTTGTGATTTTTTCATAATATCATTTGAAATCATACTTTCAGCATAAGTTGCTGTGTGTGGTTGTTAAATAAAGTATATTGTGTTTATGCTCAGTGATATGTTAATAATAGTGTTTTCTGTCTCGAAGAGTGAAAACTCACTTAGAAAAAAAACTAATGCATGTTGTGATTCATGTAGATTAGATGTTACACTTTTTTATATGAGACTATCAATCGAGGGGATGGGGGCCTACAAAATCTCTCAGCCCCGGGGCCTAACATTAGGTTAAGGCCGCCCTGGTGGTTGGGCTGTAGTGATGTGCCCGTGCAGCATTGTGTACAAACTAAATGTGTAACATTCGAGCAGAAAGCCCACTTGACTTTGCAGATTTGTTGCTTTCCTGAAAGAACATGCCAAACGTTATCATATATGACTTTGCTTGTGGGTAAGCTACCCACATGAACCTTGGAGAACCAGAAAGGTTGCCTTTCAAACCCTTTGAAGAATGGTTAAGCCCCCCATCTACAGACAACTTAGCCAAAGATTGGAAACTTAAGGTCTCTCTACCTTGGCTAAACTGTAAAAAAAATGATTCCAGACCCTGAAAACCATGCAATAACTGGTTCAGCAGAGCATTATGCTATGCATGACCGGTTCCACAAGGACAATACTAAAGATCCCCGTGATGTCCTGCAGAAAATCACATGGTCCCACAACTGGCTGGAAAAGTTAACAATCAAGTTGCAGAACTACTATTTTTCCAGAATGAAGAAAAATAAATTTTTAAATGTCACAGGTCGGAGCTGACCACCAATACTGTGAGTCACGCTCCTCCCTCCATTTCCACCCAGAGGAGTTCCCAAAACACCCCAATGAGCAGACAGAAAAGAGGAATAAAATTATAACAAAGCTTTATTAAATTAAAAGGGAAAAGGGACGGGGTTAAATAATTAAAATCTTCTGTGGCCAGACTGTAGGGCAAGGACTCTGGGCGGTGACTCCTCAGCTTCCGGGCAAGGATGCAGACTTTAGTGCTTCGGCTTCCAGGCAGCTGGTGGAGGCGGCCCCCAGGTAAGAACACGGGGCTTTAACTCTTTGGTTCACAGGTAGACATACAGGTAAGAGTGCAGAGTTTCTAGTTCTTCAGCATACAGGTAGGTACAGGGCTTTAACTCTTCGGCTCACAGGTGAGCATACAGATAAGTACTTGAGGCTTTATCTCTTCGGCTCACAGGTGGGCATACAGATAAGTACTCAAGGCTTTATCTCTTCGGCTCACAGGTAGGCATACAGGTAGGAACAGGGCTTTAACTCTTGGGCTTACAGGTAGGAATACAGGTGAGTATGCAGGGCTTTAGCTTTTGGGCGTACAGGTACGTATACAGGGTTTTAGCTCTTGAACCTACAGGTGGGTTCACCGGGGGGTCCACAGGGCTTGAACTCTGACTTACAGGTGGGTATGCAGGTAAGTACACAGGCTTCAATTCTTCGACTTACAGGTGGGCATACAGTTGAGGACACAGCTTTAGCTCTTCTGCTTCCAAATGGCTGGGAAGGACGTACAGGCAAGACATCCAATCTCTTTACTTAGGCGGCTGAGCGTGACGTCATAACATGAACTAGCATCTGGAAACACTCAACAATAGGGCTGTTATAGGTGAAGGTAGACAGAGATTATCCCAACAGCAGTATGCAAGTAAAGACACTCCCTCTCTTGACACAAGGCACAATCATCAAAGCCAACTCTTACTTCCACGGCCACAGCACCACCACCGGACGATGAGGAAGGTCGACCAGTCCCCCAGTCTTGGACATGTGTTGGAATACTGTTAAGCACCAGCACTCTGCTCTTCTCAGGCAGAGCTCTTCCCTCGGTCTAGAGCATGATCACTGACAAACACTGATAAAGGCACTGCACTGCAATTTTCCGTGTGTATACACTCAAAAGAAATCACCCACCGCACTCCACACACTCACAGTGATATAAGGCCAGTGATACTTATCCAGCCCCTGGTTCCGAGTCCTGGCCAATAGTGCAGTCTAGGCGTGGGACAGACACAGAGGGTATTGGGGTCATGAACTGGGGACTCCTTCCTCCTCTACCACCTCCAACATGGAAACACGAATATAAACAGACTGGGTAGATTAACAGACACTGGCAGTTATATTGGCATCGAAGGAACGGCATCAACACATCAAACAGCAGCCATTCTCACCTCGGTTCAAAATAACACAGGGCAATACCTCCAGTGTTTAGGAGGATTTGGGCTTTTGGCAAGAAGACAGCACTAGTACTAGTGGTAGTATACAAATGGGGAATTTCCCAAAATGTCGGACTGTCCCTTTAAATATCCATACTTCACTTCTCATAATACATGACAAATGTTCAAAAGCATTAACCCACCAGATCCCGTCACTCTTCCTCTTCTAATGCAGATCCAATAAACTCCGTTCTTTGTGTCCTCCAAACATCCAGTATTCACTTCATGACAAACCACACAGTCATGAAAGCACAATGTAAACAAATGGCTTGTCACTTATCTCTTCCGTGTTTTATTTATAGATCTCCTTCTCCTTTCCACCACAGCCTGTAAGTCCAAACATCCGTTCTCACCACCACACCAGCCACTTCCGTATCGCTCCTAGCGAACACACGGAACAAACTTCACGCCTCCTGCTTCTCAAACAGCCCTTTTTATAAGTCCTCCTCCCTCTCGATGACCCAATCACCGATCGCCACACCTGATGCGTATTTCGTAAATTATCGTTGCCCGGAGTCGACTGAAACCGGCCAGGGCCGCGTTCAGCCCCGACAAAACGTTGCACAACGTTTATTAAACAGAAACAGTGATGCGTTGAACACCCTGTTATGATGACGCAAGAGTTGCAACTACGGTAGCTGAGAGGCCATTCTTTGTGTTCTTTTATAAATGTGACCCGTCACGGAAACCAGGGACACAAGTCGGCAGCACAAGTTTCGAGAAAATGAGAATCAAAGTTTTTTTTTTCAAAATTTGTGATTTTCGTTTTATTGCAGAATCTGTTAGTTGAGATCACGAAGAAGCCTCTCCATGTTTGAGATAGCAGTTTATGTATATTTAAAAGCGTACATTTTGCGGTTGAAATAGGCTTGTTTTTCCGGAGATTCTAGCGTGTAGCGGGGGGCGTCATTGTCTGTGTGTATATTTACATACTGGATAAGCTTGTGTTTTCGCCTCCGCCCCCAAAGGGAACAGCGTGACTACTGAATAAGGATAGTTCGCCCAAAACTGAAAATAATGTCATTAATGACTTACCCTTATGTCGTTCTAAACTCGGAAGACCTCCGTTCATCTTCGGAACACAGTTTAAGATGTTTTAACTTTAGATTTAGTCCTAGTGCTTTCAGTTTCCTCCATTAAAAATCTATGTACGGTTTCCATGTCCAGAAAGGTAATAAAAACATCATCAAAGTAGCCCATGTGACATCAGTGGGTCAGTAAGATTGTGTTGGAGCATCGAAAATACAGTTTGGTCCAAAAATAGCAAGAATTACGACTTTATTCAGCATTGTCTTCTCTTCCGGGCTCGAGCGTGAAGTCACGTGACTGTAGTGACGCGGCTGCCCTGTTTCTCAGACAAGTTTGCTTAGTTGTTTTTGTTTTTTTTACTTATAGCGTGCGTCTCCCCAGACTGTAAATGAAGCTAGTGCGCACAAAACAAAAGAAAAATAAAAGAAGCTGGGGCGGAACAAACGCGTCAGCCGTCACGCAACAGCCGCGTCACTGACTTTATGGGGCGCAGTAGTCGGATGACGTCAAAGTACCGCGAGAGACCCTCAAGAAATCTTACGGAGTAGTTTAATTTCGACTCGCTCTCGCGGTACTTTGACGTCTTGCAGCGCAGCATGAAGTCAAACTCAGAGATACACAGAGATCGTTGAATGCTTTATATAATTGGCTACATGTTTTGTCTATCAATATTTTCCATGAAGTCAGTGGCTGATGGAGCAACGAGCGAGCGATCGGTAACATCCCGTAAGGACTTCACGTTTTCGACGGTGCTGTTTTTGGATTATCTATTATACTACGTCCCTTTTTTAAATACAAAATTTGAAGGCGGGTTAATGTGTTTAACGGAACGTAAATACCGGAGTGTAATAGCATATACCCTTACATGTTACGATGTAAATTGTCCTCAGATTGTATATTATATTGTATTACCGGAAGTTCATGCGAAATCTGATGTAAACAATAGACTATATCTATATTTCACGGATTATACGGATTTGTGGACAAAAATCATTGGATGATTTAAACATCTGAAACAGACTGGATTCGACTTGTGATCCCCACAAAGGTAAAAGTCCTGTTTATTTTTGCATGTTGTTTATTCGGACTTTTTTAATAAAATACTACATATGATGTATCTCAAAACGGCTTTACAGGGGGTATGGCTTAGCTAAATGAGATGTAATTGAGCCCTATTGTCTCTCCAGCCAGCGAAAAGGGAGAGTGTTAACTTTTTTCTTTCTCAAATTTCTCAGCATTCTCTTTCTTGAATGTGTTACATTCAAATGGCCACAACTTCTCCAAATCTTATCAGATTTCCATGTGTTACACATCGTTAGAAAGCTTAGAAACTGCACTTTTTGAATCTATGAATAACTCAAAATGCCCCAGATCCGACTTGTGACCCTACTTTCCGTGACTGGTCACAAATGTTTCTGAAGCCTGATGAAATCGTTATAAATGTGTGTTTAATACGGTAAAATACGCTCAATGTCACTGACCTTGCCATCCAGAATGAAAGACAACATTCCAACTTGAACCCATTGAGCGAGCTGTCTCTTTACTATCGCGTGGTTTTATACATCTTGCCGCTGATTGGGCTGACATTTCTGACACACCCACCAAACAAGAGAAAACGCTTCTAACACCTGTTGCATTCCGTTGCACACCGTTTCAAGGAAACATGTCATTCAACCCGGAAACCGTAGCAAAATGTTGCGGACCGGAGTGAGATTGAACGTGCCCCAGGTGTTACACTGAAATCGGCCCGAGCGGAAATATTCCCAACACTTTGGATTTACCTGTACATAGTCACCCTGTGACATAAACTTTGTTTGGCTTTGATGGCTTTACGGTCAACACATCTGTTCCTTATGAGGAATATTATACACCATCATAACATGTACAGAAATGAACAACTGCTAGCCAACATAAAAAAGGCTTTTGGAAATGATGTCACAATGAACGGGCACAGCCAGGCAGTGTTGGGTAATTAATTTTTTTTTATTCAAATCTATTTTAAATGCAGCACATTTATTGCTTAATTTTGAAATATTAAAATTTTTAGTAAATACCATATCCCCAGAGAAGGTCTCAACAGTTCCAGTTGACATTGATCTACCAACTGGTAAGTAAGGGACTCGCTCTTTTCTTGTCAAGTTCTTATTTTTTTATTCTGTATGACAGAAAGCTTATGGAATATCAGTGTTAAGAACTTCTTTCATTTGAAGGGCTAGCTTTTTGAACATGGATTAACATTTATGAATAGGAACACTTATATTCATTTTCTGCTTTAGTTTCAGCAGAGCCAGTGCCCAAGACAGCATCCTATTGGATTCTTAAGGCAGAACCAAAGCCATCGTCCCTCAGCTTCTCAGAAATGTGTAAGCCCTGGGAAGAAGAATTAAATCCTATCCAGGACAAATTGGTAAGCTAATTAATAAAATAATTTGTTTGGCATGTCTCACACTATTATCTGAACGTTAGTTATGAGTGTAACTTGATCTATGATCTGTACACGCCACATCCTATAGTTTCCATGTCACCCACTTTGTAATTGCACAGTTTAACCATGATATAGTGAAAGTTTATCATCTACATGTTTTTATGTCTTTCTAGTTTAAATATTAAAGTAATTTTAAACCACCAGAATGCAAGAATATAAAAAGAGAACTGTTTGAACTCAACGTACACCTCAGAGAGTGCACAGATAACTCCAAATTTAGTTTAGAAAGGACATAAACACTTAAAGGTGACAGAGAATGAAAAAAAAAAGTTTTACCTTTGAAGATCTCCTGTACGCCTGCTCCTGTACTAATAATTGTTATTTCGGTGATGAAAAAATAAATTAAATTAAATAGCTAAAGTAAATCGTAAGTGGAAGTGCATCTGTCAATTCATTGAATGTTCAAAATATTATGAATCTTTATTTAGAAAAAAATACACATGGCCTATTTATGAGCATACATCATGTTTAGGGGAATAGGGCATTATTCATATGCTATGAACACGGCAAAAAAATATATTAAAAAAAATTTATAGAAAAAAATATGTTTAAGAAAAAAATTCTTGGTAGGCTATTTTTGTCTTGTTTTAAGTAAAAATATCTTAAAATTCTTAAATTGATATGCTTTTTCTTGATGAGCAAACAACCCAAGAAAATAAGTCTAGTTGTTAGACCAAAAATATCAAAATTAAGTGATTTTGTGTGTAAAACAAGCAAAAAAATCTGCCAATGAATTTTTCCTGAATTTGGTGTTTAAGAAAAAAATTCAAGGATTTTTTGCTTACCCCAATAGCAGATATTTTGCTTGTTTAATGCACAAAATCACTTAGATTTGATATTTTTGGTCTTAAAACTGGACTTATATTCTTGGGTCCCACATTGTCCCTCAGAAACATATCCCTTGTCCTCCATTGGGCTTATTAGCAGTTGGTCCACTATGTGGTGTTGTTTTAGCATAAGGAACTATTATCATTTTCATTGTTAGATGTGTCATCCTTGTAATTAGAAACAGATTCAAAAACAGCATGTGACTTTATGGCTTACATTAAAAATAATAATTTATGTGGTGATCAGACATGATATAGGTGTTACAGGGCTCTCCAAATCTGGTCCTGAAGGGCAATCACTCTAAAGTTAGGCTCTAACCCTAATCAAACTTACCTTCTTGTGATTTTTTTAGTGATAATGAAGAACTTGATTCATTTACTCGGGTGTGTTTGATCAGTGCTGGAGCTAAACTCTGCAGTGCAGTGGCCCTTCAGGACCAGATTTGAAGAGCTCTGCTGTATTATGATAGTAATGTAACATCTTATAATGGTATGAGACATAAGCTGCATTTAAGCTTTGAATTTACTTTATGAACTTGATCTTGCATTCATGCTTTATATTGTTTTTCCTAAAGCAACAAAAAAGAATCATCAGTTCCACTTCTAATCAGTAATAAAATTAAATACAATACAATGTTCACTAGCCAGTACCTTTATGGCAATCTTATTTTAGTAGTCTTTGGAAATTTTATCTTGCTTTGCAGGTACAAATTATATTTCATCATTGTCTTTGTAAAATTATCATGTTAACATATTGCATCAGAATGAAAAGTAACAAATATAGTATAAATAGTTAAGACTTTATGGTTACTAAAATATTTCTTATGATCTTAAATTCTATTGATTTAAAGTTGAATGCTTAACCCATACATGTCATACAGTTATTACAAGATAAAAAAAAACATTAATATGGGCAAAATAATTAACAACTTAAGCAGAAGAAAGCAAGTTATTATTACATGTCTAAGAACACGATGTTTAAATCTAAACCAGTAAAACGGAATACTGAGTTATATACTAATATGATTTAGGAGTGCTTAGTTTATTTTACTGTGCACTCCAGCACAGTAGGTGGCGGTATGCACATATGAAGTGGTTTCGCAACCCCCCATAAAACCTAAAGAAGAAGAAGCTGAAACAGCAGCACTGATAAACGGCAACAGCGAACAGGAAAATAACTTCACACGTGCATCGGTAACTATACACTTACTCTTTGTCATCATTTAAACAAGTGTCAATGTTTCAGTGCACTTTCACATGAGAATTATTTAATATGACGCTGTCACTGTTATATGTGTGTGATCCTGACTGAAACACTGCATACTGTCTGATCAGATGAGATGTTAAGCTCAAGACAAACATGAATGTATTTACTGTTTTTATAGAGAAGAAGAGGAAAGTAGTTCAGTCTTTATCATCAACAAGTGTCAATGTGTCAGTGCACTTTCACATGAGGATTATTTTAAATGACGCTGTCAATGTTATATTTCTGTACTGTATTTGTGATCCTGACTGAAACACTGCATACTGTCTGATCAGATCAGATGTTAAGCTCAATACAATACAAACGTGAACGTATTTAAGTTACTGTTGATCTTATAGAGAAGATGATTAAATCAATTCAAGTTTAGTCTTATAGTTTTAAATAAGGATGTGTACAACAAACACCACAGACGATTATCCTCATCTATGTTCTGTTTTATCAATTACATTTCACTCGTTTGTTTTCAGGACTCACTTTCTGCCGCACACTTATTTTTTAAAATGTCATTATGGACAAACACCAAGTAGGCCTATACAAAACTTTAATATTTATTTTATTAACGCTAATGTACTTTTTTTTTTATTGCTTAAACAATCATACAAAAAAACCAAACAACATTCAAGATACACATCTTAATAGTTTGTAAAGAAGTCCAAATAGCAGCATAAAACATAAGTAAACATAATAAACACAGATAACACAAAGAAAATAAATACAAAAAAAAAAGATTTTAGACAAGGGGGTTCTCATCAAAAAATACCTTAAGAAGATTATACAATGTAAGGGCTTTTTTGTTATACACAAATCTTAACGACTTGAAGAAGATCATCAAATCTTTATGGAAAAGTACGAAAGTAGGAGGATTCTTAAAAAATCTGCATTTGTGTATGAAGTAATTGGCCAACAGCACAACATTGTTCACCAAAAATTCAAGATCGTAATTCATAGAAAAAGACAAATATTTGATCGTTTTAAGGTTAAAGTCAGGTATTACATATTTCAAACTTAACCAAATATAAAGGTCATCCCAGAATTTCTTTGTAAAATTGCATAAATAAAATAAATGTTCCAAAGACTCAATGTCTGCTTCACAAAAAGTGCACTCATTACAATCCATATTAAATCTGTGTCGGAGAAACTCATTACAAGGATAAATATCATTAATAATTTTAAACTGAACCTCTTTTACTTTTGGAAAAAGTGGAAAAGTGAGAAATCTTGTTCTAATTTTTTCCACTTTGTCTTTCGGGAAATCAAATATAAGAGGTCTCTTTTTAACTTTACAAGGGAAAGTCTCCATATTAACCAATGTTCTTAAAACTTTAATCTTGCAGCCCTCCTCTGTAAAATTAAGGCCAGACATTCTTAGACTTTTCAATCTTGGAATCACAGGTGAATAACACAATGCACCTTTAACCATCTGAACCAAACCACCAGGAACAGCTTTTAACAAAGCCAAATATTATTTCCGAGTGCAAATAATGTTATATTTTCCACAAAAATTTTCATAACTAAGGAAATTTCCTTCTCCATCCATAATGTGTACAATGGACCAGACACCTTTATCCATCCAGTCCTGAAAGAACACTGATCTCCTATTGATAAGGATACACTTATTATTCCACAAAGAACAACTATGTGGGGAAAAATTGTGTTTGTATATCAGTTTCCAATACAATAATACCTGACTATGAAAAGAAGATAATTTACACTTTAGCTTTGAAGGTTCAAAATCACATCTTAAAAGAAAATCAATTCCTCCAAAAGAATCAAAGATTTTTGAAGAAAAACTAGAGCAAACCGAATGTTTATTCCTAAGGAAAGCTTGGAGCCATCTCAATTTAAGTGTGCCATTCATAACATCAAAATCAATAAAATTTAAAACTTCCTTCACTGATTGGCTTTACTACATCTGATTTTCTTATGTAATGGTGTTTGTTTTTCCAAAGAAATTTATACTGAATTTGATTTATATCCTTAATCCACCTGTCAGAGATATCTAAAGAATATGCAGGATAAATCAGCCTAGAAAGTATTTCAGTTTTCTGTAATAAAATTCTGCCAAAAGTGGAAATATCCCTTTGTAACCACACATTTAACATATTTTGACTTTTGGTTATATTGTCAGCCAAATTCATTTTTTCTCTAGATTTTGTGTCTTTAGTAATAACAATACCTAAATATTTTACCTCATTTTTTAAAGGAATATTAAATAATTGAGATTCAGTTCGATTATGCACTGCCATCAACTCACACTTTTTTAAATTTAACTTCAAACCAGAAGCTTTGGAAAAATGTGACACTAAATTAATAGCAGCTGGGATCTGCTCTGCATCCTTAAGAAACAGAGTAGTATCATCTGCTAGTTGACTTATTAATAGCTGACTCCCCAAAACGTTTAGCGGCTTAATATCTTTACTATTTTTCACGTAAATTGCCAAAAGTTCAGCTATTAAAATAAACAAATATGGACTTGTCGGGTCACCTTGTCTAATACCTCTGTTTATTGTAAAACGCTTAGAAGTCCCACCTGGAAGCGATACCGAACTATTAATGTCTTTATACAACATCTCTATCAAATTTACAAATTTATAACCAAATCCAAAAAACTTAAGTGCATGTAAAATGAATGTATGTTCTACTGTGTCGAATGCCTTATAGAAATCAAGAAATAAAATAAAACCATCATCCTTAATCAAGTGTGCATAATCAATTAAATCCAAAATAAGTATAATATTGGTGTGTATTAACCGTCCTTTAATAAAGCCAGATTGTGTTTCACTTATAATTTGACTCAACCTAAATTTTAACCTGTTTGCAATAGCAGACGTAAGAATTTTATAATCAACATTTAGTAAGGTAATCGGTCTCAGATTATCAATAACTCTTTTATCTTTGCCTGACTTTGGAATAAGAATGATCAACCCCTGCTTCATAGTTGGAAGTAAAGAGTTAGAATCGAAACATTCCTTTAAAGCTTTAAACAATAAATCTTTTAAATCTTCCCAGAAAAATTTGTAAAAATTTGTAGTCAAACCATCCTGACCAGGAGATTTACCTAACGGCATTTTTTTAATAGCAAAATCAATTTCCTCCAGTCTCAGGTCTATATCACAGCTTTCTTTAAATTCACTATCAATCTGCGGAATAAAATCTTTTATACTTTCTAGAAATTCTTGACCATCTTTGACAGAATAAGAGGAAGAATAATTCTCTCTATAAAATGAGTAAACTTCCTCAGAAATTAATTTGGGGTCTGTGATCACCTTCTCATTAACAATCAAACTATTCACAGCATTACTTTTCTGTCTCCTCTTTTCTAACTGACAAAAATATGCTGTATTCTTCTCTCCTTCCTCCAACCATTTTGCACGAGACCTTACAAAAGCTCCTTGTGCTTTCATTAAATACAAATTATCTAATTTAGCTTGAAGAGAAAGTAATTTCTCAAGATCTTCTTGAGTCATTTGCTGTGTATTACAACAAGTGTTAATTTCTTGAATTAAACTTAACTCTCTTTGCTTCCGTTCTTTGCATTTTTGTTTACCAAATCTGATTGAAACTTCCCTTGTTTTAAATTTAAAATACTCCCATTTATTCCCATTAGAAGTTAAGGTGAGGTCCTCTTGAATCTCAATAATCAAATTCCTTATTTGATTACAATAATTTTTATCCTTTAACAGTTCTGCATTAAACTTCCAGTAGTCTTTTCTAAAGGTATGTTTTGTTGTTGGTGTCAAAGTTAATGAAATAAGGCAATGATCTGTCAATGGTGCGGCAGAAATGGAAACGTTAGTTGCAAACTCAGAATTTTCCTCAGAAATAAGCCAAAAGTCTATCCGTGACTTAGAGGATCCATTCGGTTTGACCCAGGAAAACTGAGACTCAACAGGATGTTTTAACCTCCAGATGTCAATAAGAAAATTTGACTGGCAAAACTCGTGAATAATGTTATTAAAATGGTGACTTGTATAACTAGAAGGAGATCTGTCCAGCCACTCATCTGGTGCCAGATTAAAATCACCTCCAATTAGTACACAATTTGTTTGAAATTTCGATTTAAACTGTGTGACAACATCTGTAATTTTAGAGAATAAAATCTTGTTTTGCCCACTGCTATTATAACCATAAACATTAACTAAAATCAGAAAAGTACCTTCGCTATTAACCACAGCAGCAAGCCAATGACCAAGAACATCAGCCTGAAAAGTCACAACCCTCCCAGGGCAATTGTTAAGGCATATGGCGACACCTGCTGAACGATTAGAGCCATGACTAAACAAAATTGTCTCTCCCCACTGCAACTTCCAAAAAGCAGCATCTTCTTCAGTAGAGTGAGTCTCTTGTAGAAAAACAAAATGTGACTTTTGCCCCTTACAAAACAAAAATATACCTTTGCGTTTTAAATTGTCCTTTAGTCCCCTTGCATTTAACGAACAAAAAGATAGACGAGATTTCAACGAGAACATACGCCCACTGGAACTCACAGTGAACGGGTTGAAAGTGTCAATAAGCTCGCGACAATGAGATTAGAAAAATAAAAGTGCAACACTTACAAAAAACAGCCTCTCAAAAAACAACATTTCCCATTTTTCAAAACTTCATCATCAGGTAAAAATTTGCTTCCCTTCAATGAAAGCGAAGGGACCGCGAAAGTATGCCACCTTCCCTTCAGCTCGCGCTTGTTTAATGCGTGGGCAAAGAACTCCCCGAGCCTCTCGGTCTTCTTTGTTTAAGTCCTCAGCAAAATGAATGCCTGCCTCCTTGCACACGGTTGATCCCTTTGACAGAGACCATATTTGATCTCTGTAGATTCGCTTTGAAAACTGTATTATGATTTGGCGCGTGTGATTTCCTTCTCTTCTGCCAATACGATGAACCGTGTCAACCGCTTCTTCCATTTCCCAGGGCACACCAGG
Organism: Misgurnus mizolepis; assembly: GCA_025389145.1. Lineage (NCBI taxonomy): Eukaryota > Metazoa > Chordata > Actinopteri > Cypriniformes > Cobitidae > Misgurnus > Misgurnus mizolepis. The sequence goes on along the minus strand of JAIFKI010000046.1, from coordinate 231,046 downwards.
AGCAATCTTGGCCAGCAGGGTTATCACCTCATGTCGGATGTTTTCGTTCGGTTTCTCTGACGACCCTTTGATGCGTAAATTCCAACGTCTTTTGTAACGATCCAATTCTCCTACCCTTGACATCAGCTCTTTATTTTCTTTTTTAAGAACAGAAAGTTCCTGCTCCAATACAGCTTCCTTCTGTTTGTGAGCTTTCATCTCTTCCTTAACCTCGGAAATGGCGTTACAATTCTCTTCCATTTTTTTGGACAACTCCTCCAGCTTTTTTTCCTGGTTGTCAAATAGGGCTGCACGATTCAAGCTAAAATGTGAATCCCGATTTTTTCCATGGGAATTGAGATCCCGATTCTCTCACCCGATTCTCTTTATTTTAACAAAAACATTTATTATGCACTTAACTAAAAAATGTGCTACAGGACTTTCAGTTATAATAACGTTTCTTAAAAGTCTCTTTTTCTTATTTTAGACCCCTTAAAATTTAGAATAATTTAAAATTTGTTAGCTGTTAAATTGCACCTGTGCTTTTTGTACTATCAAACTGGCCAACCTTAAAACTTTAAAAACACTAACGTTAAACCTTTAAAAGACTAAAAGATCAACATTTTGAGGCATCAGAGAGAAACGCAGACATGTAACAATGTTCCCCTCGTGCGAAAAACCCTTTCTAATGGGGAACGCAAAGAGGCCGTTTCTCAATGTGAAGGCTGCAGCCTCTCTGGAGGTCGCATTTCTAAACTGCGCATCATAAAGACTGTCTAATTTCAGAATATTAACAATTAACGTTATAAAGATGACTAATATTTTTAGTTAATAATAAATTGTTGAAGTATGTTAATGACTTGCGAATGTAATGCTCCGTTAACTCAAATGAACCAGGCTTGATAACGTATACAGCCTGCATGCGACCTCCTGAGGTTGCAGCCTTCCGATTTAGAAACGTCCGGAGCCTGAGGTAAATAATTTCCTTGCCTTTTTTCGAAACCAATGTTGTTGCATCTTCACTTTCTCCGTCGCCACCAGGATTTTCCACAGTGACACTCGTTTATCGCGTTACCATAATCATGATCTTTTCTGTTACTGCTCGCGGTTTTCTCTTCAGAGTTACGTGCTCTACTTGACATCTTTAGATGATGAAAAAATAATCCTCTGTGAAATCGTTTGGGAAAAGTTTAAAGATAAGAAATAAAACTTTGAGACTTTGTTGGTGATTAAACCATGCTGCTATCTAGTACGCCATCTTGGCCGGAAGTAACGCTAATGTACTTCACAGGCTAGTTTGAATTTGGGCTGGGCTGTATGAAGGTATATTCCGTTAACGAGGAATAAAATGTGGGACGCAACAGATTTTTCTATTCCGTCTGTTCCGCGGAATGCAAATAAGTGGGCGTGGCTAACTCTGCCCAATGTATGAATAAATACAAAATACAATAAAGGCATACTATAGCTTCAATTGTCTATAAAATTAATAACTCAATTATAAACAAGATTCTGTCTTATCAAGACTTGATGTGTTGTTCTCTTCTGGGCATTTTCACTTTAACATTATTAACTTTAAATTGCTCATAATTTAAAACTGCGTGTGAGCATTTAGTTAAAGGCTAGAGTGAGTGGCAAATTTCTGTACATCTGATATTATGGGCTGATATGAGCTAGGGCTGCACGTTTTCAAGTTTTTAATTAACCGTTAACCGACACCCTTAGCGGTTAATACTCGGTTAAACAAATTATGCGTGCCGCAACCCAGAGATACAGACACACGAGAAAGGGGTAGTTAAATTTTAACACCTTTAATAACTGGTTGGACCACATTTAAAACAAAATTAATTTATAGAAATAAAACGCAGTGGTAAGGACAGAGCAGTTTAAGTATCTCACTGACTTTTACGTTCGCGGGGATTTTAGGCTGGGCGAAGGTACTCGCAGGCTCCGCGGCCGCCTCTCTATGATGCCCGGGTGTTGGCTGGGTTTGTCGCGATAGTCAATGAAACTGTGATTACCGGTGCTTCAGCCTCTCACCGGTTAGATCACTTGCCCACCCGGACACCTTCTTTCACCGTTGCTTACCGTCGTTTTGATATTTTCTTGTAATTAAATCATCTAGTTTTGTTAGAGAGAGCAAACACTTACAACTGAATGTGTCTGATGCCTGAAGCGGAGCTGAACGCGCGTCACGTCACAGAGCAGCCGCAGGCAGGTGTCAGATTTAATTTATTTCTGTCAGAGTTTGCGAGGCGAGCTGAATGACCAGACGATAGCAGAAGCCGCTTGCTTACTCATTTTTGTTATAATGTACATGATGTTTAATATAAGCAAGATCGTTTTGTTGTATTTTTTATTAAGAAAAATAATAAACCCATCATTCAAGCAGCGCTTTGTGGAGGAGTAGCCGGTTACACTGCTTGGAACTGGCGAGTTCTGCGAGAATTACCTGCCCACATTGACTCAAGCACTTAATTAAACCAGCTGTTGCACTCGCATTGCACGCAAATTCATACGCTATTTAACGCAGCTTACGCAAGCACTGCATTTAAACAGTTGCGTAATTCAAAAGTGAAAGTAAAATGCGCACGTCTGCATGCATTAACAGGTGGGAAAATTCTGTCACCTGATGCCACTTAACCGAGCAAAATGTTTCACTCGGTTAAACAATTTTTAACGGTTAATCGGTTAACCATGGACACCCCTAGTACCCACCATATTTCGTCATGAGTCATTTTGTACCCACCACTAGTTTTAACTTTTTTGACTGTTTTCAGTGGTTATGAAGAGCAATATGAGAGAGAAATTTGGTAATCATTGTAATATTATTATTAATTTTTTTTTATATATTTCTAATTCAAATATTTCTAATTAACATTAAGGGGTGGTTTTCCAGACAGGGCCTAAGCCTAGTCCCAGACTAACTAAAATGTTAGTGTTGTCTTGACCGAAAACAACTTGCTTTGTCATACCTTAAAATATATCATTGTGAGTGTTGTGTCTGAAGATGCACACCAGTAATGTTTATTTATAAATTATGCTTTTAAAAATGACTTTAATATTCTAATTTAACTAAGGTCTAGTCCAGTCTAAAGCTAATCATTGTCCGGGAAACCACCCCAAGACTATTTTAGCACAAATTATGAGCTTATTGATGATTGTTTATAATTCTTGACATAATGCGTCTCTGTCCACAGCACATTTCAAAACATTTGAATTCATAAAAATAAATCATGAGAACATGAACTCACCACTGCATTTGCAGGAATTGTAAAAAAAAATTCTTATTAACTCATGAAGCAACCTAACGCAATATTTTTTACTCTAATAGCTTATCTTTCCCCACACATATGAACTGTGATCATGCACAACGAAAAAACACGCAAGAATTAAATCTTGAATGGCAAAACTATATGGCACAACGTAGTGTCAACTAAAACATAAATATGAACAATGTATTGATTGCAAAGTTAAACCATTACAGTAGAAACAGTTTTACTGCTGCTTTTAAAGTTATAACGTTAATTTTACACCACGATGCTGAGCTACAGTGGAATGATAGAAAAGACAGATGCATTATTTGTTAGTCAATTAGCCTCATTTCCGCAAACTGGACGCGCCAGCGCCTCGCTAAACGCCTCATCAGCGTTTATCCTATGTGTTACTTCGGCCATTCTCAGTGGTGTGACTGGGACACTAACTCTGCTTGTCAATGTCATCATAATTCAGATATTCAGATTGGGATGTTTATTCTTGCTTTATTAATATGCTGAATAATATGGTGCTGAATATGCTGCCTTCCTTCGTTTCGACAACACTCGCAAGTGTTGATAGGCTATTACTCGTGAGGTGTAACCGGATGTGTAACCAATCAGATAGCGCCGTGGGCGGGACATTGAGCAAGTCTGCAGAGTGGTGAATACAGAGAAGCTGCGCGGCAGCTGTATCAGAGCCATCCAAAGTAGCGCATTTTAAAATAAAATTGACTTTAATCAAACCACGGATCCGTGATAAGTTTTGTGATCCGTCTTGCCACTAGTGTACTAGCACTAGGGCTGGACCAGAATATTTGAATATTCGTTCCGAGGGTTGACATTCGATTTTCAGTTTTGAGATTCGAATATATATATATATATAATATATATATATATATATATATATATAAATATTTTACAGCATTAATGCAGAGCTTTTGCCAAGCAGGAAGTGCGCTTCACGCTCCCGCTCTATAGGTGGCGCAGAGAGACCCACATCCATAGCCAACAGCCACCAAACGCCACCAGTGGAAAAGATCGCCTCAAACGGAAAACGCTTCCTGCCTTGGCATTCACACTAATAGTGTTGTAAATAACGTTCAGTTTCTTGCAAAACTGATTGATTTGCTTCACAAGACGTCAATATGTCACAAGGAGTTATGGGGGATTACTTTTGTATTGGATATGTATGCTTTAGCTCTTGAAGTGGCGAATCGGTTGACTTGCATGACGGAGCACTGGGGTTTCTGCAAAATATCTTTATTGTTCTACTGATGAAAAAACATATTGCATGGTGTAAGTGTTAGTAAATAAACTTGATTTTGAAAGTATGCTACCGTTTTATTACAGTTTGTTGAACTTCGTTCATTTATTTTCGTTGTTTTATTTAAATGGCCTACCCTTTACGTAGTCGGTAATTACTGTGCTGCAAATTTCTAATACGGGAGTGTTTGTTTAATAGAAAAATGTTAGGCTACCTTATTAAAAGTATTGCTCTGTGTTTTGTTTCACTAATGCTGTTATCGCAGGACGCGTGACAGGCACGTCGCTTCCGGCTTGCGCTGTTCTGTAGTATTTTAAAAGTTTATTAATTCTAAACGTGTCACATGTCCATATTGGCAAGGCAGATCACTAGGTAGTAATCCTGTTTATGATATGCATTACAGTGAGTTGTAGCAATACATCCTTCGTGTTTAAAATATAAATCGCGTTCCACTCAACCAATGTTTTTAAAGGCACCTCTGAGAGGTTTATTTTCCCCCGCTTGACAAGCCAACCGGACGTGACATGGGGGCGTGGCAGCATCAACGATCCCATTTTTTTATTCAAAGTTCGAGGTTGTGACTTAATTTCGATCGATTTCGAATTTAAATCGAAATCGTGACACCCTTAATATTATATACTGAGAGAATATATGTTTTAAGATATGAATTGGTTCATTTAAAAGTAGACACTTTTTTAGATATATCAGGGCTCAACAAAAAGGACTGCCCGGGCAAGCGTGAGAGACGTTCGGGCCAGTAAAAAGTATTGTCACTTGCCCGATCGGGCCAGTACCGTGCTTCACCCTCAGTCACTAAAATATATTTTCATCAATGTATATTATTTAACATCTTGGAAGCAGACATTTACTTGGGTAAAACACGACCAAAGAAACGATGCAATATTTTGCACAGTTTGCTGTCAGTTTACAGGTTAAGCCGAAAATTTGGGTGCCTTTTTTCATTGAAACATGCTTGTTGTATATCTATACAATTATATTTGACTTTTGAAATATAATTTTTAAATATGTGATCATGACTTTTTTATTGGGGGGGGCAAATGAGCATTTTAGCAGGGCAATTGAAAACCTGAACCACTGGCCAGACCGGGCCAGTATAAAAAATTATTTGCGTTGAGCCCTGAAGACAACGAACACGCAACAATCTAATGGATTTATGCGCTGTACATTCTGCAGCTTTCATGTCTTTCATAATATGTCTTTCATAACAAGTAATAAAATAGCATTGTGTTTTCTTTGCCTATATCTGAAAACTTCTCAAAAACAACTTTCTCCAACACAACTATGACTTTGTACATTTATCCAGAGTGTGAACTTGATGAGAGATGCTGTGTGCTGCATTGGCAAGTCCTCTGATTTTTTGCGGACTTCAAATTTATGCTACGTTTAAACTAGGGGTGTCCATGGTTAACCGATTAACCGTTAAAAATTGTTTAACCGAGTGAAACATTTTGCTCGGTTAAGTGGCATCAGGTGACAGAATTTTCCCACCTGTTAATGCATGCAGACGTGCGCATTTTACTTTCACTTTTGAATTACGCAACTGTTTAAATGCAGTGCTTGCGTAAGCTGCGTTAAATAGCGTATGAATTTGCGTGCAATGTGAATACAACAGTTGGTTTAATTAAGTGCTTGAGTCAATGTGGGCAGGTAATTCTCGCAGAACTCGCCAGTTCCAAGCAGTGCAACCGGCTACTCCTCCACAAAGCGCTGCTTGAATGATGGGTTTATTATTTTTCTTGATAAAAAATACAACAAAACGATCTTGCTTATATTAAACATCATGTACATTATAACAAAAACGAGTAAGCACGCGGCTTCTGCTGTCTTCTGGTCATTCAGCTCGCCTCGCAAACTGACCAAAATAAATGAAATATGACACCTGCCTGCGGCTGCTCTGTGACATGACGCGTGTTCAGCTCCACTTCAGGCATCAGACACATTCAGTTGTAAGTGTTTGCTCTCTCTAACAAAACTAGATAATTTAATTACAAGAAAATATCAAAACGACTGTGAAAGAAGGTGTCTGGGTGGGCAAGTGATCTAACTGGTGAGAGGCTGAAGCCCCGGTAATCACCGTTTCACCGACTATCGCGACAAACCCAGCCAACACCCGGGCATCATAGAGAGGCGGCCGCGGAGCCTCGGGTACCTTCGCCCAGCCTAAAATCCCCGCGAACCTAAAAGTCAGTGACATACTTAAACTGCTCTGTCCTTCCCACTGCGTTTTATTTCTATAAATTAATTTCGTTTTAAATGTGGTCCAACCAGTTATTAAAGGTGTTAAAAATTAACTACCCCTTTCTCGTGTGTCTGTATCTCTGGGTTGCGGCACGCATAATATGGTTAACCGAGTATTAACCGCTAAGGGTGTCGGTTAACGGTTAATTAAAAACTTGAAAACGTGCAGCCCTAGTTTAAACTGTTTCAGCGAGTTGAATCTTTCTGTGGGTTAAATATGAAAGGTTTGCGTTTATTATTTAATGGTATTTAGGCTGTAAATTGTCATTTGGGATGCTTTTATGTTAGTTTTGAACTTCCATTGGGCTGGTTTTCATAAGCGAATCTGGCAACCTTAACTGTGTGCTTACCCATCACTTAGCAACAAGTACAGGCACGTTGGTTTTAACAGAAATTCCAAAGACACAATAAATATGTGCCGTAAGTAAAGTCCCAACAACGTTAACTCACAAATCAGAAAGGGATAACCGTTAGGGGTGGGACAAAAAATCGATTTACAAATGTCAAGAATCGATTCTTAAATGTTACTTTACAAAATAATAACGTGACGTTATCAGAACCAAAAGGCGGAACACATCTGGGGGAGCGGTGCTGCACACGGACAACTTAAGAGAGCGTGCACTGCACGAGCGCATAGCGGAGCTTACAAGAGCAGAAGAGAAAGAAATAAAATCTAGAACAGCCCTGTTTGACTCATTCTAAACTGCAAGAAAACAAGATACACTTTGGGATAGTCTTTCTCTGCCTTTTCTCTGTTCAGTGATCGGCAGGGAGAAACAGCACATTTATTTTAATGACTCTTCTGACTGTGCTAATAGCATTTCAGTGTTTCCCACAGGATTTTGAGGAGACTGTGGTGGTGATGACGTCACCCCCTAATTAGCATATATTTGACGTCATCATGTCGTGTTTGCGTTTGATTTAGTGTTGGCACCTAAAATATGTTTCACTTCTACTCTTTGATCTGTATCTGTATTTGATCTGTATATATATCAAATTACATTTTAAGCCGAATTAAGCTGTTTTAAATAGTGAAATAAAAATGTAAATGGGAATCATGAAAATTCTATTTCTGGGGGCCAGTGTTGATTCTGTGGTGGGCCACCACAAATAAATCAATGTATGGGAAACACTGCATTTCCCTAAGCCATCCCCTGACTTCTTAGATATAACATGAATACTTCTGTAAAAATATGCACATTGTTTGTTATTCAGTCGCTGGGTGCACTGCATTAGATAAATACAGTAATACTGCCAATCACCGTGTATAATGATGATGCTAGATGCTTAACGTTTCAGTTCGTGGAAGTTAAAGACTGTTAACATATAGAATTAATGTGTCACATTTAATTACTATTTTTACTGGTTTTAATGTCTTGCAACAGAAACAGGACATATGTATAGAATGACATTATTTATCCCTTAGTTATATTAAAGTACAGTATATGACTGTTCAGAGACTGGTAGCAAAAGCGCAAACATTAACCTGGCTTTGAGACAAATGTGACGTAATGACATCACAGATATGCAAGTTAGTACGTAAAGAATTGATTCTGAATCGAATCGGAACCCTAAGAATCGATTCTGAATCGATTCATGAGGGTCCAAGCGACTCCCACCCCTAATAACCGTTAGGGATGATCCGATCAGTGCCGATCTCCACTAATAATACATGGCCGATCACTATTCTGAATCGGACAGCCGATCTTATTACAGCTATTTCATGTACTACGGCTTTTGATCAGTAAGTCCTTATCGATCTAAAATCACTGTTAGTTTGAGTCGTTTATAACATGCATTTGAAAAAGCAACACTCGTCAAACATAATTATTAAACATATTCTTTATTATCATGAAAATACCTGAAAAGGTTTGAAGAACAGCAATATAAATATATCCTTCAGCCATTTCATGGAGCTGCGTGTCATCACACCTGCGTGTGTATTGTTCTTCGTCTACAGCACATTTTGAGTTTCTGCACGAGAGCGCCCCCTGGCTTTTTTGGATGTAGCGGCATTTCACCATAATACATTGAGAAACATAGCAAGCATTATCGGCCGATCGATCGGAGCATCCCTAATAACCGTAGTCACTGCATTAAGACAAAGCCTTTTTTTTAAGTGAATCGCACAAGGGGAACTAGTTGTCTATGTCACGTAATGTTATTCATAATGTATGTCACTGTGTTAACACACTGGGGTCGACTGCAGCGCGGGCGCCACAAACTCTTTATTTTTCAATCACTCCCCAAAAAGACTTAGATTACTCTACTGGTTTTGGACATACAGATATGATTTATACATCGTTTAAAACGTTAAAGTGTCCACTCCCAAAAAAACAGAATGTTGTGCTTTTTGCAAACTTTAGAAAATAAACATGATTTGCGTTCTGTTCTCTCTCCCTCAGTGAAGTCCTTTCAGAAACGCATCAGAAAAATTAACTGTAACTTAACGAATCCTTGTCATAGAAAAAAAAGATAAATGTCTATATAATGCTTGAAATGTCTATTCTTAAATGATGCAAGTGAAATTGAAAACAAATAATCTAATTTGGTGTAAACCAGGGTTCCCCAAATCTTACCCTGGAGGGCTGGAGCACTGCAGAGTTTAGCTCCAACCCTGATCAAACACACCTGAGCAAGGTCTTCATGATCACTAGAAAATCACAGGTGGGTAAGATTTATTAGGGTTGGACCTAAACTCTGTAGTGCTCTGGCCCTCCAGGGTAAGATTTGGGGAACCATGGTGTAAACTGTATGAAAAGTCTTTCTCCTGTTACCTTATCTGAAACGAGCTAAGATCACCACACCCCGCTTCATTGAAGTGAACAACCAGAGACATCCATATGCATTACTCTCACCTCCTGCCCGCAATCAATCCCCAATCCAGTCTCTCCATTCCTTGAAATTAGGGCTGGGCGGTATGAGCAAAAATTCATATCCCAGTATTTTTTTTTTTTAGGAATGCCGGTATCCGATATATATCCGGTATTTCTTACAAAAAGGATAAAAATGTTACTTGAAAGTCAAAGCCTTTATAATCTTTGTGGCAGAAGTTGTTGTACCATAAAGTTGTAAACTGTATGACTGTATACTCATGTCCTTGATGGGTGGTAAATGTTTGTCATACCAAAGTTGTTTAGCTGGGCTTAGTTAACTTTATATACTATAATATATTTAATATTATAATATCTTTTTTTTTACTTTGTTTTGTGCACATGGGCATTATCATGTAATATGATCTTAAATCTATAATATAATTATAGAAAAGTGTCCTGCCCATACTATTGAAATTATTATCAATAAAATTAGAAACACACAATTCTCATTAATATACTAAACTGTCTGTAGCATTAAGATTTTTGTTCACAGAATTTACTAAAGTAGTCAAACCTCTTCATTAGAAGGGGGTGTCACAGTCCTTTTGTCCTTACAGTGTATTCCAGTCACAAAAATGGACAAAACTTAAAAACATAATTATGATCCAAAATAATACAGTTTATAGAACAGATGTGGTTCTGGAATCTGATTGGCTACGTGCAAACTGAAACTATAACGCGCACACATTCAGCACATTTAAAGTGTCTTTGTTTCATTCACACACATCCTTCCTTATTATTTCTTAATAATAATCTCATTAATTCACACTAATAGCTTCACTGAAGCAGCACAGTCATTCGTTACTAATTCTAAAGTGACGTTTTAAAATTAAATAATGGATACTTGTTTGTGGCTGTTATGCTTTGAATCTGAGGCAAAAGTTTACCACAAAATAAAACTCCTTCGGAGTTTCTGTTTTATCTACGCACTTGTTCCGTCGAACTAAAGTATAAACGCAGGATCACTCACCTGACATTGCTATATAAGTGATGAAAAAATAACTGCAATAGCGTATTAGATAAATAGGTGTTGTGATGGAGTGTCAGACATGTTGTTGGGATGAAAGCACAAATATACAGCGGTAACTTAATTCCAATGATCTCTCTGTAAAAGCAGGTTGAGGAGATATTTTATTTTAGTCTTGAACTCAATTATTACAATCCTCCGAGTGCATGCAGCCGCAGTTTTTGAATGTCCACATTCATGAGGCGCATCCAAGCGTCACAGAGTTTCTGCATGCTTCTCCATGTCGCGTACTTGCTGTGACGGGCGGGCTCGCGCAGAGCGCGTGTATGCGCGCTTGAGTTGCATTAAACAATATCGATATGAACGGTATTGTCAAATCAAGTTTCTTTCATTTACGCCTGGTGTCAAAGGTTAAACCTTTTCTATTCTTTTTCTGATTGTGAAAAGCTGTTACATGCGTTTGTGTTTACGAGACTTGATTATTGTAACTCTTTATATTTGGGTGTCTGTCAAAAGGCATTAAACCGCTTGCAATCAGGCCAGAACGCTGCCGCTAGGCTGCTGACGGGAACTTGCAAACGTGACCATATCTCACCAATTTTGTCGTCTCTGGGCTGGTTGCCTGTCCAGTACCGGATCGACTATAAACTATTGATTTTTGTTTTTAAAACCCTGAATATGTCAGCCCCATCATATCTGTCAGAGCTTATAGTAAGGCATAGCCCTAAGGTCTTCAGATCAATTACTTTTAGCTGTCCAGAAAACAAGGTACAAACGAAAGGGTGTTTGGGCGTTTGCAGTGGCAGCTCCAAAGAGGTGGAACAGTTTGCCTTCTCATATTAGAGCATCCCGTATGCTAACAATTTTTAAAAGCCGACTGAGGGCTCATTTTTTACATCTTGCCTTTCAGCCGGAAGTGTGTTGAGTTGTCCGTTGTATGGTATGGTTATGTGTCTATATGGTGATATCGGTTTTTTAGTTTCTTACTAATTTACTAGCTTTGCTCGTGCTGTTTTTCTTTCTTTTCTCCTTTTTCCTCTGTATATTGTACAGCACTTTGGTCAACACACTCTGTTGTTTTAGTAGTGCTTTATAAATGAATAAAATGAAATGAAAAAATTAGGCTATTAACAGCAGCAGTGACAGCTACCGATGCTCGTATGCGCTTCTCTTCTGTCACGCGCGGCAGTCAGAAACCAAAAAGCAGCGCAAGCACACGACGGCGCTTCATGACAAATGCGTTGGCACATCTTGTTCATTATATGACAATATCTGAGCTTCGCAATATTTCCTGCCACATTGCTCCATTAATCAATACAATAGATTGTTTTAAATGACTGCTTATTTGCCACATTGCTCCATTAATCAATCCAATAGATTGTTTTAAATGACTGCTTATTTGCGCGGATCCCCCACCTCAAGAGGTATAAAAACAAAACAAAAAACACAATTTATATTATATTATATGCATATTTAAGGACATTTTATGTAATTTATTTGTTTATATTTTTTTTGTGGGATTCGGATGTAAAAAGCGCTGCATAATAAACTTAGTCTAACTAAACTGAAACATAAGAGGTGATGTAGCTATAGCTTTAGCCTACATAAATGCTTCTTGCTTTAATGTTGCGAGTTCCTCTTCAGCCATTTTAAGCTGTAATGTTTGTAATAGTTTGAATTGTTCAGAGTTCATATTGATGATCTTTATAGATGATCTTTTCCTTTACCTGTCACTGTTCTCTCTGTGCTTGTGTGTTTCCTCACACGCATCCTCCGTCAAAAAGCGTGACCGGCTAAAGTAGTCTATTAAAATTAATGAAACCTTGATATTTAAAAGCCATAAGCACAACGAAATCAAATGTGCTGTTTAATTTGCTCTGAATGCGCATGTAAATTTTATTTCTGGGCACTGCAAGGCTGGTTTTTGAAAAGTAAGTGAGACTCACTGCATGTTTCGGCGTGGTGTATTTGTTACGCAACAATGAGATGCATGGTGAAGCTTTTAAAGTTCTTATTAATTTATACCCGTATTCACAAAACATATCAACAAAACATTGATTATAATTAAGAAACAAATTATATGAAACAATTTTTTTTTAAAGCAGCAAATAAAACTTACATTAATTTAGAAAATAATTTCTGACCCACCCTGTAGTTAATGCCCTCTGCTTTCCTGTGATCACATACTCACCTTCCCACCACAGCAGCTAACACGTACGGTTGCAAGCAAGTTATGAAGGTGGTATCTTAGAACTAGAGCTGTTGTAGTTCATCGTAGCTTACTTTGGACGACTTTGTCATCAGTTAATAATTTAAAATGCTCCCACACACTTTGACTGCCTCATGTTTGGTTTCTTTTTTGCTGCCTCAAGTTTGTGTCGAGAATCTCAACGCCGGCATTGTTCAATTACTTAACAAATAATTTAATCTAGTAAATTCTTGTCAACAATTAACCAATAATCGATTAACCGTATACATCCCTAAACAGAACAAAAGAAAAACCGTTAGCTCAGCTGTTAAGGAGGACATGAGAAATAGGAGGGATGCCAGAAGAATTGCGGCTTGGCGCGGAGGTACGCAGACTCCGGCTTACCAAATGATTTTGTTGATGATTGACACAGGACTAAATGTTTAGGTTCTTTTCAAACCTACGTTAAAAGTGTACCCGTTAAATATTATTACTGCAATAAAAGAGTTTATTTTGATAATGGTGCCACGATTGCTGGATAATTCTGTAGTTGTTTTCCAGAAGCCTGCAATTACTTTTCAGTCATTTGTGATGTCACTGAGTTGAACATCTTCACGTATTGACATGATTTGTGAGATACATTGACTTCATGAATCATTTGCCATACTCTCTGAAATTCTTTGATCAATTGTGTTTTAGTTTGCTCAAACTCTAATGATGGCAATGTGATCGACGATGCGTTGGTAGAGAGAGAGAAAAAAGAGTGCGCGGCCTAGTACACACATAGAAATGATCAATGTTATTTGAAGTTGGCTGTTATTTGAAGGACAAAACACCCGATTAAGCTATTACTTAGTTATTATGAGTATACACAAATAAAAGTAGACCTACTACACTTTGATTTTTGTATTGGTATGACCAAACTCACAAGAGTGTTTTAAATTGTTACACACTACACAGACCCTCTTGTACGTGTTAAAACGGAAAAATATCTTCAACTTAACCAAGCCGTTGCACCCCCAACCCCAGATAAAAGTTCAGGCAGAATATTTATTTTGCTTTTCTTTTGCTGTTTATGATCAATTCAGGTATTTCAAATCAATATTGGTGCTTTAACTTGGGAATCAATTACAAATAGAGAATCAGTATTTTTCCCAGATATAGAAATGAATTGACAATCTCAATTACAGTCATAGGCGGAGCTTGCGTGGGCTAAAAGGATTTTTATACTGTAAAAAGTCCCTTTATTTAAGTAGTTAAAACTGAAACGTTTCGGTCAAAGACCTTCGTCAGGCAAACACTGACGAAGGTCTTTGACCGAAACGTTGCAGTTTTAACTACTTAAATAAAGGGACTTTTTACAGTGTGCAGATCTTTTTCTGTTCTTTGATTCATTTTTGATCTGGCACCTGGTCAAGACTTTTGGATGTGCGTATCCTGTTCTCTCTTCATATCTAAAAGGATTTTTATAAAATAAGTTATATTCCACGTCAATATCAAACATTCATTTAGCTTTTCATAAATTTTACTTTGCAAGACACTTTGTAAAACACGTTAATCTGTTAATAATGTGTATTTATCAAAACGTGGTGCTCAGTAACGTCACTTCAGTGTTTCCGCTATATGCATTCTGCCTGCCACGCTTGCGGTTGTAGCTACAAGGGATACAGGTAATGAAATCTCGTCAGATTAGCGCTGTTTTATCCTAATCCTTGACCCAAACCTATCCCTGAACACAACATTTCACGGAATTTAGGCTGTAGCTGTATCCCATCTTGCCAGGATCAGTGTTTTAATCCTAATCCTTCCTCCAAATCTAATCCTAAACTTTTCGACGTTTACTGTATCCCTTCTAGACAAAACCCACAGCTGCAGCTGGCAAAATCCGGCTACCTAAGGTCCGCCCTGTCAGACTGTCTAAAATAGAGAAATAACGTTCTTGCATGATTTGCATTGTTCACTCATTTATAAATACATTTCCTAAAATATAATTCCCCTGGGGTTTAGTTGTATGTGCAAATCAACAGAACATGATGATTATGTCTCTGTTTAGAGAAAAATAATAAAATAAATCTTTTTGGAATCATTGCACTTATATCATCAATTTATCAGCCCATTAGTTATTCTAGGCTAAATATAAGGGCAATGCACTGCTGCGCCTCAGTTTCACATTAAATGATAGGATATTTGTCCAAAACCAAAAGGGAGGATAAATACTGTTTATGGAACATCAGGGCCAAGTCCTGCAAGCAGGCGGGTACCCGCAGGTGAAACGCATAATATTTAATGTAACAGGTGGAATAATATTATCATGTGATTTGTTGGTTGAGAATTAATGGGCATCAATAGAGAATAAATTAGCGGTGCGGCCGGGGTTTGGAATTAAAATGAAGCTCATGTCGGGTGCAGGTTATAACTATAGCCAAACTTTAAACATGCAAACGAAGTAGTAAAAAGCATTTTTTTTAGAAAAAAAAAACAGTTAAGAACAAACATAAAAAGCAATTGACTATATTTTATTTGTATTTTGAAGTAGGCATTGAATTGTGTTGTGTTTTAGAACCAAAAAAAAAAAAAAAATAACTAAACCTAGGATTATT
Organism: Misgurnus mizolepis; assembly: GCA_025389145.1. Classification (NCBI taxonomy): domain Eukaryota; kingdom Metazoa; phylum Chordata; class Actinopteri; order Cypriniformes; family Cobitidae; genus Misgurnus; species Misgurnus mizolepis. Next base: position 215,659 of record JAIFKI010000046.1, on the reverse strand, counting down.
TCTTGCAGTGTAGGCCATTAAGCCTCTTAACTTAAAGGCAGGATAGGCAGGAATTATCTAAAAAACTTTTTTACAAATTTGTTTAAACTGTCTTTATATATCAGTACACAATTAAAATGTAAGTACGATGAAAAAGAGAGTATAAAACTCGAGTGTCTTTAGACCTCTCACTACTGTTTTAAACACAGCTCATTATTTCCATTCGGGACGAAACAAATGATTGGCTTGCGCGACTATCACTCTCGACTATCACTCTCTCGCAATCATGGCACCACCCCTGTTGCTATGGGATCTGCGCACACCCGATTGATTTGAACGTGCATGAGGCACTCTAATGCTGAGTTTACACCAAACGCGGTTTGGGCGTCAAAATCGCGTCTACCGCGTGTGGTTTGCCGCTTGAACAATTTGGATGCATTCGCGCGTGTAGAGCGGAGTAGACGCGCGGAAAAAGCAAGCATTTGACGCGCGTCAGAGGCAAACTCCGCTTCTTGTGGGAGGGGCAAGTGCTATGCGGTTGTCTGTTTGCAAAATGACTGATGTTGATTGTGCATTTATCGAGAGAGTTACCAGTTCGTATTTGGTAACCTTACTATGGGGAAAATAAACGACACGGGTCGATAAACGTCACGTAACTCAAAAGTGAAGTGTGTATTACAATTACCAGGTTGCCCAATGTCCTCACTGACACTCTTCCAAGCGAAGTCCTTTTTATTCCTGTCTCCTCTATAGAAATAAGAACTTGTGTCGTATAGCTCCGGGTGTCTGCTTATGGACAATATCAAGCCTTGGTTGAATGAGTGACTCCGGGCGGGGCTGCCAACACAGCAGCAAGCAGGCTCCTGATTGGTTAACGCGGCGCGGAATTCCGCCAAAGTTCAAATTTTTCAACTCGGGCGTCAGCCGCAAATTCGCGTGAACCGCAAGATGCACAAATAGGACCATTCGCGCTTACCGCGCGTACCGCGCACAACGCTCAATTCGCGCCTTTCGCCCGAGCTTCACGCGCGAAAGAGGCGGAAACGCGTCTTCCGCGCCGCGCCGAACGCCTCTTCCGCGCCGCGGGACCTCCTGACGCGCGTCAACGCGTCTTCACATTGACTTAACATTGAAATCACTCGCGCTTCACGCCCTTACCGCGGTTGGTGTAAATGCAGCATAAGAAGTGCAAAAGTATGGCAGAGAAAGTGCATTCAGAACTCACAGTATGCAGTCAGCGAAGGCAAACAAAGGAATAAACGAAGCAATCAAACAAGAATAAATAACGCGTGTCTTTTCCTCGAGTCGACAATGCGGTAGCGGTATTGTCTCCGGAGTGTAGTCTTCATCAGAGTCAACAATGCTTTCATCATGGAAACTCTTACATGCAAAACACTGGCTTAAAAGTGAGTACTAAAAGCCATCCTATTTGTTTATATTCATAGTGATAAAGTTACGTGTATTATTACATGTGATTGTGACATGATGTTACTACATGCACCGCGCTCCCAGCAGAGCCGGTCAGCGTCGCGCGTTCGTGTGTTTTGGGGGCGTGGCTTTAGAAGAAACCCAGAAGGGAGGGGGTGGAGTGAATGGAAAACTGAGCTGTGTTTAAAACAGTGGTGAGAGGTTTACAGACACTCGATTTTTATACTCTCTTTTTCAGAGTACTTACATTTTACTTATGTATTGGTATATAAAGACAGTTTAAACAAATTTGTAAAAAAGTTTTTTAGATAATTTCTGCCTATCCTGCCTTTAAATATAATTGTTGTTTATATTTACTGTAAAACTGTAATTCATTGTAATTTAGGATGCTTTACTATTTGTTGTTTATAATAAAAACTGATAAAGTGGTAGTAACTTAACTGATTGTAGTATTATTAATCTAGTTTGCATAAAAATCATGGCACATGTTACTGTATAGAATCTATGATAAACAAGTCTGCCCCCCCAAGCTCAAATGTCAAGCTACGCCTATGGTTACAGTATTAGGGAAAATAATCTTCAATCATTCATCATCTGTGCTATAGGTTTTAACTCTTTCACCGCCAGCATTTTTCATGATTTTCACAAAAGTTTAATCAGTTTCATCCTACATTCATGTGTTCTGTTTTTATCACCTCTCAAATATGTGTAGGTTTCATCAAAAACACAAAATTTTGAGCAAAAAGCTGAGATAATTCAATTTTTGTGAAGGACTTTTGATAGAGATCAGATGCAGAGCGATCTTTAAAACATACACGGACATACAGCTGTTTGCCCTAGGGCAATACTTCCGGTTTTTATAAGTTGCAGAAGATAATAGCGGTATTGCAGATTGACGAGATATCTCGTCAATGGCAGGGAAAGAGTTAAAACCTACATTGAATTTGTTTGATTGTTTTTAAATACATGTTTGACCTTTGGTTATGTTTATTTTAGATAACGATGGAAGTAAAAGAGGAACCTCAAGAACTTGTAGTGGAAGAGATACAACAAGAACCTTGTGATGTCATCACTGAAGAAAAATCTTCTGATTGTTTACAAACAATAACTAAGGAAAGAGGAATCGATCATTCTTTCATTTCCCATCAGTGTGGAAAGAAGTCAACAAATAAAGGACATCATAGCAATAAAATTAAAGAGAGACGGTACACGTGCCAGCCCTGTGGGAAAAGTTTTACACGTACAAGTGATCTTAATAGACATTTGAGGATTCACACTGGAGAGAGGCCGTTTAAATGCACTCAGTGTGGAATGAGTTTTACAGATTCAAGTCACTTTAAGGGGCATTTGAGAACTCACACTGAAGAAAAGCCCTTCATCTGTCTTCTGTGTGGAAAGAGTTACAGACAGAAAGGAACCCTTAAGTTGCATGAACTAATTCACACTGGAGAGAAGCCATACACCTGTCCTCAATGTGAAAAGCGTTTTACAAAGAGAAGACTTCTTAAGTATCACATAACATTACACACTGGAGTAAAGCCTTACACCTGTCCTCAGTGTGAAAAGAGTTTTACACAGAAAGCTCATCTTAAGAGTCACATAACAATTCACACTGGTGACAGACCTTACACCTGTCCTCAATGTGGAAAGGGATTCATACAAAAAGGATTTCTGGAAGATCACTTGAGAATACATACAGGAGAGAAACCTTTCACGTGTACTTTGTGTGAAAAGAGTTTCACACATGCATCCAGTCTCAGAGTCCATGAGCAGCGCACTCATAATGTAAAAAAAATAATTTAACTGTGACGACTGTGGAAAAACATTTGTTTCTGCATTGATCCTGTTTGTATTTGTATAGTTTTATTTTTCACTGTTATTGCTTATTTAGACTTGTTTAATAGACTAGAGTTTATTTAAGTAATATTGCTGTTTTTCCGGTAATAATAATACAATTTACGTGTCAATTAGGGGTGCACGATTCAGAAAATTTCACGATTCGATTCGATTCCGATTTTTTGACTCAAGATTCGATTCAGAATCGATTTTTGATTCAAAAACGATTCACAGTATGTAAATGTAGTTTGCTTTTTCCTATGTGACTGATTGTAGTAGATATACAATTTTAAAGAAAATAAACACAACAAATAAAATGTGGTTTGATATTACTTTGTCTTTATGCAAAAATAAAAACTGATATGAAGCAATTAGATAACCCCTTTTATCAAACTCTATTAAATACAATAATATAGCATATTAATGATAGACAGTGCAGGTCTATAGATTATAAATGTGACTGGTGTTATAATGGTTATTAACTAACGCCAGCAGCCATATCACCCTGTAGCCCAAGACAGCTTGCCCACTGAAGCTAAGCAGGGCTGAGCCTGGGAAAAGCAGGTTGCTGCTGGTAGAGGTGTTAGTGAGACCAGCAGGGGGTGCTCACCCTGTGGTCTGTGTGGGTCCTAATGCCCCAGTATAGTGACAGGGACACTATACTGTCAAAAAAAAAGCACCGTCCTTCGGATGAGACGTTAAACCGAGGTCCTGACTCTCTGTGGTCATTAAAAATCCCAGGATGTCCTTCGAAAAAGAGTAGGGGTGTGCCCCGGCATCCTGGCCAAACTTGCCCATTGGCCTACTAATCATCCCTCATACTAATTGGCTATATCACTCGGTCTCCTCTCCACTAATAAGCTGGTGTGTGGTGGGCGTTCTGGCGCAATATGGCTGCCGTCGCATCATCCAGGTGGATGCTGCACATTGGTGGTGGTTGAGGAGATTCCCCCATTCATATGTAAAGCGCTTTGAGCACTGGAAAAGCGCTATATAAATGTAACTAATAATTATTATTTCTATTAGATAGAGCAGAAGCAGGAAAAGTGCCTCTCTTTCTATTTCTCTTGCCGATTAAAAAAAAAGCAAAATCCACTCATTATTTCAGATTCAAAAGTCTACTTGCTGTCCCAGTGACAGGGGACTTTACATTACAGCTTTGCACTTTGTAAATCTTGAGTCATCTTGAGCTTTGCTCGTTCATTGCAATAGGTTTTAGAAAATATATGGTTTATTAATAATAATAGAAAAGAGCCAGTTATCGCCATAGAAACCGCAGGCACGCTGAAACAGCACTCAAGCTTTAGCGTGGTAGCGCTCACGGCCACTCTCTGTTTGACTCGGGTTTTACACACAATATTAATCAGACTCGGGACCCGGAGTAATTAACTATGACTGACGCGGACCCGACTGACCATTTCAAATACAAACCCGAAACCATACGGTCCGCGGGTGCTCCGTGAAGTCCTCTAATGTTAAAACTCTGCTCAAGTTCAGAAACATGAAGGATACAATGTGAAACGAGCTTGCTCGCGTCGCATGATCTCGCATCCCAATTCATTGAGAAACAGAGCACGTGAACGCACACCGAACTCATTATGTCGCATACAAAATGTCATTATTAAATAGTGTCATCATCACGAAAAAACAAAAAAGACCAAATTTGATGCCAGATATACTTGGGCACTTGTTAACCTGGGCAGCGCTGCACAGCAATGTGTGAGAAACACTGTGACAAGAGTGTGCAGGCGTCAGTGTGACTTTGACGTGCCATCTATGGGAATACTGAGATAAACTAATTTCAGGACAATAGTAACACGGCGTTAAAAAAAATATATATGAATCGATTTTTGGAATTCTATGAATCGATTCTAAATCGGCAATGCTTGAATCGCGATTCAAATGTGAATTGATTTTTTGCACACCCCTAGTGTCAATCCTGCTTCCTTCTCTGTTTATTTATTTCATTATGCTGTTATGTTAAGTTATGTGTGGATATTTATTGCCATATGAGACGTTCATTGCCGATATGAATACTCTTGTCTAATATTTAAATCATATGCTGAATAATGTGTGCATTTTTGAATAACTTTAAGAAAAACATTTGTTTCCGCATTGATCCTAAAAAGACACCAGAAAAATTAATGCCAGTGAAAAGCTTTACACGTGTTCTGTTTGGGGACATAAAATATCATGTTGCTGAAAGTAATATCTTCAGATTCAACATTTTTTAAAGTGATACTCCACCGTATAATAAAGATTTACCCCATGATTTACTGGCCCTCAAGCCATCCGAGATGCATATGATCATCTTCTTTCAGACGAACACATTCAAAGTTATATAAAAAATGTAATTATCTTCCAAACTTTATAACGATACTTTTAAGGGACAAGGAAAAACTTCTGAAGCCAAAAAAGTGCATTAATCCTTTACAGATGTATTCCACACAGCTCCAGTGGATTTATAAAATACTTTGATGTGATTTTGTAAGAAAAATATCCATATTTACAACTTCATATAAACTATAATAACTACAGGGTTTCTACGTGTTTTGGAAAATTAGAGAATTAGATTTGAGTGTTTTCCATGTCTGGATTACTATGAAAAAAGAAAATTGTAAATTATACATGTATTTAATATTGTTTAAAACTGCAATCAGTGCTAGACCAAATCTGCTGCAGGACTGTTTGTTGTGATTGGATGTTAGGCAGCAGTAAACATGATAGCCAGGTGCCCCAACTGTTCGACTAAACACATTGAACATTGTCCAATTTTGCATTGGAATGTGAACCAAACAATATATTTTTATATACAAAGGAACAGTAAGCTTCTGGTAACAACGCCATCTTGAAAGCCACTGCCTTTAGGACAGAGTTTTAGTGTAGTGAGCACACATTGCCATAGGAACATTGCGTTGTGATGTAGTGGAATAGTGACAACGTGGAGGGCGGAGCCACAGAGCAGGGAACAAAACAACAACGGAAGCCTCAAGTTTTAACATGGGTTTTATCTGAATTTACTCCAACTATGTTATGAAGTAAAATCAAGTCTGTGTTTTGTTTTATGTAAATGCCATAAAAAGGACATGTCTTTCTTAAAAATTTTGTCAGTGACCTCAAGCATATCATGAATTAAGAGTCCAGGGGCGGAGTGGGACCAAAAAATCTACCGGGAAATTTTGTAGACCACCGGCCCTCCGTGGTAAAAAAATTACTAAGATCTAGTACAGGGTTCCCCAAATCTTACCCTGGAGGTCCGGAGCACTACAGAGTTTAGCTCCAACCCTGATCATACACACCTGGGCAAGCTAATCAAGGTCTTCATGATCACTAGAACATGGTGGTTACCACAGGTGGGTAAGTTTGATTAGGGTTGGAGCTAAACTCTGTAGTGCTCCGGCCCTCCAGGGTAACATTTGAGGAACCCTGGTCTAGTATTTGTAGTAAAACTAGGGTGAAACAAATTGTAATCAATCTGCCAAAAAATAATTCAAAATAATAATAAAATCATGGCTAATTTTCCTAAATGAGTAACTATACAAAATGATACCTGTTTGAAAGATGGGGATGCGCACCTGTCAATCAGCTATTACATAACAGAGCGAGCCATCATATTAGTCGAATGTGCTCATAAACAGAAAGTGATAAATGGAATAATGTGTGCATCTTTGAATAACTGTAAGAATATTTCCTGTAAATATAATTTTTGTCATATAAAGTTTTGAGAGATAATAATGTTTTTCCACTGTTATTGCTTATTTAGACATGTAAGTGCTGTTAACAACGTGTTTGGCGTCTTTACCTCAGAGATAATTTCAGTAATATTGCTGTTTTTATGGTAATAATAATAAAATGTACGTGTCAATCCTGCTTCCTTGTCTGTTTATTTATTTAATTATGTTGTTGTAAGAGCCATATTCAGAGTTTATAGTTAATTCATATATAGTTTGTTTAAATCTGTGTTTAATGAGCAAAAATATTATGTGTAATTTGCAATTTTGGAAAACTTTATTTTGAAGCTCCAGTTGACCTAGTTTTTGAGTGAAAGAAAGATAGGAGCATCACAGTTTTTTGACCTGAAACATTAGTTCTTTTTCCAGTAATTTTGATAATAAATACATTTAAAGAAGGATACTGTAAGAGGCTGATTGTTGTCCGAGTCAAATACGCTCTAATTCATGGAAAGAAAGGGTTTGAAGAAATTCTAGATGGAAAAACTAGCTCTGTGAAAGAGAAAATGGAAAATGGACACTGATATCAACGAGAAGGAGTTTACTTGAACTAACACGGAAAAGTTTGATGACGGGTGCAAAACTTCGGTGGATTTAAACAGCCACAACCAGAAGTCTTGGATAACTAAGCTCATCAAAACAATTAACTCACATGTGGGTCTGCTTGGAATACATGCCATTTTTTGTGTAGGTGGAACACTGTCGTCATCATCATCTAGTTAAAAAAAAAGTTTTATGACAAATATCATTTTAAAGGAATCCTAGTGCTTACACATATGCTTTGGACTACATCAAAACATGCGTCTCTCGCAGAAGGCTGAACTACGTACTTATAAGGTGGAGTCTGTGAGTGGTTATGGTTCGGGTGTAATCAATGTGACATCACATTGATAGGGGATCCCCAACAGCCTGTTTTGTGTGACTGTTGCAGTTTAAAGGATATTACACAAAAAACAAAATATAGATTTGTATAATTACAGGATGTTTCTGCACACACTGGCAACTCATTTTCTGATAGAAACACATTTAACCTCCTAAGACCTGATCTTTGGTTTGGCTTGCATTTTAGTTTTCTTCCAGCTATTTGGGGTTAGGAAGAACCGATAAATATAATCACCAAATATTTTTCTTTGAACATGCGGCAGTGTAATTGTCCACGTTTGTGTACAACATGTTCCAGTTACACTAATTAAGTACTATGGTGCAAACAACAAAAAATGTGATGTCCACATATGTGGACACACCAGGTCTTAGGAGATTAAAAGTTCATTTTTTTAGGTTGGGGGGTTTTAAATAACAGCTTATTACAAATATATCTAAAGACTGCATGCAGATCATAGCACTTCCAACATTTTAAATGAAGTTAACAAAAGGGCTTTTAAAATTTAAAATAGCAGGCCCCCCCAACTATTGGTTTAAAAAAAGCTCTTCACAAACCTATAGGTGACTTCATGGACACTACATCCATATTTCTTACAGTCTATAATCATAACACTGGCTAGTGGCAAGTACAATCTTTATTATTTTTAAATACAGTGATCTCCGGTATCGTGATGGTGGTCTTCTTTTTCTATGAACAAGAGCTTCATCCTCACTCTCTAAGTTTGAAGTCACGGTTGCTTGATTTGCTTTGCACCTAGCTTCTTCATAGGTTTCTGGAAATAAAAAAGCATCAGTAAAAGACTAATCATTTTAAACCACAAAAGTATAGCAAACTACAAACAAACACTTTTTACCTGCATATCCCAGAATAGAGGCAACATGCTTCGACCAAAGTTTAGTGTCTGGTACATCTCTTCGTTTTACCTTGGCTGTGAAGTTTTTACGTGGCCAATAACAATATACAGTCTGTTAAGAATAAGAACTCAATTAAAATATATACACTGTTCAACAGCCATATACACTGTCGACTGATGACACATTTACAATCGTTTAAACTATTAGAAGGGTTAGAGGTAGTACCTCATTTGTAATATCAAGCCATGTGGAAGGCACAACATCAACAGTGTTATCTTCAGGAAATTTAATCACAGCATAGCAGTGATGTTATATCTAAAACAAAAAAACAATAATAAGGGTAAAAGTCATGAAATACACAGAATTAAAAAGTTTGAGTTTTAGAGAGCACACTATAAAAAGTAACTCCCACCACTTAAAACGTTAAACAGAACAACCCGGTAACTTTGTTTTGTTAAGTCTTTCTTTACAAGCATGTGAAAAATAGATAATGAAGATTTCGTTCCCCATGTGATGAAGGAAGGGAATCTTAATAATACAGCTGCTTTATCTGAACATTACCAATCACAGGGCAGCCATTTAATGGAAGAGACAAAGAGATAGACATCACATCCAGACGACATTCCCTTCTTTCATATACAATGTCAATATCAACATAAGGTTGTTTTTACTGTTACAAATACATTTTCAGTTTATGTAGATATGTCTTATAGATCATTTAAACATGCTTGTGTGGTTTTGTCTAAAAAATAAACTTCTGACATGTCATTATGATATGTCATTACGATGTACACAACTCTTATTATTCATCTATGCCTACGTAAATACAGTGTACATTTTACGTCACCTTTAAAATTGTGTTTAAAACATGTTATCTGTTTGTAATGTATGTAAACTCTTGGAACAGGGTTTCCCGGACAGGGTTTAGATTAATCCAGGACTTGGCCTTAGTTATATCAGGACATAAAAGTAGTTTTTACAAACATACCTTACAAAAATATTACTGGTGTGCACCTTAAGGCAAAACAAAGCCATCGATGTGTTAATTTAAAAACATCTTGTACTGACATATTTTAAGGCAGCTCAAACATACATTTTAGTCTGGGACTAAGATAAGCCCTGTCTGGGAAACTGCCACTAATGTTACAAACGTTAATAATAAACTGCAAGTAGTTGTATGATTTGCATTTGTTCTCCGTTACTGTATTTAAGTTATGGTTCTGTACAATTTCAGTACAGAGGTAAATACAGAACCATGATTTTTGTGTACCGTTACACCGCTAAGTCCTATCAATTATTTTCCAAGCATATTTTCTGGAAACCTTTCTCTTACAACAAACCTAAATTGTTGTTATTTGTAACTTGGGATCAATACAATAATTTTAAAATATGTCCTCCATTCACTTAAGATGTATAAAAAAACTTTACCTTAACCAATGACAAGGCAGACGTTGGAACAGGCACACTTCAAGATGTTGGTTGTAGTGATATGAATGAATATGAGATAGTAGGCTACTAATAAAGTGGCATTTATGTTGACAAATTGTTTTGACTGGCTAATTACTTCTATAAGATAAAAAATAATAGGGGGTGGTGGGGAAAAATATATAAAAACTATAATAAAAAAAGAAAAAGATTACAGCTCAGTATGAATGAAGCACTGAGAGGACAATGCAGACACCGTCCTCAACCTCAATTAAAAATGCCTTTCTGACCAGCTGCCTCTCAGAAAATGTTTTTATTCTGGTGTGCCTTACTTGAGCCTTGTAAACACCAAACAACCTAGAGTCACAGGGATGCATAAAGAATGGCTCAAGTTTTTCATATATGCGGCAAAGTACCATTTTTTCTTTGTCTTCATTTTCACCTATGACAGAAGTGACCTCACAGCACTGAACATCACTGAGAACATAAACATTGTTGGGTTTTTGAGTATTAACCACAGCTTTGGATTGTGTTTTAAATTCCTCTCTGTGCTTGTCAATTTCACTGAGCCGTTTGACAATTTGCAACAGAGGATTTCTGCCAGAGCGCACCAACGTCTTCAGCTGATGTAGGTAATTTTCAAAAGGAAATGCACCACATTCATCTAGCCCTCCATATATACATGCATCAGATGCAAGGTGAACCATTGAGTGCACATTGTACACCAAGAACGCATCCCCATAGAACTTTCTACCATCCTCCACAAAGTGAACCAAAAGATCTGCTGCATATGAGTTATAGTCTTTCACAAGATATGGGCATACCAAAATGGACAATGCCACACTGAACAACAAAAAGTGTTCATAAAGATCCTCAGAGAGAATGCCTTTCAAGACAATCTTGCCTGTGTAAATGGCAAATTGTCGCAATTCTGTAGCTTTCCATCTATCAATTTCTTCCAGGCCACGTGGCTTTCTTGCAAAAAGTTCTGGCATGGATGGTCTTAACTGAAGAAGCCTGGAACTAATCTCCCTTACCTGACCAGATGACAAACGAGTTCTGAGGTTTCCACGCAACCACAACAGAATCAGCTTACGCATAACACCAAGACAGCATTGGTGCATATAGTCTGCAGGAAATTGCTGAACCATGTCCATTTGGAGCATGCAAAAAGGAGATACACCTGAAGGCTGGTGGTGCTCTTCCTGATTTTGTTCACAGAAAGACTAATTTGTTCTGAGAGTTAGATTTGTGTTTTCTGGGTAAATAACATCCCAGATGTTATTTACAGCCATCCCAAAAATCTTTTTGTGTGCACTTGTCACAACCATAATAGCCAGAGTACTGCTTTGTGCTCTTAACAAGTGCTTTTGCTGGGGCATCACAAGTGACACAACACAGATTTACTCTTAAAAGACCTTTGTCAGTCTCTAAACCATTCTGTAGAAGGTCACCAAGGTCACACATTGTATCTGTCAAAAAATCTAGATTTTTTTGGCTTGGACACGCCAAAACACAAAGCAAGTGGAAAAACAGAACATGGAGACAGATTTAGCACAAAACTACCATCAATATTCAAAGAGATGTCCAAAGAATCTAAATGGGAGACAACACTGTGAGGGTACATTTTTAAGTATTTGGTTATTTGTTCTTTGCATCCAAAATAGAAATACTGCATTCCAGATTTGATCTCAAAAGTTTGAGTCTCACAAGTTCCAAGCAATGTTCTTGCAGTTCTTGGAAGTTCTCGGTGATGCTCTCCAAGAATCTTAAGAAGGGCATCCACTGCATTGTGCTTCACCTGATAATCGCTGACCCGCTTTGCAAGCCTAGCATTCAAGGATGGTACATCATCTACACTTTCAAAATTAGACATATCAACAGAATCAGACTCAGAATTTGCTTGAGCCCCCTCTGATTTAGAATGATTCTGTGTTATATCAAGGTGCTGTGTTAACTCATGAGTTTGTGAATTAATGTTCTCTAGACCAGTGGTTTTCAAACTGGGGGCCGGGGCCCCCAGGGGGGCCGCGAGATTGTGCCAGGGGGGACCCAGTTTTATGACATTTTATAAAATACATTCTTTTATCATGAATTCTGTGTAATTAAACCTAAAAAATAATAAGCCAACTAACCAACAGCACTACTAGGTATAATTTTATATGTTTTGTTTAATTAAAATATTACATTTTAAAACTGTTTTTGTCATAAATTTTCTTTTGGGGGGCCGCAAAAAAATGCACTTTACTCAAGGGGGGCCGCACGCTGAAAAAGTTTGGGAACCACTGCTCTAGACTATTAGTGGTTGTATTTTTTCCCACAATATTAGAGGTTGTCTGCACCTCCAAAACTTCCATGTGAGACCTTTTTAAAGATTGCTGCTGGTCTCTTTTAGCTTTCTTCCATAGCGTATTGTATTTCTGTTTCGAGGACATGTTTTCAACTACCACCCCCTATAAAATTTTTAAAATTAATGTGTGATTCTTAACATATCGATACAGACTCCATTTTACAAGGCCTTCAAAGATGTCAATGTGGGAGGAAAAAAGAAACATTAACAATATATTGGCCACCCACATACTGTACATAATACATACTAACAAGATCTAAGCAGTACTTTATACTGCCGCTGCATTATTTTTTTTATACAATGTATTGCTACAAGTATACTGCTTATATGGTTTACAATACAAAAACAGCAACACTGTTTCTGTTACAAGTAAAGCTGTACTATAGATGTTTCAGTGGCAACAACATTAACAAATGGATTTTGTGGCCCAAACCTAACTTCTGGTAGACTTTGGCAAAGAATCAATAACAATGATATATTTAAGTCCCTCGTGTCGATTTTTTTACAAGCATAATAAGCACGTGCCTTTAACGTATGTTTATCGTAGTTGTTATCTATTAGCTATTTTTAAGATGTTCTTTTCCTATTTTTGTATTTTTATATTGTGTGCAATAGATAATCATTTGTATATATTTCGCATGACTTACTTCACAAAAATAAAATGACACAGCAATTTAAACTTGGTTGGTTTATGGCGTGTTCTTATTTTTAGATCAAAACATTTTGGGAACATTGTTAACTGCCGGTCAAGACAACTGTCAGCTTAAAGATGCCAGTCAGGAGCTATATTATTTAAAAAAAATGCAAACATTAAAGTAACTTACCGAATGAATCTGGCGAAATCATTTCATAAACCCGCCTTAATTGAATGCAAACTATTAAAGTTCAATTGGCGCAATATTTTATGATGGAATAAAGAGTGACTGATCAATCGATGCTAAAACATTTGTTACTTTTGTTATGCTATATGAACTTAGTTAACTTAGCTCATAATATATAACGTTAAATACTGTACTAATATTATCTTTGCTATTTTTCAAAGTACATAAGCGTATATCTTCGTGCTAGATGTAAAACATGATAATAGTTACTTTAAAACTCGTTAATATGATTTAACTTAGTTTAGTGATAATCTAAAACATTTAATAAGGTTATACTGAATAAGAACATCTTCACACTTACCTAATGAAACGTCGCCTGAACTGGACCTCCTGCTGCGGACCGTACAGGGACAAATGTTTCTTTGTGCGCATGCGCGATTCGTCTTGCGCGCCAAATTGTATAAAAAATATATACTTATACACAATATAAATAATAGATCGATAGATGAATACATCCAGGGCTGAAAAGGGTGACGCGGGGATAGACCGGTTTGTTTCCATAGGCAAATTCCAGTTAGATTATGGATATCCAATGGAATCCTTTACTCTTAAAGTTTTATTAAAATCCGCACATAAACGAGGTCCGCACATAAACATAAACCAAGAACAAATAATAATGAAAGCATGAGGGTAATGTAGATTTGTTCGCCTTCGCGTGCTGTGCAGACAGGTCTGCACTACATCAAAATACCGGGAGAGCGTCTCTATGTTTCGGTACTCGGACAGCTCTCGCTGTACTTTGACGTCACAGTCGAACACACCAGCTGTGACTATAGTTGGCTGCGAAATGTCGACTGTCTGATTGCCCATAACTGGGTCAATCTGTGATTTTTGCAGAAAGTCTGAACTGAATCCGTTACTATGACTAAAGCTGTGCTTTTCTAAAACATTCCCGGTTTAAATTTAAACTTTTGTTTAATAATGCTCAGCATTATTTATGTGAGATATTAAGTAAAAAGTATAGTATTGTTTTAATATTTAAGACAGACCATTTCAAAAGATGTAAACAACACTGTTCCAGAAGCACTTCCTGTTTAAGTTTTTTAACACTAGATAAACGTTGGGATAAAATACTACCAACAAAACACATAGAACTGAGTCAAAAAGTTAAACAAACAAAGATAATGATATACTGTATGTGTGAAATAAAAAAACAGTCACAAAATGAAACAGGAAGGGCTTCTGGACCAGTGTTGTTTACATCTTTTGAAATGGTCTATAGAACTTGAAATAATTATGTTATTATTACAAATGATGTTTATACATGTATATTGTATTTTAAATTAAATAGATTACATAAACAAGATGCTGCATATTTTTAGATACCTATTTAATTTTTTAATCTTTTAGGCCTACTTTGTTTTCTATTAGTGTTTATTATTATTTTTTTAAGTCAAGACTTAATCAAGTGATATCCACTTTTCCCATTAAAAATATGTAATTTAAGGGCAAACTATCCGTTACATACATTTATTACCAAAATAATTATTGATATCTGGTGATACTACTCTGTAACTTCATTCTTTCTGGCTTCATCTGACCATAGCCTACTATGGTTCATATTGGTCAGAAATTATTAACTTACCTTCAAATTTTATTGATAAATACAGATTTTTACTGTTAGATAGATTTACTGTTTTAATCACATAAATTTCTCTATGACCATGAGAGTCAGAGCTTTTGTAATTTCTGCCATATACAACATGTTCACAGTTCCCAAAACAACGTCCCAGAATCATGGTGCACAAGCAGGACATTGCTGCACTAGACAACTTTGCCACAACTGGGTTATACAGACATTCTAGAGACCTCAACTTGGCAATAAAGTCGCAATGAAATTGAAATGAAAAACTGAAATTTGTCATGGAATATTGTGGTATTTTTTTTACAAATAACTTACCTGTGAGCTTCATTATTTTTGTACAAATAATGTGCCCTCATAATTTATAATCAAATAGCAAATCTCATCCCCTAGTCGAAATTATCCCTCTTTACTTCCGATCATATATGGCAGTAGCCTGGCTGCGCCCTCCTACGCACTTCCGCTCAATTTTGATTTTCCTCCAGTACCACATCTGGGATTTCGGTCTATTCTAGCGTGTCAAGGAATCAAATTTTTGTAGGACCAATCAGCGAACAGAGGGAGTGGCTTGAGTTGTAGTTCAGTAATGACGGTGGAGAAAGACGTGAGAAAAACTATTCGGTCCGTTGTTGCAAAACTGCCGAATATACAGAAGTTAAAGCCGGAGCAAGAACAATGTTTGCTAAGTTTTGTTGGTCTGATCATTCGGACTTGTTGTTTCCGGCCGGTTTCGGCGCATGATATACGTCACAACCACACCTTAGCGATTGCCTCTGGCAGATCCTGAGTGACTCTGGGCAAATCCAATAGTGTTGAACTTTAACAGAGAACCCGCCTACAAGGAAGTAAATGTTTCTCAATAGAGAGAGGCCAGACTCTCTGTACAAATGAATTGTACAAGAGTCTGGTAGAACCAGGCTAATATGGCAGGTGGGCGAGTCCAGGAAAAAATTGCAGCGATTTACAATGCAACATGACACAACTTCAAACAATTCAGTCAATTCTCGATGTACACATTCAAGTCCGGCCTACCTTTTATAATTTGAGATGTTGTTTTTACCAAGACATACATCAAAATAAGACAACTGCTAATTCCGTTTCATGGCCACTTCAATAATTTTCCAAAAATAAAGCTATGACACATTTGATAATTTCAACACATTAATATTCATTTATCCAATTCTGTGTACTGTGTACTTAAATTTCCTGTTGGAACAGTTGCATAGTCCTGGTTCAGAGATGTAATTTAATTTTTAATGTTAAAATACTTCCCACTACACATTAGATGTCAGATGGACATGCTGATCATGTCTACATTGTGTCCATCCTTCCAAGACCCATTCTGGATGTCTACACGATGTGCAAACTAGGTCCGCTATTTGGACGTCTAATGACCCCACTTAGATGTCAATATGCGGGTCAACATAAACACCTGACTAGGTAACTATTTTTGATCTAAGACGAGTACTAATAACATCAAACATAGTTCTGAGTTTTCTCTTAACATCACAAACACATGCATTAAGTAAATGTAACAATAGTTTCTCTCAACATTATGACAACCTTTATCGTGTAGAAATAACCTCGAGAGGACGTTCTAAGAACGTCCTTTCGCAACATTACGACAACCTTCACTGTGTAGGAATAACCTCAAGGGGACGTTCCAAGAACGTAGTTCTAAGAACGTTTTCTCGCAACATTATGACAACCCTCATCTTTTAGAAATAACCTCAAGAGGACGTTCCGAGAACGTCGTTCTAAGAAAGTTTTCTTGCAACATTATGACAACCTTAATCTTTTAGAAATAACCTTGAGAGGACGTTCCGAGAACATCGTTCTAAGAACGTCCTCTCGCAACATTATGACAACCTTCATTGTTTAGAAATAACCTCAAGAGAACGTTCTGAGAACGTTGTTCTAAGAACGTTTGTTCATCAACATCATAAGAACGTAATTCAACCTTTAATAACGTTATAAGAACGTTGCATAAACGTTGTGTTAAAAACGTTTTGCTCTAACCTTTAAAGAACTTTTAAAAAACGTTAGCAAATGTTGTGGGAACGTTCCCTGTTAGCTGGTAGTTACTCACAGGATTACGGTGAGCTATGGCTGCACTCAACTTGGATATGTAAGAATTTTCAGAGAAGTATAGAAGGACCTTCAGAACTCCCTATTTAATCTCCTGCTGCCTTCATTGCAATTCACTATACAAAGACTGTAAAGGCTACACGGGATGTGGACAGAGAGGAAAACTGCAAGGATTCTACTCTAACACTCACTTTGCAGGATACTGCAGCGCTGACTGTTTTTATGAGGCTGGGGGGAACTAGATATAAGATAGATTTGAGATTTATTTGTTAGATGTAATGCTGTTGTAGTAGCCCAAAAAAAAAAAAAAACATTTGTGTTAATGAATTTTCCTGAATTATCCTTTGGCTTATATTTCAGCTTATATTTTACCATTACTTGTTGTGCTACCTTTGCTGCTTCTTTATAGCCTAAATATGACCATAATTCTCTTAAACCTTGATTGGCAGTTAATATATTCAGTATATAATGAATTACTAGTTTATTTTATTTCTTCCACAAATGAGTATTGTCATATATTGTAGGTTACTTGCAATAAATCTAAATGCAAAGGGCTGTAAGGTGGCACTATTGTTATCATAGGCATAACAGGGTCATATTATATTTGATTGTACTAAGAATCCCATGGCAACAGGTAAATTGTTTGCATATACATGAATTTATAGGTGTGCAACTCAATGCAAGTCTAATTTCGACTCTCTCTCTCTCGGTACTTTGACATCATCTGTCTAACAATACTTACAGCGCTGCACTGAGTTACACCTATTAATTTCTGTATATGCCGACTGCACATTAAGCTTTAAAAATCTCGACTCACAATTAGAGTTGTTTCGATTCCGATACCAGTATCAGAAATGCAGCCGATACCACAAAAAATTCTGGCATCGGAATTGGCGAATACTTAAACCCATGTACCGATCCGATACCATTTTCTTAATAAACCTAGTTATGCCCGTTATAGCTTACACTAAAGCTAACACTGCAAAGCGAAACTCATTTCTTCTTCGCTGCTCTGAATGCAAATGGCAGGAAGTTACCACAAGCGTGACCCAACCACTGTTTGCTTAGAGCGGCGAAGAAATGAAAGCATGCAGCCGTATGTCCGCTGTTTGTTAGTATTTCAGACTAATAAAACATTGACATGTCTCAACGGAATCCGTGCCCGCAGATTTTCGCGGAGAACTCCGCGGATTTAATGCTTGTGATTGACAAGCACACATACAACGCGCTTGAGCATGTTTGTGACCAGTAACGTCATTGACAACAAGCACACATACATAGCCTCGCGCAATTGTGAGCAGCATTGATAAGTACATAAACCCTGCGCGTGCTGTTTGCTGTGATTGTTTTTAATGATAAGAGCATGAATCATTTGATATTTGAGATGAAATAAAACTTACCACTGAGTTTAACTGCAGATCTTGTCTCTGTCGTCTTATGTGACGCTACAGTCAGCACTCAGCACATCATCATTTCAAATCCGTTTACAAGATGAATGCTCTTGTTATGTTTAAATAAAGTTTACATTTCACTGTAAAAATGATGAAATTATCTTCATACGTGCTTAATTCATAATGAGAACGTATTACGGTAACTCAAGCTTTTTATTCTGCTATTATATATATAAACAATAATGTCATTTTATATAGGCTACAAACTATATAATTCTATCTTGACATGCACATTATCTGGTTCATGTTGGTCCAGTTTAATTCAGAGGACTCATTGGTTTGGTGTATTCATTTTAATTGTAAGCCTTTAAAAAGTAATTATTTTAGATGCAATTTTGTAATATTTAATAGCTTAAATTCTCTAATTTCTTCTAAAAACATTCAAAATCATCCCGCAGAATTCTGCAGATTTTTCCAATTATTCTAAAACTAAAATACCCTTTCAGTTTACAGTGTTAGATTTGTGGCTCGCTTAGGAAAAATAAATATTACTATCAAATGTCTTTCAGATAATACAAATACTCTAGTTCACTGTATGTATTTGTTTATGTTTTATACAGGAATAAGTCTGAAACACACCATAAAACAATATTCATTCATTCACTAGTAGTTTGTACAGCTGTATATTATACAGATACACACCCAGGTATCGGATCGGTACTCTGTATTGGCCGATACCTGGGCTCAGGGGAAGAGAAAAATGGTATCGGAACATCTCTACTCACAATACACACCTTTATTCAGTGTTGTCCATTAATTTATCATTTACCAGACTTATATTTCTTTGTGATGTTTGTAGAACAAAGTATAAGAACAAATGAAATACAGCATGCTGAGGAAGGTTACGTTTTAACTCTACAAAAACGCTGTATACACTAAATTGAAACCCTTATGTCAATAAAACATGAACTTATTTGAATTCATGCGGCGCTACAGGAACCGACATGGGGGTGATGTCGAGAAATCATATAAAAAAGTTCAAATTCGAAACGTTCCCGATGTAATCTGTCAGTTCCTGTGGCACATCATGAAGCTAAGCGGGCATCTTGAATCTTGTCTTGACATCTCGTGTAGTGGTTATAAATAACAAAAATAAGGAAAAACATTAAATGTATTGAACCAAAGGCAAATGTGTAATTTGGAACTAGTCCAGTAGGGGGCAACCTGTGGAAAATAAGGACAGACACACAAGATCCCTTCCCCCACACTTGTTACAGATGAAGAAAGGGAAGCAGATCAAATGTGCTTGTGTCTTACTTATTTTAAAATATTAAAATTCTCTTTTCAGGTAAGCCCCAATAACAATTAAATATGTTGACTGAAAGAGTGAGCAAGTTTATTGTTGTTAGAGATGTGATGTTTTTGAGATGTTAAACTAAAGTACTAAAAGTACAAATGTTTCTATGCTTTTGTGTTAATGGATTAAGTGAGATCTAATGACTTGTGGATCAATTCTCTAATCAATCTTTATGTGGGTTACCATACTTTTGTTAAACTATATATATATGTATGAAAATGTGAGAATGTTACTATTTGTGAGGCCTGTGTTGGATTTTTGCACATGTGCAGAGATATTCATCCTTATATAGTATATTTGTTTTGTTATATATTAACTGGGGCAAATTTCACACACATACTTTATACTTTTAGCATATAGTAATGCGAGGCATTTTACAGAATGGGTATAAAGCATGTAATGTTCTGTGTTAATGTCTAGTTTTGGTTGTTTATTTTGTCTGATGAAGTGAAAAGAACAACGTTCCAATATCATCAGATATTCCTCTTTTAAATACATGTACTAAAATAAACACACTTGTTACAGATGAAGAAAGGGAAGCAGATCAAATGTGCTTGTGTCTTACTTATTTTAAAATATTAAAATTCTCTTTTCAGAGGATTACATTTGGAGGCACCGCTGGGATGGTTAGTGAGAGGTTGGTGTCCTTTAATAGAGGAAGTCACCTCACAACAACCATCTCGTCATACTAACCCAGGTGTGGTACAGCATAGCGTGTCAGCTACAGGAGTAGCGGGAGCAGGGTCCGGAAAACTGTGAATCCGCTATACCATGTTCCTTGTTCACCTCTACCACATCAATGCAGGAGGCCAACAGTGTGCAGTAGTCTAAAAGGGAGAAAGAAAAAGTGCATGTTATCTGAGGTCCCTCACCGTGACCAGGAGAATTGCAAGTTTTTCTCACCACACTAGACATTTTGCATTACACTGACATTGACCACCTATCCACCATCAACATGGACATTTTAGAGGACTTGAAACTCGAAGTTATCGGGACACTTTATACTCTCAGTAGTGATCATCTGATTGCAGTTTGTGACTTTCTAAAGATATCTGGGACTGAACATGAAAATGTTTTGGATAAAGGTCGTTCATTTCTGATTTCACACATTGTAAAACATGTTGAAAGGGATGAGGTAAATGAACTGGAGGATCAGGGTATGTCTTTCCTCCTTAACCTTAAAGACAAAATAGCTGAAATTCAGCTGCCCATTGAAATTCAGCCTATAATTCAGAACCCAGTAGAACTTAGACAACATGAAGTGCATGTAGCTCAAATGTCAGAGCAGGAAAGATTGAAAAAACAGATTGAAGCACTCCAGTTAGCGTTACAACTGTCAATGCACCCAAAACAGAGTGAATCAAATCATGAAGTGCAGGGAGTTAGTCAGAATGATCAGAGTGTCTCAGCAAGAGACCTTTCACAACCACTTTTTTGGCAGAGAGAGTTTAAAATATCTGGCCAAATTGGAGAACCAGGACAAAGGGACAAGCTTAGTTTTTCCAGCCTGGCCCATCAGATAGAAAATGGAATAAAGAAAAATTTCCCTGAACATGAGATAGTGCATGCAGTCATAAAAGCCATCTCACCTGGTATGCAACTACGCAGCTACTTAGAGGGAAGAACAAATCTGACACTGCCCACATTAAGGAGGATACTTCGTTCACATTACCAGGAAAGGGGTGCGACAGAACTGTACAAACAGCTTATGGCAGAAGTACAAGACAGTAAAGAAACACCTCAGACCTTTTTGATTCGTGTTTTAGATTTGAGACAGAAAATTCTGTTTGCATCGCAGGAAGCCGAATCTAGTCTAAAATATGATCCTGTCTTGGTGCAAAATATGTTCCTGCACACAATCCTTACTGGCCTGCACAATGATTACATCAGAAGTGATCTCAAGCCATACCTACAACAATCAGATGTCAGTGATGAGCTGTTGCTAGAGAAATTAAACATTGCATGCATGACTGAGGCAGAGAGACAAAATAAAAAGAAAACTACCACCCAACATCGATCAGTGGCAGTGCACTCAGCTGAAACTCATGAGGTCTTAGCTCCTACTGAAAAGAAAGGAAGAACCCCTGTACAGATCAGTAAAAATCAACACCCACCTGAATTGCTAAACGAACTTCGGGAAATTAGGTCTGACATGGCTTTATTAAAAAATCTCAGTGCTGAAGTATCACAGATACGAGAGTCAATACAGCTGCCTCAAACTTATACAGAGCAGAGCCTGGCCTCACCCAGACGACAAAGCAGTGCCTCATTCAATCAACTTGATCAAATGGCCGCTGGGTACTGGCCTAGCCGTGGCATGGAACAGAGATATCGAACGGCTCAATTCCAGCAAAGATTTGCACCACAGCGTCATTTCTTTCAAAACCGAAGTCGTCTAAGGATGTGTTTCAACTGTCAACAAAGTGACACTGACAATTACTGCACACACTGCTACAGGTGTGGAAGTAGTGAACATTTTCATGCCGGTTGCCGCGCCAGGTCAGCTGACCCACCTGGAGGTGCCAATTTAAACGAAAGAGGGTCGCTTCCACGGGACAGGGAGCGACCTGCCACTTTTCAGAGTCCCACCAACAGTGCTCATGGTGTGGGGTAAATGGAGATGGCCATACTTTAAGATTATGTGCATTATCTCACAAGACTCTCTACTGTTCTAAAGTATGTCAAGTTAGTCATTGGAGTGAGCATAAGAAGGATTGCAAACAAAATGAGTACAATTATGTGAAAGAGACGAATGTCAAAACCAAAGCTAAGTTGAACAAATCATCAAATGTGGCCGCTTTAGTGGGAAAACAGTGTCTCATTGATTGTTACATACACGGTGTCAAAACAACAGCACTGTGGGACACAGGTTCCCAAGTTTGTATAATTGATGAGCATTGGAAAAATGAAGTGTTACCTAATGTGAGACTGAGGCTTATCTCTGAGATAATTGATGCACCTGACACACTTCAAATCATAGCAGCCAATGGACAGGACATACCATATGTTGGCTGGATCGAAGTCACATTTCAGTTACCAGGAGAAAGTAGTGATAACAGGGATTCTGTCATTCCTATTCTTGTGACTAAAGGTAAACACCTCTCCCACCCTATCATTGGGTACAATGCTATTGAGCTTATTTTGAGTAGCAATACTGATGAAAGTGCAAACCTGGTGGTCAGAGAACAGCTAAAGGAGATAGTGAAGATGACCTTTCATAGACTAAATGTAAATCACATTCAAACATTTATAGATATGATGAGGACAAAGAAATCACAGGAGTATTTGGTGAGGACCCCAAAAGCAAATGTAGTAATACCAAAACGCACTTCTGTACAAATTGAGTGTCGAATAAAGACCAGCCCACTTAAGGAGGACACAACTTTGATGTTCGAGCCTGATATTAACCCCAAGTGGGCAGAGGGACTTGAGTTTCGAGAGACACTTGTCAAAGTAAAGAAGGGTGTACCACCATATGTTATAATTGATGCACAGAATCCCACAGATCATGACATTGCCCTGGTTAGTAAGACAGTAATTGGGACAACACATGAAGTGCAAGGGATTTTTCCAGCCATCTTCTCTGATCAATCACGTAATCCCATGTCTGTTTCAGTAAACCAGGTCCAAACAGACAGTGCTGAATTCACCAATGATGCTTGGGACCCTCCAGTAGACCTGAGTCATCTGAGTGAATTTGAAAAGGAAACAGCACGACAGATGTTACGAGAGGAAAGTGCATCATTTTCCAAGTCAGATAAGGATATTGGATGCATTGACAATCTGGAGTTGAAAATATCCCTAAGAGATACAACTCCAGTCTCACGCTCCTATGTCTCTGTACCAAAGCCACTGTATAGGGAGGTAAAAGACTATCTACACGACCTCATCGCTCAGGGATGGATAAAAAAGTCTATATCATCATACTCATCCCCGGTTGTCTGTGTCAGGAAAAAGGACGGGACGTTACGCCTTTGTATAGATTATAGAGAGCTGAATAAGAAAACTCACCCAGATCGCCAGCCCATTCCGCGGGTACAAGATATCCTTGATAATTTTGGTGGAAACACATGGTTTTCTTTGTTAGATCAGGGCCAAGCATATCATCAAGGGTTTATGGCAAAGGAAAGTAGGCCCTTGACAGCATTCGTAACTCCGTGGGGGCTATACAAATGGATACGAATTCCGTTTGGATTAATGAATGCCCCAGCTGCCTTTCAGAGGTGCATGGAGCAGTGCCTGGAGAACTTAAGAGATGAAATATGTGTCCCATACCTTGATGATGTCTTGGTTTACAGCAAGTGTTTTGAAGATCATGTCCACCATGTAAAAAAAGTACTACAGCAGCTTCGACAGAATGGAATCAAGTTAAAACCAAGCAAATGTGTCCTGTTCAAGAGGGAAGTTCGCTATCTTGGAAGGATTGTCTCTGCTGAAGGCAGCAAAGTGGATCCAGCTGATACAGAAGCTGTGAAAGCCTTAAAGGAGAAGAGACCCAGCACTGTTGGACAGCTGCGAACTATGATGGGTCTTTTAAGTTATTACAGGCAATATATTAAAGACTTTTCAAGGATTGCTGGACCACTATATGACTTGCTTAAAGGTACCCCTGGGGAAGAAAACACATGTAAAACATCAAGGCAGAACAAACATAAGAACAGAGGAGTACCCTCAAACCAGCCAATAACATGGACAGGGGAGCACCAAGCAGTTTTGGAGCAATTAATCAACTATCTGGTCGAACCGCCTGTCCTCGGATTCCCAGACTTTTCACTACCATTCATTCTGCACATTGACGCTTCAAACCAAGGTTTAGGTGCTGTGCTATATCAAAAGCAAGATGAAAAGCTCCGCGTAATAGCATATGGCTCACGAACGCTTACTACATCAGAACGTAACTACCACTTACACTCTGGAAAGTTAGAGTTCCTTGCTCTGAAGTGGTCAGTGACAGAGCGATTCAGAGACTATCTATATTACGCCCCGACATTCACGGTTTTCAGCGACAACAACCCACTCACGTATGTCCTCTCAAGTGCGAAACTCAATGCCACTGGGCATAGGTGGGTAGCTGAACTCGCAGATTTCCACTTCTCACTAAAATACCGCCCGGGTCGAGAGAATACCGATGCAGATACGCTATCTAGACTACCCCTAGATTTCGAGAAAAAGATGGAAAAGTATACTGAGGAATTATCATCTGATTGTATTGCAGCAACTGCACAAGCAGTGGAAGTACAAGAACATACCTCATCTTGGGTAGCAGAGAGTCCAACCCAGAGCATGGTAGGGCGAGGTGACCACAGATCTCTTTCAGTGGAGGAAATACTGAAATGCCAAAAGGAGGATCTGCATATTGGACCTGTAATAGAATGGAAATTATCTGGTGTGAGGCCTAGTAGCCACCAACTAAAATCTCTTACCTCTCAGACCAGGTGTCTTCTTCGTGAATGGGAGAAGCTTAAGGTTGAAGAGAATGGTATCCTGAAGCGGAAGACAGCCACTCGAAACCAACTGGTGTTACCTGAAAAATACAAGGCAGTTGTCATGAAAGAATTGCATGATGACATGGGACACCAGGGAGTCGATCGAACAACATCACTGATCAGAGACCGTTTTTTTTGGCCGCATATGCAAAAAGATATTGAGCATTATGTTGCAAGAAGCTGTCCCTGTTTAAAACGAAAGAAGCCTTCTAAAGAGACCAGGGCCCCTCTCAGTAATATATCCACAACTCAACCCTTTGAGCTAATATCCATTGACTTCCTTCATCTTGATAAATGCAAGGGGGGATATGAATATATCTTGGTGATAGTTGATCATTTTACACGTTTCGTCCAGGCATATCCCACAACATCGAAGTCTGCGAAAACGGTAGCTGATCGGCTATTTAATGATTATGTCTTGAGATTTGGATTTCCCAAACGAATACACCATGACCAAGGTGCTGAGTTTGAAAATCAGCTTTTTGCTCAGTTGACAAAGAATTGTGGTGTCCTCAGTTCCAGAACAACACCATACCACCCGCAAGGGAATGGTCAAACAGAACGCTTTAACAGGACATTACTTCAAATGCTCAGAACACTGACAGATCAGCAGAAGACAAACTGGAAAGAGTCCCTGAATAAACTAATCTTTGCATATAATAGCACAAGATCTGAGGTCACTGGGTTCTCACCTTTTTACCTTCTTTATGGAAGACATCCCAGGTTACCGGTTGATCTACTCTTTGGATTGAATGAAAACACTGGAACCATAAGCCATCAGGAATACCTACAAAAATGGAAAGAACAGATGCAGGAAGCATATGAAATATCACAAAAGAATTCAGGAAAAACAGCAGGACGGAATAAGAAACATTATGATAAGAAATGGAGAAGCTCAGTTCTTTGTCCAGGTGATCGTGTGCTCGTTAGAAATTTGACCCCTAGAGGAGGCACTGGTAAATTACGCAATTATTGGGAGGACATTGTCCATACTGTTGTGAGGCAAGTAAAGGAAGATCTATCCATTTACGAGGTTAAGCCTGAGCAGGGTAAGGGAAGGTCGAGGATATTGCACCGCAACCTCTTGATGTCATGTGACTATCTGCCAATGGATGTGCCTGTCAGCAAAGTAGTCAACCTGGAGAAAAAGAGAAAACAAAATGAAACAAGTGACATTACAGATACTGATGAAAACCAAGAGGAGGAGAATGATGAAATGTGTTTCTATTACTCACCTGTCCAACTGCATTCTGAGGAAGTGGGGGACAAAGGCCCTGACCAATTGGAAGAAGTGATTAGTGATCTGGGAGAACAGAACAATGATCTAGAGTACATGAGAGGCGATGAGTATATCATTGAGCCATCAGAAGCAGCATTGTCCCAGGTAGACATCAATGAAGTGGAACCTGTTCAAGAAGAGGAGTTCACAGTACAAGAACAGGACAGAGACTTTGAAACAGATGAAAGAAATCAAAGACCCCAGAGAGATAGGCGAGCTCCTAAGCTTTTCACTTATGATCAGTTAGGGACCCCTACTTGCTATAACACTTCTAGCAGCTGTAAAGCTCAACAGTATCAGAATATGCCTTACATAGGACAGCAAATAGTCACACCATTTCCAAGCCCAATGCCATTTTATCAGCCTTACTCTTATCTTGTGTATGGGTATCAATAATAGATTGTTACATTACTGACTTAGAAAATGGTATTTCGGTCAAAATGTTGATCAAAGAAAATCCCCATTTAATAGCAATGTACTATATACTTTTTGATGTCGGGACGACATCTGTTCTTGAGGGGGAGTATGTAGTGGTTATAAATAACAAAAATAAGGACAAACATTAAATGTATTGAACCAAAGGCAAATGTGTAATTTGGAACTAGTCCAGTAGGGGGCAACCTGTGGAAAATAAGGACAGACACACAAGATCCCTTCCCCCACACTTGTTACAGATGAAGAAAGGGAAGCAGATCAAATGTGCTTGTGTCTTACTTATTTTAAAATATTAAAATTCTCTTTTCAGGTAAGCCCCAATAACAATTAAATATGTTGACTGAAAGAGTGAGCAAGTTTATTGTTGTTAGAGATGTGATGTTTTTGAGATGTTAAACTAAAGTACTAAAAGTACAAATGTTTCTATGCTTTTGTGTTAATGGATTAAGTGAGATCTAATGACTTGTGGATCAATTCTCTAATCAATCTTTATGTGGGTTACCATACTTTTGTTAAACTATATATATATGTATGAAAATGTGAGAATGTTACTATTTGTGAGGCCTGTGTTGGATTTTTGCACATGTGCAGAGATATTCATCCTTATATAGTATATTTGTTTTGTTATATATTAACTGGGGCAAATTTCACACACATACTTTATACTTTTAGCATATAGTAATGCGAGGCATTTTACAGAATGGGTATAAAGCATGTAATGTTCTGTGTTAATGTCTAGTTTTGGTTGTTTATTTTGTCTGATGAAGTGAAAAGAACAACGTTCCAATATCATCAGATATTCCTCTTTTAAATACATGTACTAAAATAAACACACTTGTTACAGATGAAGAAAGGGAAGCAGATCAAATGTGCTTGTGTCTTACTTATTTTAAAATATTAAAATTCTCTTTTCAGAGGATTACACTCGCATGGTTCTGTGTGATTTGGACAACTTAAAGTAAAGCCCCCTACTATAAGTTACGCCCCTTTGTGTTACGCACCTCTCTTGCAGACTGAAGATAGACACTATTGCAATAGTTAGTTTGTCCAGAACAAAGCACTCACATACCTCATCTGGGAAATATACTTATGCCGCAATAGTTAGCCTGTTTGGAACCGAGCCGACTTAAACCACTATACTGTATGACACTTGCATTACATGTGAACGACCCCTACGCTAATAGGATTCTGCTTCTCTCTCCCTGTCCCATCCTCGACCCCGAGGACAATGAGACAAACAGACCCAGTTCCTGCTGCTGTGAAGGTCATCACACCACTGATCTACTGACTAAGGGTGTCACGATTTCGATTTTAAATCGAAATTAAGTCACAACTTTGAATAAAAAAATGGGATCGTCAATGCTGCCATGCCCCCATGTCACGTCCGGTCGGCTTGCCAAGCGATCGAAAAAAACTCTCAGAGATGCCTTTAAAAACATCAGTCCAACGGAACGCGATCATATTTTAAACATGAGGGATGTATTGCTACAACTCCTTGAAATGCATATCATAAACAGGATTACTACCTAGTGATCTGACTTTGGACAGAGCGCAGCTCTCTGCACGTGCGCGAGAGTGAGGGAGGCGCAAAGATGCAGCGGGTTATATTTTAAACAAAAAGAATAGTTTGCCTCAGCCCGCATGAAACGCATAAAACTGAACAAATACATAAGGATTACTACTTTAGTTTATGTTTAGACTTCGGACAGATGCGAGAGCGCGTGCACGTGAGACAGAGAGAAGCGCAGCTGCTTATGATTCTGGATTTATTTCAGATGCAAGGAGTCCAAGACGCGTGCATTAAGTCCATATGCGTGCAAGAAAGAATCCTCTCTCTACAAGCTCTCGCGTTAAGTGAAGCCCACAAACCCCCATGCGAGTTAAGCAATGTGCATGTTAATGTTAAACTATAATAATAAATAATGGCATATCATTTTTGTCTTTCCAAAAAAATTTGTAAAAATCGAGAATCGAATCGAATCATGGCCTTAGAATCGAAAATGTAATAAATAAAATTGAATTGAAAGAACAAGAAGTCTGTGCTTAATTTTTTTTCCGGTGAGTGAAATTCTAATGTAAATGCATTTTTATTCTAATGTAATTAGTATTGATGTATGTAATTTACATTAAATAATATTTATACATAACTTATGTGTGTGTGTGTATATATATCTCAATTGGCAGGGGGTGGCACAAATCCGAGGCCGCGAGAGAGAAATGTTAAACCCACGGCCGTGATACTCAGTTCACGTTTAAATCCCCAGAGGCTGAAGATAATCTGCGGTCAAATAATACCAATAACACCAATTGATCGATCAATTCTCAAATAATTTGCGGGGAATCGCGGTTGGTTTCTCTTTATTTCCACACCAACAATCCCAGCAAAGCAAAACAGCCAAAACCATTAGACTGTGTGCAGCCAAGTTACACAGATTGAAAGTCTGTAATAAACACAGAAAATTGGGGATTCATTTTTAATGAATAAGGATTTTACCTTTTAAATGTAAAAGCATTTATTTTTCATGTTACCTATTATTACGATATTCTATCTCCCACATATTTTCTGATTATTTTAAGGCGGACATGTTTGTTATGCACGCAGACCAGGGGCCTCATGTATAAAACTTTGCGTAGATTCCATCCTTAAAGTGTGCGTACGCACAAAAGTTTTCAGATTTATAAAACCATGCGTACTCCAGAAACTGTGCAAAATTCCATTCATAAATCACAGTGAGCGGAAGATTGTGCGTACATGCGTCCTGCCCCCATCTCCTCCCCGAAACAACCATATATGGAGCGTACAACCCTTAGTTTTACTGGGTATAATGTGGTCTGCATATCATTTAAATATGGATTAACGTTACAAAACGCAAGGAAAATAACGTCGCTGTCCGATTGAAACCTACATTTCCAAAAACCGCTACTTAGGCCTACCCATATGGCAAAAAAGTATAGTTTATATATATATATTTAGATATATTTAAATATATATATATATATATATATAATGCATTTTGAAGCACTAAAAATATATTTAGCCCTTCATATATTTGAATTCAAAGAAATATATAGTCACGTCTCATTGGAAGAAAAACCTTTAGGTAACGAACCTGTAAACAAAACAGTTTTGAAAATGTTAAAATTAGTTTCAACTTAAAGAAATATACTTTATAAAATAAACTTATTTAGCATATATTTAATGTATACTTTTGGCCAGAGAAATAAATTTTTCGCCTTATGGGTTTTTATGAAATTATAAAAACACTGTTTAAACACTGGCATTGTTAAAGTTGATACTGGTTTCACATATGGCCAGACAGGAGTCATTATATCCATACATTTTTTAATGTAAAACAAACTCAGAGGGAGATGTTTTCGACCAGCGGATGGTGGAGATCGTTTCGTTTCATGTTCGTCTTTATCTCAGGCGGCAAGTGCATCAATTTTACCATTGAACGCGACTTAATGCATTAAGACTGCAATATTACATACCTTAGAGAGAATAGGCTATATTCTCAGCCTATATTCCCAGCATATAAAAGTTTCGCGTTAAGTGTCTCCAATAATCAGGGCCGGCCCTGGCCAATTTGCTGCCCTAGGCAAGATTTCACCTGGTGCCCCTAGAATCACAGACAATTGTGTTCCGATCATTTTGTTCATCACAGAAACAAACTGCACAGCTTTGTCTTGTTTTTCTTTATTTTGAAAATATTTTGGAAATACACATGCACACACACACTGTCTCGAATCTTGTCCCAGCTAACAGGGAACGTTCCCAGTACTTTCATTAACGTTCTTCAAAAGTTGTGTAAATGTTAGTTCAAAACGTTATTATAAGAATATTTTTGGAACATCCTTTGAATGTTGTTAACGTTCTTGTAACTTTGATAAAAAACGTTCTTAGAACAACGTTCTTGGAACATTTTAAGGACGTTATTTGTACATGATAAATGTTCTTATAATGTTAATATAAAACGTTCTTAGCACAACGTTCATGGAACGTCTTTAGGACGTTATTTGAAATTGATGAATGTTAATGTAATGTTGATAGAAAAAGTTCTTAGAACCACGTTCTTGGAACGTCTTTAGGACGTTAACTGTAATTGATAAACGTTTATATAATGTTAATAGAAAACGTTCTTAGCACAACATTCATGTAACGTTTTTAGGACGTTATTTGTAATTGATGAAAGTTCTTATATAATGTTGATAGAAAACGTTCTTAGAACAAAATTCCTTAAAATGTCCTTTTAATGTTATTATTTCTGAATGTTTTCATAATGTTAGCATAAAACATTTATGGAACAACTATGTGTTTTACTTAAATGATGAACATTCTCATACTGTTGAGAAAAATATTCATAACATTTACATAGCAAAAATCTTGCTTGAGACCTGACAAAAAAGTATAATTTAAAGAGAAAATATTGAGATGGTGTGCATAAAAAAATATCTTCACCCTTATGGTTTTATGTCCTGTTCTTTTGCATCAGAGAAGGGTGTTCCTAACATTAGGAAAGAGTGGATAAAATGTATTTTTAATTAAGTTCCAGACCACATCAGGAACTTGGTTCTTTGTTACATTAATTTTTCAGTGGATTAATGTACAAACTAGGCATAATTTGACACTACTGATTCTTGAAACTTTGGCAAAAACATGTCCCACTAAGAAAAGTGCAAATTCTGTTGGAAATTAATAACATTTTCATAAAGAAAAAGAATCAATGTTATAATCAGGGGGTCCTTTGCACATATGTAGGTTCTTTTATAGGTTTATTTTTATTTTTTATTAATTTAATGATTATATGCAGGACCATTGCCTACAAAATCAGCTGTCCTTGTATAAGAGATAATCATTTCAACTTGATTAAAAAAGCCAAAAGTAATAAATGAATTGAATAATATATTTACACATGAAAGAGCACATTGTAGTATGTATTCAAAACTACAAACAGTGAGTTTTGAACAATATTTACCATTATACATGTCACAGGTCGGAGCGGACCCGAGATAGCTAAAGGGTCACGCCCCTTCCTAGTTTCCACCTCGAGGAGGTTCCCAAAGCCACCCCAATGACCAGACACACGAGGTACAAGTAGAATTAAAATAAGTTTTATTTAAATTATTTTAAATGGTAAGTTGGGAAGGGAAAAGGGGAACTTAAAACATAGGCCTCTTCTTGCCTCCAGGCAGAACCCTCTTTAAGGGGAGGGGACGGGACTGTTTGGGGTTTTCCTCCTAAAATCCGTGGCGCCCTCCGTTATCCTGGAGGCAGAACTTCAAGGAGAGTAAACTGCAGTTACGGTCCGTACTCTTTGCTCACAGGTGCACGTCTGCAACACAGAATGGTTACCTTGTAATTAATGGCAATTTTCCTCTCTCTCTCTTACAGTCGGCTGCTAGCGGTGGATCCGGTAAGTATTTGTCGCAGGAAACCCAAGATCACACCTCGCTGTTGGCCGTGCCGGTTCCTTCCTTGCAGGTAGCTGGTAGCAGTGAATACGGTGAGTACTCTTCAAGTAACTGATTCGTCGTTTTCCTCCTTTAGAGGGCTCGGGGCTGTAACACAAGATCACACTTCACCTTTAGCTGTGCTTTCTCTTACTTACAGGTGGTGGCAGCAGTGGATACAGTAAGTACTTTACGGGTAACTGATTCGTCGTTTTCCTCCTTTAGAGGGCTTGGGGCTGTAACACAAGATCACACTTTACCTTTAACTGTGATTTCTCTTACTTGCAGGTAGTGAGGAAGCGGTGGGTACGGTGAGTAGTTAGTGCGTAGTCTTCCTTTCCAAGGCCTTAGTTGTGCCCGAGGAAATTTGTGCCGTCACTGCCGAGCCGAACGCTGCCCTCTCCTTCCCGTACGTGGAACTTCTGGACTCTGGACAGGGGCGCACCATTGGAGAGACTAAGTGACATGCAGTTAATAACCAACTAAACCTCAGCAATGCGGTAACTTCACTCACAGGTATACCAACACTCAGAATTGTACTCACGTACGGTCTTGATTTCCTGTACCCTCTTCCACCGTCACCACCGTGATACCGTTGTTCGGACCTGAGACTCCGTAGTGTCCCACCGGCCTCCACACTAGATTGCTAGACAGCGTATAATAGACTGGCACTCCACCCGCCGTACGGCGTCGTCTTTGTTCGAATACGGCCAACTCCGACCTATAATGGCTCCTGACAACAGGCACACAGCACTTCACTGCAATACAATCACGTGTACACACTCACTCTGTAAAATCCAGACTCACCCACTTTGGTGAACAATAAGGTCAGGCCAGGGTCTTTCGTGTAGTCGGTCGGAGAATCCGCGGGGCGCTATACCGAAGAAGCCAGAGGTTGAAATGTAGCTGGTGCGATAATCCCGGTGGGGCTGTGTTCCCGGCTCACCCACCACTCAACTCCGTGATGGGGCCGCTACTTCAGTTACTACAAACTCACACACACGTTAAATCTTGGAGTGTTTTCACGTCCTCTTTATCCTCCTTCTATTCCTCTCATTCTCCAATCACAGATCGCTGCGTTCATTTGTCACACCTGCATCTCGTTTGCTTGATTTTTGCTCGCGGCGTTTTCCCGGAAGTTCCGGTGTTTTCGTTTCACCTTCCGTGTGGGAAACATCTCCGAGCGGAACCAATCTTCGGACTTTTGGTTCCGCCCCATGAAATCGTCACCGTGTGACATACATATTCGTCACTACCATCAGATATTTATAAAAAGAAATAAAATCAGACAACTACAGGGTCAACAGCATTCCTGAGGACCCCTTTTTCAAACCTTCAGCTCTACTGCATGCTTCAAGATCACTTAAGCTCCTGTATGTTTGCTGTTTTCTCTTAAATTTGTTCATATTTTTGGACACTGCTACTGCACCAGTGTTGGGGAAAGTTACTTTATAAAGTAATGCATTACAATATTAAGTTACTCCCCAAAAAAGTAACTAACTGTGTTCAGGGTTCCCGCGGGGTCTTAAAAAGTCTAAAATTCAGAATGTTAAATTTAAGGCCTTAAAAAGTCTTAAAAACACCCAGATTTTTAACCCAGGTCTTAAATTTAATTTACCCAAGTCTTAAATTTCTTACCTCTGTTCATTCCCGAAAAGCGTTGTCCGCAGAATATAAAATAGTAATTTAAATTGCTGAAGAACTAACTTAATCAGTGGCGGAGGCAGAAAGTGTATGATGGTGGGTCTCTAAAAAGAAACATTCCGCACTTTGTCATAATCCACGCAAATCGTGTCATAAGCTATATTTCAGGTGTTGTGATCTGACTGTGGGTTTGGCGAGAAACAATCCTTAACTTTAGTTTTGTATAAGCAAAAATCTTTTTCGGGTTAATTTATAAGCCCGTGGCTTACCTGAGCATTTGCCAGGTTCTGAAACATAGAGGACACAGAAGCGAACAAAAATCAATGCTGCTTTATTGAAAATCAACTTAAACAGTCGGGCCGTCGAGTCACGAGCCACCAACAGTGTGTGAACTTTAGTGTTACACAGTTTTATATTTCTGACTTTAATATTGCTCTCTGCTGCAATGCACTCGAACCTAACGTGCTTACCCTTCAGCTCTCCACACATATCATCGATTGGCAGACGGGAAGCAAGAAAGTACCGTAATAAACCATATATTTCAAAAAAGTGCAATTGTCGTCTTTTAGGAACCATTCATACTTTTTGATTGCGCAAATGCTTCAGGAGTTACGATTAAATGAACAGCGGTAGAATCAGAGCCCCTTCGCATAGGCAGGCTGCTGCATACGGCATCGCCTGGTTTATTTAAGTTAACTGAGCATTACATTCGCAAGTCATAAGCATATTACAACAATTAACGATTAACTAAGAATAATAAGCAATGTTTTAAAGTTAATTTCAAAGTTAATATTCTGAAATAAGTCTTTATGACGTATCCATCTTAGAAATGCGACCCTTCGGAGGCTACAGCCTTCGGATTGAGAAACGGTCTTAGTGGATAATGTTAGCAACACATATCAAACAGCCTTTTAATGGTAAATTTCATTTTCTTAATGAAATTTCTTCGTGTAAAATTTGTGTCTGGTGGGTCAGTAAGTATCAAATTGTATAGGGTGTAAGTTAACGTTAGTCGGTGATCGCCGCCTGAATCTGTGTTTTTCTCTCACGGCGCTGCGCAGAACAATCGCATGTGGCGTAGAAACACCGCGAGAGCCATTCGAAAACTCTAGCTGACGCTCGAATCAGTCTCGCGGTACTTTGATGTCATGTGTCGATCGTTCTGCGCGCCTCAGTGAAGTTAAAAACACAACTAGGTCATTCAGAAGCTGGCATTTGCAGATAAGGACAGTGTCGGCTTGCGTTATGAAGTCAGCGTTTATACTCTTATTTTACTTGACTTAACGCCAGGAGTGTCATCTGAGTGCACGTACGCCTCTCAGAACGGACAATGTACTCGACGGGCTCACCATTCTTTGAAACTACTGAGGTCAATGTAAGTAATCGTGTCTAGACCAATACATTCAGATGAGAAGTGTTAGCTTGTTTGAACAATCACTTACGAAAATCTACCATACTTGTGTTATTTGTATTTGATCCAAAAACAGAAATTTGTTTTTCATAAGTGAATTGTGACAAAACGAAGTATGAACATAAAAACAATAAGTTACTATTTAAAAGGGATGTGACTATTACCAGTTTAATGGTTAACCGTAATAAAATTGTGACCCGTGCTGTCAAAATCAGTTGGACTGAGCAAATAAAAAGTTATTTAGATTTTGACATTCTCTATTAAAAAAACAAACTTCAAAACGAAGTAAAAAAAAACATGTATGATTTGTTGGAATCTGACAAAAAAATGACAGAGCTATTGTGTTTGAAGTTGACAGAGTCAGCAAAGTTTTGAGAAAAATCGAGTTTAAGAAAGCAAGGTCATGCATGTGTTTCTGGTGCCTATGCAAAACAGAGACAGCAGGAGAAAAAAAATTAA
Organism: Misgurnus mizolepis; assembly: GCA_025389145.1. Classification (NCBI taxonomy): domain Eukaryota; kingdom Metazoa; phylum Chordata; class Actinopteri; order Cypriniformes; family Cobitidae; genus Misgurnus; species Misgurnus mizolepis. The sequence continues at coordinate 179,709 of JAIFKI010000046.1, read as the reverse complement.
GTGAGCACACAGTAGTTAAACTAGCCATGATCACAACAATACTCGATGCCAAGCACACACCTAGGCTTTTTAACATCATGTGAGACGAGGCTGGCTATCAACACAGAGCTGCACGAAATGGCAGAAAATACAAATGGTTCGCCTATTGAAAGCAAAGACCCTCTCTAGGGAAGCCTGTAAGCACTGCAACACTACTATACACAGGGAAGGATTTTTTAAGGAACAGATTAAAATGTTATCTTAAATTCTGGTAAGAAACTGTAAAATGTAAAGTGTAACTGTCTGTCGTCACACTCTGAACAGATGTCATAAACCCTGTTCACACAGACCTTTGGTGCCAGAAAATGAAGTTTCGTTGCAAAACGAGATAACTCCGTTTTTTTATTTTTCAGAAATCTCGTTTTTTATGGTTGTGCATTCTCGCCTAAGGGAACCAGTAAGTACTACGTGACTTGTAGCTAGTACGTACATTGGCCGACGTACTCTGAAACTGTCCGCTGCGCGCCGGCCCCCAAAAATTTTTCCCAGACCCCGGGGTGGGGCCCATCTCGCCCGAGGGCCGGCCCGGTCGCGTGAGGTGCGTCCCGTCCCCCAGGACCCCAGGGGAGCGGAGCTAGCCGGGGTCAAAAACATGGGGTTTCTCTTGCAGTTCGGCCCTCGGCCACCGTGCGGCAGCACGCCCGGGCGTCCACGGGACCCCTAAAATGACAGTTGCAATTTAGGAAGTGCAATTCATCGGGCAACGCCCCCGGACCCCCCCCCATGACACGGACCCACTATTTGTCCATTTGCCCATTATTTGCGCGGATTGACCCCCTGACCGCACCCCCGACCCCCCCCCATGACACAGACCCACTATTTGTCCATTTGCCCATTATTTGCGCGGATTGACCCCCTGACCCCACCTGACCACCCCCCCGACCCCCCCCATGACACGAACCCACTATTTGTCCATTTGCCCATTATTCGCCCGATCTTCACCAAATTCGCACCACGCGTAGAGCGTGCCGAGACTAAGACGTTTAGGCGTACCCCGGTCGTATATTCCTGACCGATCATTTTGACCTTGCCCGATCTTCACCAAACTCGCACCACGCGTAGAGCGTGCCGGGACTAAGACGATGGCGCAGGTCCCACCCTCCTTGCTTGTTCCGGTCTTGAGATAGAGGCCTGACACGTACTTGCAAATAGTCTGCCGATGGACGGATAATGGGTTTGTGTAATTTTTTTCCTTTAGAGCCTCAGCGATTTCGACCGCGTGGATTCGACGCGGACGACGCCCAGATGGCATCAAGGTAACTTTCGCGCAATTTCGACATGTACACGAACCCACTGTTTTTTTTTTAATGGAATCGATGACACGTGTCAGTGCCGTAGCTCCGCCCCACAACGAGTCACCGCCCCGAGAAGCGCGTTCCCGAGCACGGCTCGATCCCCTCATCACGCGTGAGCGGTTTGAGCCAAATCCGGCAAAGTTTAAAATTTTGTCCAAAAAAATGACGTAAGGGGTACGTACCCCTGTCGTCTTTTTTGGACCAAATTTTCGACCTCCTCCTCCAAGCGTGCCGAGACTAAGACAGGGGTGCAGGTCCCACCCTCCTAGCTCGTTCCTGTGCCGAGATAGAGGCGTGACACGTACATACAAATAGTCTGCCAATGGACGAATAATGGGTTCGTGTCAGTTTTTTCCTTTAGAGCCTCAGTGATTTCGACCAGGTTAGCGCGACACAGACGAAGCGCGGGGAGCGTCGAGGTCACTTGCGCGCACGTACGACATGTACACGAACTCACTATTTTTTTTTTTATGGAATCGATGACACGTGTCAGTGCCGTAGCTTCGCTCCGCAACGAGTTACCGCCCCAAGACGTGCGTTTCCGCGCACGACCCGACCCCCTCTTCACGCGTTTGAACAAAATCCGGGGACGTAAAAAATGTTGTTCCAAAAAAATGACGTAAGGGGTACGCCTGTCGTACCACGTCGCCGCACCCTTCAAAACCCCCTCACTCTCAAGTCTCTAGGACCTTCCCTTCCGGAGATATAAAAAATGAGTTATTTTATTCAAATGCCCCTAGCTCCGCCCCAGAAAGCGTCACGCCCTCGCACTTGGGTTCGTCGGAAAGGTCTCGTCAGGGCCTTTCCAAAGAACCATGACTCGAGTAATAAAGCCCTAAACTTTTGCCTTTTTCACACAATTTCTATATTTAAATGCTTCTAGCTCCGCCCCGGAGAGCGTCACGCCCTCGAACTTGGGCTCGTTGGAAAGGCTTCGTCAGGGCCTTTCCAAAGATTCGAGTCTCTACGACCTTCCTGGACCGAGCAATAAAGCCCCAAATAAAGCTTTTTTTTCACCTTTTTCACAAAAAGTCCAACCTCAAAAATCCTTCTCACAGAAATATTACCAGGTGAATCAGCGTCGTCTGAAACGCCTAGAAAACTTGGTTCCTGGCGACAAATTTTCGGACCCCATACTGAAAAACGGACTGGGACTTTTTGACCTCGCCGGATCTTCACCAAATTCGCACCACGCGTAGAGCGTGCCGAGACTAAAACATGGGTGCAGGTCCCACCCTCCTAGCTAGTTCCTGTGCCGAGATAGAGCCCTGACACGTGCATGTAAATAGATTGACACGAAACCATTATTCGTCCATTGGCAGTTTTTTCCTTTAGAGGCACTGGGATTTCGACCGCTCTACCGCGACACAGACGAAGCGCGGATAGCGTTAAGGTCACTTGCGCGTACATACGACATGTACTTGACCGCACGTTGTCGTACGCGTGCGCAAGTGACTTTGACGCTATCCGTGCTTCGTCCGTGTCGCAGTCATGCGGTCGAAATCGCTGAGGCTCTAAAGGAAAAAACTGACAAAAACCCATTATGCGTCCATTGGCAATCTATTTTCAGGCAAGTGTCAGGCCTCTATCTAGGCGCAGGAATGAGCTAGGAACGTGGTACACACATTCCTGTCCTAGTCTCGGCACCCTCTACTCGCGATGCGAGTTTGAAATAAATCCGGGAAATTTTATATCTCAGGCACTGAATTTCTTAGGGACCTCAACTCCCGCCTGATCCCCGTCAGGGCCTTCTTCGACAGGCGGGACGTGGGAGGGGGGTCTCCGAGACGTAGTCCATGAACTGGGCAGCGTTCTTTAAGTAATGATTGATAGTAGTCTCTGCTATTTTAGATAATCTCAAGCTGCCCAGCCAAATGCGGATGAAAGAAAAGAAAGAGTTAACGACCAGAGTTAACGTTCAGAGTTAAAACGTCAAAACGACGGGAGCGAAACTCACTTCCTGATCATCCCGGGGTTTCCCAGGAACTCCAAAGTGGAAAGGCGCCCCTTCCCCGCCGCCATGTGCCCGATGAAGGATCGGATCCTATAGATCTTTCCCGCCACGTTCTCTTTCAGCTTCCTGGAGGGTTCCGGGCCCTGCTGGTGCAGGCGGTTCTCCTCCAGGAGCTGGTCTGAAGAGAGGGAGAGAGAGAGAGAGAAAGCATTATAGCATTCGTTAGCATTACAGACAGGAGGACGTTAAAAGGGAACCGTACTCACTCAGGACCACGCTATGCTCGGGGTACCGAGATGTGGCGCTCCCTCCTCAACAGGATCCGATCCTCCTGCGGGGGGCTCTTGCGGGGGCGGCGAGGAAGGCCTTGGAGTCCTCTCCCTGGTCCCTCGCTTTCCCGTCGACAGTCCCGCCTCCTCCTCGTCCTCTGCGGGAGACTCCAAGGCCTGCAGCAGCTTCTGCGTCACGCCTTTGAAGTCGGCGGCCGACTTGTCAGGCCGCCGGCGCAGAAGCTGCTTGCACCGGCGGGTCACCGCCTGCAATGTGGTAGTGAGGGTGTCCACTTGTTTCTCCAAGTTGCACACCCTCACTCGCAGGCGCGCCACCCGCCTCTCGCAGGCCTCGGAGCCGCAGGGCTGCTCGTCGTCGTCGTCGTCTGCCGGGGCGTTGATGGCTTCTTCCCCGGCCTGCTCCTCTTCCCTCTGCAGGTCCAGGGTAGACGCCATCGGCACCGCCGGTCCGTCGGCCCTCAAGGCAGCCAGCTTTTCTAATATGCGGACCCTCTTGACCTCGGCGAAGGCCTTTCGGCGAGCCTTCGCCGAGAGCTCGCTGTGGCCATGAAGGTGCCGGTCCATTCTAGCTACCTCCTTCTGGCACCCGGGGACAAGGCAACGTCCTTTACGGACGTCCACCCTGCCAGACTCCAGGGCCAGAAGGAGCTTCCTCTCCTCCACGTTGAAGACTTTGTGGGTCACCCTCAGATGCTGGCTCAGGTGCATGTAGTATCCACCACATATCGGACACTTAAAAGACATTTTTTAAATTAATTAATAAAGCTAACAGATTAATCGAATACACCTAAGGATCCTCAGCCGTTAAGAGAGAATGAGAAATTTTCAGAGAAATGGCTTATATAGGCCACTTCAGTTTTCAGTCTATTTGGGCTTTTAGACAGGAAACTCAAGTACTTCACTTTTCAGTCTATTTGGGCTTTTTAGACAGGAAACTTAATTACTTCACTTTTCAGTCTATTTGGGCTTTTTAGACAGGAAACTCAAGTACTTCACTTTTCAGTCTATTTGGGCTTTTAGACAGGAAACTCAAGTACTTCACTTTTCAGTCTATTTGGGCTTTTTAGACAGGAAACTTAATTACTTCACTTTTCAGTCTATTTGCCTTATAAGATGGAAAAGGCAAGCACATTAAGTTAGGAACGACGTAGAGACTCGTGCGGTCAGGTGGGGTCAGGGGGTCATCCCGCACAAATAATGGGCAAATGGACAAATAGTGGGTCCGTGTCATGGAGGGGGGGTCGGGGGGGTGGTCAGGAGGGGTCAGGGGGTTAATCCGCACCAATAATGGGCAAATGGACAAATAGTGGGTTCGTGTCAGTGGGGGCGTGTCCTGGGGGGGTTGCCCGGGGGTCAGGAGGGGTGTGGCACTAAATCCGCCCCAATAATGGGCAAATGGACAAATAATGGGTCTGTGTCCTTGGGGGGTTGGGGGGGCACCCTCGTGGCTCAAGTACGCCCCTAGAGGCGTCCGATTGGCCAGTATGCTCCTTTCCTTCCACGGGGGGCCGGTAATGTAAAAGTGCCAGATCGCCTAATAACTACATTGCCCACGGCTGCCAAATAAAGTGTACGGTCCCTCGCCCAGAGTATGCAGCCTTCGGCAATCTATTTGAATGGGATTTCTGACGGAAACCATGTATGTGCCCTTACCAAAGTTCCGCCTCGAGGAGGTCCCCAAAGCACCCCAATGACCAGACAAACAAGACATAAGTAAAATAATAACAATACTTTATTTAATTTAATTTAAAAAGAATCAAGGGAACGGGGAAGGGAGTCTAAAATATATCCTCTCGCCCTCAGGGGGAACACTACGGGCCTGGGATGTTGGAGGAGAGAGGTAAGTTCCGTGGGGCCAGGGAATCACAGGGCAAGGGCCAGGCGGAGCTCCTTCGTCCTCGGCCCCCCTTGCCTGTTCGGACAGACTCCTCGCGACCCGCTTCGTCCTCCTGAGGGCAGAATAAAACACAAGGTGAGTGTTATGGCAACTTGGGCTAAATTGACGTTTTCGTCGCTGAGTTCTTCCCTTCTTTATTACAGGTTTCGCTGGCCGAACTGGGTAAGTGTCACTTCGTCTCGCCACATGGTAAGTATCTTTCTTTTCAGGGATCGCTAGGAGTTCGGGCGTGCAAGGTAAGTTTACTCTGGCTCACTGTACGGTAAGTATATTCTTCCCACAGGTATCTCTGGGCATTCAAGACGTGCTGGGTAGGTTTAGCTTTAGCTCGCTGCACAGTAAGTATGTGCTTTCTACAGGTATCTCTGGGTATTCAAGACGTGCTTGGTAGGTTTAGCTTTAGCTCGCTGCACAGTAAGTATGTTCTTTTAACAGGTATCTCTGGGCATTCAAGACGTGCTGGGTAGGTTTAGCTTTAGCTCGCTGCACAGTAAGTATGTTCTTTCTACAGGTATCTCTGGGCATTCAAGACGTGCTGGGTAGGTTTAGCTTTAGCTCGCTGCACAGTAAGTATGGCACTGGAGGAAATTGAGAAAATGAGTATACGTCACCACACCACCAACGTAGCAGGGCACGGGAGCGGGGGTTCCTCCTGATGCTGTGGCTGGCGCGGCGGCGCCTCGCTATCCGTGAATTCCAACTAGCTGAATCCACACGTCCTCTCCCCTTTCTCCTAGGTCAGGCGAAGATCCAGAAGGCGTAGCAATGGTTAAGGTGCTCCAGCCGCACACAGCGTATCCGCAGCTCCTGGGCCCCCGGTCCTCCTCTTGGCGGCTCCTCCGCCGATGGTTTTCAAGCAGTCTACTATTTCCCTCTCAGTACCTCCTTTACAGCATCCGTGGGTTCCCACAGGACTTATGTCGTGGGGTGTGTAAGGTTGGCTGGGTATTCGTCAGTGCGGCGGCTGCCGATGGTACTCACAGGAAGCCCAGTTTCCCTGAGGGGGAGCACAGACAGCAAGACACAACACCACACTACAAACTTAGTGTACTCACGTCAACCGATCACTCTTCACACTGCATGTCACACACTCCGGTGAATAATTAGGGTCTATGCTCCTCTCTAGGCAAGACCAGCTCTGGACAAGAGAGGCATCCTCCAGTGTCGTGCTGACGAGGCCCCAACCGACTAAAAGCTTCGATGCCTGATGCCTGTAAGCACACTTGGTCCCCGGCTTCACACTGGGTGGGGCCGCTAAAGAAATGAAAACCCACACTCCTTTAATATTTCAGATTCCTCCTACAACAGCGTCTATAATACTCACAACTTGGTGATTTCAGTCCAACGCCCTCGATCTCTCCTCGCCCACCGACTTCCACCAGATGGGGCCGCTAAGAAGGTAGAGCACACACTCCTTAAATAATTTACACTTCTCAAACAACGTGTACAATTACTCACGGCTCTGTGGTTTCTATCCAACTCACTCAATGTTCAGCTCACCCACCGACTTCCACTTGGTGGGGCCGCTAAGAAGGTAAGAGCGTGACCCACGTTGTTCATGGTCCGCTCGGGCCGTGACAACATGTAATCGATAGGGAATGAGATTAAGCATATTTGGCGTGCTGTCCGAGGAGAGGGCTCCGAGCTCGGAATTTTAGCCCGAACCCAGAGTACTCCCCTCTCTTTAAATGTGATAAATTAATCTAGATGAGAGTGAGGTGATGGGGTGGAGGAGGGATGCTGCAAAAAATCTGTCATGGGACAGAGGTGAGGGACTGCCATTTATAGGCACCTCTTTGCACTGATTGGTTGGATCACATGACCATGCTCCTCCCGAACTTAGTTAAATAAACTTAATTTCACGAGTTCGCATTAACATGTAATCGATAGGGAATGAGATAAAGCATATTTGGCGTGCTGTCCGAGGAGAGGGCTCCGAGCTCAGAATTTTAGCCCGAACCCAGAGTACTCCCCAAAAATGCCACATAAATGACGGACAGCAGCCAGAAAAAACATCCCCAAAAAGTGTAAGCGTAAAGACCTATGGAAAGCGGTGGGAAAAAACTAGTGGTTTGACTGGGAGGGCTCTCGCTGCATCCGACGGGGGCATTGTCTGAGACGCTCGCAGCATCGGACGGGAAAGCCCCGCCAGCAGTCAAACGGGGAGCGCATTTGCAAACTAGAACGATGTGCGGTATTAAACGAGTTAAGGCAAATTCACTGGGAGGCCGCTGCAGTGTCCAACGAGAGCTTTGGTTAAGATGTTGGCAGCGAATCGAACAAGATGTCTCCACGTGCAGTGGGGAAATGCTGGTGAGGACGGTGAGAAATTTAATAAGTAAAACAAATAACATTTGAACTAGGCGTTTGACCTGGGAGACCCTCGCAGCATCCGACGGGGGCTTTGGCTGAGGTGCTCACAGCATCGGACGGGTAGGTCCTGCCAGCAGTCAAACAGGAATGCTCGACGATAAAAAAATTTAAATAAGCAAAATTAAGCGTCCAACCGGGAGGACCCTCGCAGCATCCGATGGGAGCTTGAGCGAAGATGCTCGCTGTATCGGATGAGTAGGTCCCGCCTGTAGTAAAACGGAAATGCTAGAGTATAAGGTTTAAAAAGCAAAAAGTTTGGTGTCCGACCGGGAGGACCCTCGCAGCGTCCGAAGGGAGCTTTAACGGAGACGCTTGCGGCATCGGATGGGTAGGTCCTGCCTGCAGTCAAACAGGAAGGCTCTAGAATAGGGTTTAAAAGAGCAAATAATTTGGTGTCAGACCAGGAGGACCCTCGCAGCATCCAAAGTGAGCTTTTGCGAAGATGCTCACAGCATTGGACAGGTAGGTCCTGTTGCAGTCGAATAAAAATATAAAGGTAAGAAAATGAGTGATGGGGCTCGACCAGCGATTCGAAGGGGCGAAACTTAAAATGAAAGAAAATTCCGCACTGCCTACAAACGGGGAGCCCATACAGCATACAGTGTGTGAAAAAATGCTGGGAAAAAATGTATACGAATACTGTACATACAGTATAGTCTCACAAATATAAACGCACACAGATAAATATACATATAATATTTATTTTATTGAATGTGCAGGTGAAGCAAACAAAACAAACTAGGGGTACATGAGCTTTTCTGATATCCAAGTGGTTGAATGTAATGTAGGATTTGAACGATTCTGACAACCAGCGACTGAGTGCATAAGTTTGTTGATTAGGGAGGCCTTTTGGAGCGCCAGTGGTTGCGGCACTGATGCGGATTGAATACGCTGCAAGAAAATTTAATTGCTGGGATATCAGACTGAATTATAACGGACTTTAAATGTTTTTTGTTTTTGTTTTTTTGGAACCAAAATCTCGTAGCCAATTGAATTTGGTTGTCGATGGAAAGAGGATCGAAACAAGTTTTGACCAGGATCGTCTGTACTGCAGGTAATTTAGTAGCGAATTATATGATTGGATGGGTTCTGTAAATTGAAAATAGACAAAGTGTCCCTTAAATTGGAAAGTCTTACTTTGCTTGAAGAAAAACAAGATTGTATCAAGGTTTTAGAACTTTTTAATCAGAAATTGTAGGGTAGATGATTGGACTGAAATTTTAGATGACTGCAAATCCTGAACAGCAAAAAAACAAAACAAAAAGCAAAAACACAAAATAAACACTGCGTCCAGCGTGCGGACAGTATGGATGGAGTGGTGGCAGAGCCGAAAGGCACCTAGATATTAAGTCAATTGTAACGGGCTGCCTGGAGTTTGGGCGAGTGGGCTTATTTCTAAATATGGTTTTGATGAGGGGTGAGTTTTTTATAGCTGATGAAGGTTTGCCAAAATTATTTTATAAAAAAATAATGCCACTTAGGTAGCCTAAATGACTTAACTGTTGAATAAATGAGATGCCTAACAAAGAAAAATCTGGAAACGGACCTGGAATGCCCATGGCATCGGACAGGTAGGTCCCATTTAGAGTCGAAACAGGAGTGCATAAACAAAGAGGCGTACATTTTTTAAGAGCAAAACTGGGCATCAAATTAAGGTGTTTGACAGGGAGGACCCTCGCAGCGTCTGCGGGAGCTTTAGCTGGGATGCTCACAGCACAAAACCGGTAGGTCCCACCTGCGGTCGAATGGGGCTCACCCAGCACTTAAAGGGGCAAGATGGATAAACAGAAGAAAAAGAAACTTTGCATAGTTTCTGATTGGGGAAAATGTGCAGTAATGCAAATAGCAGAGCTTAAAAAAAAAAACCATCATTATTAATTGACTGTGAAATTATGAGGTTTATACAAACAACAAAAGCTGATAGAAATTTACGTGAAATAAGAGCTGATATGCAAGCCCTGAGCAATTGGAAAAACACGATTGAATTGACATGTACCTACTGCCGGCTTCATCACCACCAATGTAACATGAGAATGTGATTGGTAACAGCGGGAATGCTCAGGTGTTGGAAACGAACAAATTAATTCGCTTCAGTTGTGGTTTCCTTAGAGCAGGGATTCCCAAAGTGTGGTACGCGCACCCCCAGGGGTACGCGAGCTGCCACCAGGGGGTGTGCGAGAGGAAAAATGTAATGGCGGTCTGTTTCTTTAAGTGGGATTTTTCCATACAATAAATACATAAAAAATGAACAGTAAACATTTCCTTTGTAATCGCTTTTATTTTAAATAAAAAACTATAATTTATTAGTTTTTGATAGAAACGTAGAAGACAGCTGCTGTCTTTTTCTACGCACTGCTCTTCTGTTATGCACTGCAGCCGCTATATGCGTGCCAACTCGTTTCATTCATTCCATATATATTATAAATATGCTTAACTGACTGAAATCAGGGAAACTGTCATGTGGGACGTCTTATGATAAAGTTGTTAGTCACGAAGGAGGAGAGGGACCAAGAGAGAGAGACTTTTTTATGGCAAAAATAGAAATAATGAAATGTGACGAGACATGGGCACTGGATACGCGAGCAATGTGTTTTCATGCATGGTAAAGAGACCGCCAATGAATTATATAATAAAATACATAAATACTTACTGTAGAGAACTTATTAAAAGCTTTCATTTAATTTTGTTTGAAACTTGAGCTGTTATAATGAATCTGCAAACTATTATACACCTTTTGTGCGAACAGTAAAGGCTTTCGTTAATGTGTTTGATGGGTCTGCACGTGACGCACTGGTAAACATGAGGAAACCTCTCATATGTCATCTATTAGCTGACGGCAGTAAGTGTACGTTTTTTACCATAGTAAACTCGAATGGCGTCTAAATATCACAGTGGTTAAACGCATACACGGGGGCGCGCATCATCTACGCTGAGCGTAGTTTCAGATGGTGCAATAGGCGTAAATATTTTTCACAATGTTGGACGTAGCTAAGCCCGACGTAGGATTACTACACCCAACTTCTTAACGTCCGGCTAGTGCAACCGGCTCTTGGTTATTTTGCGCATAGTCATAGTCATAGTTAGTCATAGTTAATTTTATTGTCACTCTACTGTATACATGTATACAGTTGAACGAAATTTCGTTTCATACAGATCCGTGTGCAACCATACACAAATACATATAACAACACCTCATGATACACACAATACATACCAACAGTAACCCATACAGTACTGTAAAACCAAAACAATTGTGCAACTCAACCATAAGAAAGTCATTATTATTTAAAGTTATTAAGCTCATAGTCCTTCAATGGGGGGGGGGAATGGAAACAGCAATTTATGACAACGGTATGATGACTGGCACCCTGGTATTTAGGGCTCTGACAGCTTGAGGGAAAAAACTATTGTAGAATCTTGTAGTGCGAGTCCTGATGCTGCATAACCTCCTACCAGATGGTAACGGGACAAACACACTATGTGAGGGGTGGGAGGGGTCCTTTATGATGGCTGAAGCTCTGTTCACACAGCGTGATGTAAAGATGTCTTGGATGGGTGGTAGAGAGGCCCCTATAATCTTCTCTGCTGTCCTCACTATGTGCTGCAGGGACTTACGTTCGTGTGTTTTACAGTTTCCGAACCACACTGTGATACAGTAGGTCATTATGTTCTCCACAGTTCCTCTGTAGAAGGTTTTAAGGATGGGTGAAGGGAGCCGTGCTCTCTTTAGTTTCCGCAGAAAGTACAGGCGTTGTTGTGCTTTCTTCAGTATGGTTCCGGTGTTAACAGACCAGGTGAGGTCATCAGAAATGTGTAGGCCAAGAAATTTGGTGCTTCTGACTCTCTCCACCTCTGAGCCACTGATAGCCAGTGGGCGATGTTCAGATTGCATCCTGCGGAAGTCAACAACCATCTCCTGTGTTTTATCCACATTAAGGGATAAGTTGTTGTTTTTGCACCAACCTAGCAATAATTCCACCTCCTCTCTGTATCGGGCTTCGTTATCGCCACTAATGAGGCCAACCACTGTTGTGTCATCGGCAAACTTGATAATAAGGTTGGAATCAAACTTGGCTGTACAAACTTGGCGCATGATTAAACATGAGTATTTATGGTGAGAAAACAAAGCTTTTTTGGATTTTTTTTAAATGGGGATTGGGGGTGCGCCAACCCGGTTGGGACATAGAAGGGGGTACGCAGGAAAAAAAGTTTGGGAACCCCTGCCTTAGAGATACTAAATAGTTAATGGTTAAATGATTTACAGTTGAATAATACCTTTGAAGGATAGGGCAAATGTCTCTTAGTATAAATCGAGGTATCTAGCTTTTACTTGGCGGCTAAGGTAAAACTGCCTTGTATGATGACTTATTAGGGATGGACTTGCATCCAGTTCTGATGCCGGCAGGCTAACTACCGATGATGGAAAAAATAAATTGATACGATTTTGCTGCCTGGCACATACGTGGCAGTTAAATTTGATTTCGAAGACCATCGTAAAAAGCATAGCGAGGGGGCGCAGTGTTTTGTTGACAATTTTAGCAAGTTTTAGCGTTTTCACTTATTGCTACCAGAGCCGCATGTAGGACAGAACAAAATTTAGATGAGAAAAGTTTACATTTAAAACAAAACTGGCTAAGGAGATTAAATGCGACGCTATATGATCGAAATATAGCTTAAAACCCAGAAACCCAAAGGAGGGATGGGTCCCATGATTTGCACTCAGCGATGCCAAAATGCCAGGATCTTTAAAACTTTTTGAACTGTGGGGAGATCTGCTGGAATAGCATCGGGTGATTAGATTGAGATTTTTTCAGCGAATAGAGGAATTGCATAGTTACATAACCGAAAACCCAACACGAAGCGAAATTTTGCGACTGATTTTCCTCACAAGAAGCTAAATAAACAGCTTTTAACGTCGGCTGCAAGAGATGGAGCTAGTTAGTGCACTTCTTAGGGAACAAACACCGTCCTGTAGAAGGACAGACGGGCCAACACTTTAAAGCCGGGCACGATGGGGGCGAGGTGTCGGCAGTAAATGATCGTCTTAATAAATAAAAAAAATTTTAAAAATTAAAAAAAAAAACTTAAAACTATGTTTGTATTGGGTGTCTGTGATGAGAAAACACAATGTATTCTAAAATAGTGTGTAATATGAGAGTTAGATCCACCTAGTAGCGTATCACCAGCAGCTGGAGACGCTGCTTCTAGATAACTTGAATAATGGCAAATGTGAGATCGCACAACTCAAATAATTACAGAACTGACTGACAGATTTAGGATTTAAATTTATGATTCGGGCAGGTGGTGATAGCGGAAAAGTCTGCCGTTGTGATGAAAGTGTGAGCGGTTGCTTATTAGGTTTGCAAGAGGGAAAAGCTGAGCAAATAACTTATGTATAATGGCTAAATCAATATAAAACCCATCAAAACGAAGGATGAACATGGTCTACATTAAGATCGAGAAGTCCGAGTTGCGGAGAAAATATCGATAAATGCGTAGCATACCGTAAAACTTCAAATAATAGCCCGGGCTTTTATTTTCCCAAACCTATCGTCACACCAGGCGTCTAAAAGAGACAGGCGTCTATAAGAGACAGGCTTTTAATTTAATTGTTTCAGCATGACAGCAGGAGGTTACCACATATTATGTTTCATTTATAATTTGAATGTGTTTAACAAATTAGTTTGTGTAAGAATAACAGTCTTAAATTATTGGCAGCATAAATAAAGCAAACGAGGATATGCTTTTTTTTGGTTGTTGCTTGAAATCTTACCCATATACAACAGTGCAATTTTCTGATTGGCTATTGTGTAGCCTCTTTCTTTTTTTATATTGGCTCGCTTGACTAGAACTCCAGGGGAGACAGGCTTGATAGAGAGATGCAGTGCAGCCAGATACATTTTGTGCGCTGCAGCATATTAAATATGATAAATAGTATTTCCGCGTGAGAAATACAATGTGTGGCGGGAGTGTATGCATGACAAAAGACTGAAAGCCCGGCTATTATCAGCGGCCTCAAAACATTACCGGCCCACCGGGAAAAGTCCAGACTCACCCAAATGCCACTTCACTAATGTCATCATCATCTTGTTGTGTTGTCGGATAAGTAACAGAACGACTGCGTCTGTCACGTGACATCTACCGGTAATCAAAACATTTTAAACAGACAATCTGACGGGTTTTAGAAGATTAAATACAACCCGAAACTGAAAACAGACCCGGCCTTTATTTGAGACAGGCGTTTATTTACCCAAACCTGTCGTCACACCAGGCGTCTAAAAGAGACAGGCGTCTATTTGGGACTCAGCTATTATTTGAAGTTTTACGGTATATTATATTGATTCAAACCGATGACTGTTTGAGTCCCCTCATCAGTGCGTTTAAAAACGATTGCATGGGGAGGTACTGAATGAAAAAATATAGGAGGAAAATGGGGCTGGGTGGTCTGCGGAGGCAATCTCCCGCTATATTTGGTGATATTAGCACAGGTTGAAGTGAAGACAGTGGAATATGAGAGATAATAGCGTCAGGGCTTGAGCCGCTAGCGGAGGCAGCCTCACGCTAGGAAGCACCTGAAGTTAACATCCAAGGATAGACAATAATACAGATGAGGAAAACGGATCGCGACGCTGGCGGATATAACAGAAATATTTGGCGAAAAATTGAAGCAGGAGCCACTGTTATGCGGGCGAGGGAACTGGTTGAAACCGGCACTCTAGGACGCGGCCCGGACCTGCAGAGCGCCTGCCACCAGTGGTGAGAGGCATTAGGAAAAACCCAGTACTCGATGGAGTAGGGTGGAGGCTGCAGGATGCGAAATTTAGGCCTGGTGGCCTTGCTTGCTAGACGAGGATGAGAGGCTCAATGGGAAATGGTTAGTAGACTGCAGTGGCGAACCGTGGGTACTTCAGCTGGGCCTTCAAAATATGCAATGAAGTGCAAATGCCTCTCCATCCATAATTCTAGGCTATTCGTATTTCGTTAAATCATACAGTGAACGTGTAAAAATTCTGAGCACGCAAAGTTAAATTACAGAATGGGCATTGTCTGCCTTTAAATGCAGTTTTAAAGTTTAAAATTACTTTAACTGATAAACACAAATACAGATTCTGCTGCTCTGTAATGACAGGGGCTCTTTAAATTTGCATTTAACAAGCTTAAATTATGTTCTTTAATTTATTTTTTTGGAAATATATATTTAGCTGTAGGATACCTTGTTAATCTTTTTCATAAGGGTAAATATAGCACCCTGCGTTCTCAGTGCACCTCCTTGTGGCTTATAACTGTTGTTATAATATATCCAGGGCTCGCAAAATCTTTGCCCCGAGATCCCGGGGCTTCTTGTCGGGCTACCAAAATGTATCTCCGCCCTGCCCATCGGGTATAGCGAGGTAAAAAATATTTGAATGTTTTCGCATTCTCTCAGATTTAGTTAGGAAATTATATTGTATGTAATTCGGCGTCGTCTGTCAGTCATTACTATCCTCACGTAACAAGTGAAACTGTCAGGAAGTAAAAGTATAATTAAACCCATTATTTTTCTCGTGTTCGCGTCATATGCACAGTCTCCTCTGCGCGCGCTTCTCCCATCTGTGCTCTTCACGAGTACGCGCTTAAGTAATTTCGTTTTTACCTCAGCCCTATCAAGCTAGCCACAACGTCAATCACGTTTTCCGCCATTTACCTCAACCACTCTCACCGCAGAAATTAGACTGCATTAGACTGTATTAATATTAACGGTCTATGATCTTCGTCTTTGGTGTTTTACGGCAGATCGCATCCAGTTTGTTGCATGATTAGGACTTCATGAAGGCTTACAATGTTTCGTTTTTTGCCCGCCCACTTGAAATCAAAACGTGATTGGTCGATTTGCCCGTCACTCTCCACACCAAAACACATAGCTTGGCCTTCCCTGGGATTCATGAAGTCCTAACCAATGAATGAGCCAGATAACCGGGCCTTAATAGAGACAGACGATTCTGATTGGATTAGATGTTTTCATGACATGAACCTGACAGTAAGCTTAACGTTAGAACATAGATGAGAGAAAATATATTACATGTATTGTATTAAACTGAATTAAATAGAAATTTAAAAATGTAAAAACATATTTTTATTGAATATTATTTATTTGAATTATTATAAT
This sequence comes from Misgurnus mizolepis, assembly GCA_025389145.1. Classification (NCBI taxonomy): domain Eukaryota; kingdom Metazoa; phylum Chordata; class Actinopteri; order Cypriniformes; family Cobitidae; genus Misgurnus; species Misgurnus mizolepis. The sequence continues at coordinate 163,715 of JAIFKI010000046.1, read as the reverse complement.
AAAAAAATCTTTTTATTAATTATTTTAGGCCTTCTCTGAAGGCGTAGAAGGCCCTGAAAGTTCCCCACTGGTAGACTGAAAGGAGACATTTGTCATAGTGTTAAACCTGCGCGAAAGTTGTAGTTCAATAGTGATCGTTTCAAAGCTTTTATCAGTCCCTGTTTAATGATTCGGCTCGACTGGGCCAGATAGGAAACCGAGGCGAAAAATGGCGAGAGTAGGATTCGGCGACCTGGCGTGAAGTGGAAAATGTCGTTTAATATCCCAAAAGTCTCAGAAAGAGAGAAATTAATCCTTGCTGGGGAAGTAGTGGTGGGCCACAGAAGCCTGTTGTCGGACAACGCTCGAAACCGGAGGTGACGACACATGGGCGGGGCCAAATGCTGCAAAAAATCTGTGACGGGACAGAGGTGAGGGACTGCCATTTATAGGCACCTCTTTGCACTGATTGGTTGGATCACATGACCATGCTCCTCCCGAACTTAGTTAAATAAACTTCATAAAAAATTACATCGATAATACCATGGATAATACCCACGCTGCCTCGCTTGTCAATTGACAGACTGACAGTTCTATGTCAACAATATGGCCGCCGCGAACATTGCTGCCCCCATCAGTAACCTAAGTACCTACGGTACTGGAGAAAAACAAGTACTGCAGACTGTCAGGATGAGTCTTCATGAAAAATGGAAATACTTGTGTGAATTTGTAACATTTGCAGCTAAAGACATAACCATGTAATGAATGTATTGCACTGTGGAGACACATCACACAAATGGCACACATGCTTAAACTGATTAATTGAAGTAATAATTGGCCAAGTATTCGTTATAAAAATAATCATTAGTTGTAGCCCTAAAAATATTCCCCCTGGGAACAGATAAGGTGTCAGACGTAAAAAAAAAAAAAGAAAACTTCTGTCAATATACAGTAGGAAACATTTATCAAAACTGTATTTTTGCCATATTGACCACCCCTAGTCTGTAAATTCATTTAGTTAAACTGTAAGACAATAACCTATTTACAATCATTTGCAATATTGATGTTCCTCTCTAAGCAACAGCAGGAGTACAAGAAAAGACAGAAGCCTGAGCCAGCATCATCCACCATGTAAGTCCAGCAACCCTGCTGAAAAAAACAGCATCAAACCAGCATAGACCAGCATGGGAATTATGCCGGTCTATGCTGGTTTAGCTGGTGGTCAGAGAATACCAGCACCAAAACACAACATATGCTGGTATGACCAGCATGGGACGCTGGTGCTAAAGCTGGTTTAGCTGGTGCTGATGCTGGTTTAGCTGGTGTTCACTAGAAAACCAGCACCAAAACACAACATATGCTGGTCTTGCTGGTATGCTGGTTTTTTTCAGCAGGGAAGAAGCGAGTTAGGTCCCTGAGTGCAGAATTGTCAAGTGAGGACCAGGAAAGATCAGAGCCTTCCCACACTAAAGTGTGTCAACAGACCTCACCTTTAAAATTTAAGACATCAGGCTTTCCTTTGTCAGAAGAAAGTAAGTAGTCACTTTTTATTTTACTGACATTACACAGTGCAGTGGTTCTTTAGTCTTGGAGGCCTACTGCTCTGCACATTTTGTATGTCTCCCTTATTTAACACATCTGATTCAAATCATCAGCTCATTAGTAGAGTCTCCATGAACTGAAGTGAGTCCATCAGATAAAAAAGACATACAAAATCTGCAGAGCAGTGAGCTTCCAGAAATAATGTTAAGAACCACTGACAGAGATTTGTGTTTGTGCCGAGTGTCAAGGATACTCCGATTGGTTGGCCGCCGATCGGTATCTGTCAGTCATCACATTAAATGACTCGATCCGTATTTGCTAAATTTAATGATCTCATTAATCGATCTTTCGATTTACTTTTGTTATCATAGAATTAGGCTCCTGAATGATTTTGAGAGCATTTTAACACAGTGCGAGCACTTTTACAACCAGTTGCTCACGTGCAACTTGCAAATTATCATTATTTATACTTTCAATGTACTTGCTGCTGGTCTTATCCATGCACACCCGACACAGTCTGTCATTTAGCACAAGTACAGACCAAAAATATCTCTTGCATCTTAAAGTTACAGTAACCTAATTAGTTTGTTAATAATATTAAAGAGAAAATCAATCTCTGCTCTTGACTAAAGAACTGTTGTAAGAATCAATGTATATTTAATTCATACAGTGAAGACTGCAATGTTTTTTTTCAGTACTTTTAACAGACATAAGCCTTTTTAAAGTCATATTAAATTGCTCTATTTAGAATTAATATTTGTTATTAATATTTAATATTATATATTAATATTCACTATCAAAAAAATACCTAATTACGGCAAATAGTATTACAAAGGCAACATCTGTGGTATTTCTTTTTCTGAAAAAAGGTTAACAGTTACAGTCATCAAAGAGCTTGCATATCAGCTGGAAGATCAGCTGATTATGAAGACAAGAAATTGGTACTCGGTATCGACTGCAAAAATCCTGATCGGGGCATCCCTACTATTACCTCAAATAAAAAAATCTCACTTTCCTTTATTCTAGAATTCCAGAAGAAAGTCCTTCAAATTATAATTGACATACGAGAAATGGTAAAAATTGCTCTGAGACCCACTGATGGGACTGCATTTAATATGACGCCAGCCAACAACAAGATAGAATTCCAAGAAATGGAGTCTCGTTTAGAAGATAAAAATGAAAGAACAGCCTTGGTAAGTTGTAGCTCAAATCAGAAATGATTTGTTTATAGGGTAGTTCATCAGTAAATATTTTTGTCACAATTAATGTTTTCAAGACTGGGGTATTCCCATTGTTAATCCATAACACTTAATATTTTTTCAATTTGGTGCATTATTATGTTCATTAACCTTGTTACTGATTAAAACAACCAAAAGTTTAAAAAACTTCAGAATTTTAACTCTTTAATTGCCAATTTCATAAATTATGTCACTGATTTGGGGAAAACACAAAATGACTTATTAAATTATTAACTTATTAAATCATCTTGAGCATGTCAAAGATTAGTAAACACATTGGCTTTGATGCAGTTTTAGTTTTTGTGCAGTAGCAGATTTTTTCCCCCCTCATATACTGTTTTGCCCCATCGAATGATATTTTTTAATTGCAAAGCCACGACATCATACCAGGCATTCTTGATTGTTGGTGGTTTTTCCGTTTGCTAAAATTTGTCATTTTTACTGTTGATCACCATGTAGCACTGTTAACCCTTTACTAGGCCTGTGCAAAAACAAAGCTTAATTTCTGGCTTGTACATTGAGTTATATGGAGTACAACAGCATGTTTGTGTGTGTGTGTGTGTGTGTGTGTGTGTGTGTGTGTGTGTGTGTGTGTGTGTGTGTGTGTGTGTGTGTGTGTGTGTGTGTGTGTGTGTGTAAAAAATTTTTATGAACCAAAACGCAATAACAACTTCAAATAAAGTGAACAATGCAGCAAGGTTTGCGGATGGATGTTTGCTCTCTGCAAGTGTGTCCATCACAACAGATGCGAGTGCTGACTGTTAATTTTTTGTGGTGTACCACTGGCATGTTGCCCTCTTCACTCCTGAGCTGCTGGTGTCTGTGGATTTGTATCTGGAGGAACAGCTGCAGGAGACTGAATCTCTCCCACCAGTGCAGCAGCAACTGGTGTGTGAGGGAGGTGCTCTCTTCTCAATACTAACCCTACACACACAGAATAATATGCTATTATACTCCATATAGCTCAATGTACAAGCCAGAAATTAAACGTCCCATTCTGTCTGTGATTTTGAAACTTTGATTGTGTTTATAGTGGGCAATTTAACATGTGTTCATGTTTCATGTGTAAAAAACAAACGCGGTATTTTTCACACAATTTACTTAACTGTATAGCGCTGTTTTCACTGTCCTCAAAACAGGCTGATGTCTTCCTTGTTATGTGAAGTCCCTCCTTCAGAAATGCGTATCGAGTTCTGATTGTGTAGTTTGTTTAGTGTGTTGTGATTCGATAGCAGCTTAGCTTAGCAGAGCCGTTTGAGCCAAAGCTGGTGATTGACGTATTCCTGTGGGCGGAGTTTAGTTAACGAACTTTTAAGTTTTACTGACATCATTAAAGCAGGAAATAGAGGGCTGTAGTCCAAACCGGTCGTTCGTTGTAGGCTTTTAAAGAGGAGTTCTATTGAAGAAAATATATCGCCTGGCCGTGAACTTTGAGAAGTGCAGTCTGAAAAGCATTTTATTGTGTCGGACTTCTATTGCGTAAAGTTAATCTTCTTTTTTTCCCAGCAAACATACTTGAAAAGACTTGGAGGTGTTGATGATGTTGACATGGTTAAGAAGTCAATGTCTGCGTAAGTACTTATGTGACAAATATTGCATTATTTGTCAGAAATATAATCAGCTACATAAAATCACATCTATCATTTTATAATTTTTTTTCAGTATGTACTTACTGTACCTCACCTTAGACAAATTAATACATACCTATCATTTTTAAATGCGTGCGCTTAAACTTTGTATAGCGTGTTGCTTAAAAAATCGCCCCGTTTTATTTTGTGCCACCATACTTAGTCATGTAGCTACTCATGTAACAGTCATTTAAACAAGTGTTTGGTGCCTTCTAAATTCATCCCTGTGTGGATCCTAAGGAATGAATGGGGCTAAGCTAAATGCTAACATATTCACGACTCGCTGTGCGAAGATGAAGTTAACGCATTGTAAAAAGATAGGGATGTATTCATTCGTCTAATTTGAGGTAAGAACATGGTACAATATAAAAAAATTGTGTTTTCCCTTAATCACGTGCATCACTACTCTAACAAATGAACACACATTGCTCAGCCACCAAAGGAATCAGACATTATTAACTGTTGAATTAGAACTGTTATCATCTGTGTGTACTGCTACAGCTTAAAGGCACATTCCACATGTTTCAGCTCCCTTAGAGTTAAACATTTGATTCTCACGGTTTTGGAATCCATTCAGCTGATCTCCGGGTCTGGTGCTAGCATTTTTAGCATAGCATCCCTTGAATCTGATTAGACCATTAGCATCGCGCAAAAAAAAGAGTTTCAATATTTTTCCTATTTAAAGGGGGGGTTTAATGGTATTTCAAGCATTCTGACTTATTAACACAGTTATAGAGTTGTTTCCTCATGCTAAATGTAGGCAAAGTGTCAAAAATGCAGTTGGGCGTGTTTCAGAGTATTTCTGTGCCGAATGCACTTCGCCAGGGTTCGTACAAGTTTCGGCTAATTTTTTTCGATTACGGTTCTAACTGACGTTTCAGGGGTTTTCGATACGTATCACTTCTTTATATGGGCTTCCGCCGGAAAACTTCCCCTGGAAAACCCCGCCCAGCCGTCAGTCAGCGGGAGACGCTAGAGCTTGCTAACAGCTTATCACGCCACTCAGCTTTGTTTAATTTCAAAAGTCAACAATGGCACAACAAGAAGTGTGTTTTTGGATGTAAGGAGAAGACATCCAGCCTTATGGAAACAATGGATATAGTTTATTATCCGGATTAGCAGCGGAGTTTTGCGTGTGTGTGTTTGATGCGGTGGATTTTCATGACGAGTTACACGCGGTAAGTAAGACTTCTGTATTATGTTGGAAATAGGCGCGTGTATATTATATAAATGACACGAACATGTAGTGAATCATAAGTTAAAACAGTGTTGTATAGTGTTGCATGACTCGTACTCGCTCCTCCCGTGTTATAACTCCTCCTTCTTCATTTTTTCGTACGTTATCGGAAAGATTCGGTAAAGCTAATCTTTCTTTTATAAATCTGATTAAACTAAAGACTCTTCAGAGATATAAAGGATGTCATACTACTCCATAGGTACTCCAGATTAATATCAGAAATGCAGAAACAGCGTGTGTTACGTGAGCTTTAAAACTTGACTCTTCTGTAGTTACATCGAGTACTAAGAACGGCGGAAAATTAAAAGTTGTGATTTTCTTGGCAAATATGGTTAGGAACTACACTCTCAAACTGGCGTAATAATCAAGGACTTTGCTGCTGTAAAATGGCTTCAGCAGGTGTAGTGATATTACGCACTGCCCAAAAAGAGTCCCCTGCTATTAAAAGTAACCAAGGGGACTATTTTCGGGGAGTGCGTAATATCACTAAGCCTGATACAGCCATGTTCTAGCATTTTGTTATTTTCATGTTTTCAGTGTTTTATCTTTAACCCACAGATTTTGTCATGTCGTTTGCAGTTACCTTTGACATGCACATTTATTTTGAACCGTTCAAGTCCTGTACAGGGCGTTCGTCAAGTTGTTGTTGAAATTTTCATGCTGTCCACAAATATTAAACTTGGCCCAGTGATATGGAACATTAATTCTGTTGAAAGTTCTGAAACTATTTCATAGGTGTGCGTTTAGCTGAATTTGTGATTTTTACCCGTTTTTATATGTAGATATTGATGAGGCAGTGCACACCCTGGATTCAAAGCCAGATTACACCGTCTCATTTAAAGAATTTTTACTAATAAATAAGGGCACAGGCATGTTTTTGTAGTGCTGTGTTCAAAAAATCGATATGACGATACATCGTCATGGGCGCCTGACGATGCACGCACCTTCCATATCAATTCGGATGCACTTTTGAGAGTAATGTGATGAATCGCTGTTGATCTGTGATCCATATGGAAAGGACGCATGTGTCCCGCGGAGTACGTAGAGTTAAAAGTAGCGGGATCTACTTTCACTTTGCGTGTCTGTCTCGCTGGTGCACGTGTCTGCATAACTTGGGAGTTACGTTATCTCTCTCTCTCTCACGCGCGCGCCCATATTTGAAATCAAAGATTTCAGTATGAAAGCGCAGATATCTTAGGCTATACTACTGCAAAGGGCTTTATTAGCCACTCTCTTATAAAACAGTACTAACGCATTAGAGAAGAAACACAACAAAGATATGCATGTGAAAAGTGAAGTTCTAGAGAACAGATACAGAACTACTTCAAACTATAGCTGTCACATTAATAATCTGATTTCTTTTAAATAGTATTAACTCTGACTGCCTGTTTATAGATATATTCATAGAAATAGAATAATTAAATGAGAGACAAATATAATGCGTAGAGTAGGCTAAGACTAGTCAGAATTTGAGTCTGATACCGCTCCATTGAGCTATAATTATGAGGTGTGTCTCAACCGAAAAATGCCTCTGCACTCAATTGGATAGACCTACGACCAATCAGAGCAATGGAGTGTGTGACGTACGTTACGTCTTTTTCAGCCTGACCGAACTGCTCGTTATTTCGCTACAATGACACTAAGATTGTGCGTTGTAAACAGATTCAACACACGCGCTCTTTGGTGACGTGGTTCATTGTGTTGATCATCTGTCCATCATCGTATAAAGCCTGCCCTGACAATTTGATTGGTTCGACCAGCTTTGGGTCTAGCATAGTAGCTCTTCAACGCAGAAACCCCAGACCAATCTTCCCGTTCTTAAAATGTTGTGGTCAGGGCTAAGATCGGCTGGCATCCAGGCTAGGCTAAGACACTATCTTTGTAAAACTGCTTTAAAAAAACATAAGTACTAACTCTGAGATTTTAAGTACTTCTATGAGTTACCCCAAAAGCTAATAAATGAATGGCAAAAACAACTGTTACAACACTGCTTATTAAAATGTACAATAAACAGATAATTATAATAATAATAATAATAATGTTACTAAATGCCCTAATGTGTTGTAATATCAGTATTTTTTATGCAGCTTTTATCAGATGTCCTAAAGCGATAGTTCACCCAAAAATGAAAATTCTGTCATTATCTCATCCTTGTGTTTTTCTAAATCTGTATGAATTTATTTTTTTCTGATGAACACAAAAGAAGATAGTTTAATTAACAGATGTTAAGCACACATCTGATTGTAACAGATTGACTTCTATAGTAGGAATAAAATCATTTATCAAAATATCTTCTTCATCATTTATTAGAATTCCATCATATTTGTTTTCTTACTATGGAAGTCAGTGGTTACAATCAGCTGTGTGCTGACCATAATTTATTATTTTTTTTCCAGAACTCTTGTTGGACTTTAAGGCGTCCATTTGCATGTTCATAATTTAGAGGAAAGGCACAAGATACGAATATCTAAGTTCAAATATTTATTGATCAGATTGAAAAAGTTTAACAGCGCTGGGTCCTCTCAAGTAGCGAACAACCAGCTCAGGAAGTAACATGCTTATTTATAAAATATGTGACGTCGATCTTTCTTCAGAAAATCTCCACCCACAAAGGCCGTTCCCCTCGTCCATCTGACTCTATCACCACACCCAATTTTAGCCTGTAGGCAAAGATGGACACACATAGACAAAGAAAAACAAACTGTTCTCCTCTCATCCCTGGGAGCCCTGAAGTTCCTCTCCAGTACTCCTTCACTTTGAATAGCATGTTATAATGCTTTCTTAAAAACAAATCATTAATAAAACATTCATTTATAAAAAACATAAGCTGTAAGATGAAAGTGATTATTATGTAAAACATATTTCAATATCATGACATCATTTCATTATTTGTAAAATTGGTTATATGAATAAGGCACACATTAAAGCAACACTATGTAGTTTTTTTACATTTAAATAATGTCTCTAAAATTATTTCAGTGATAGAACAACTTTTAACTGGACAAATTGTACTGTTGCTGCAACCTGAGCAGCCTCCTAGCTGCTACAAGCACACTCTGAAAGTGGCGGTGGAGGGTAGGAAACACAGCCCCGCCCCTCCTCCTGCCTGCAAAAGAGTGTCTGATACCAGGCACTGTTGTGCTTTTCAACCTCAAGGGGGAGCTGTAAGTCATTTTTACATGGAAACTACATAGTGTTGCTTTAACTTCTTTAGATAGATAAACACATATTAAATCTTTTACTGCAATACTACTTCTAAGCAAACACTTTAATCATTATTAAAAACCATCTGTTAGGAAAGAAAACACACACACACAGACACAGACACAGACACACACACACACACACACACACACACACACACACACACACACACACACACACACACACACACACACACACAGGAGATTCTGTTCTTCAAGGTTGAGCTGCCCTGCCCCCATTAGGTTATTCTGTATGCAACCTTCATTTCATTGGTTAATACACATTTATCAAAGACAACATCTTATATTTATTACATCAATTATTCAATGATTAATACTGATTAAGTAAGAAATACATTGCACATTTTATCCTGTGAACATTAAAGCATTAGTTAATGACATATTTGCCTGTTTGCTTTCCCCCTCAGGCCTCTCTCTTATCTTGATCTATACCAGGCGTAAATTCCTCGCTAACCCTCCTTACAGCACACACACAAAAACTGGTAACTCTCCACTCTCAAACATAAACACCTCATTTCTACATAATAGCTCAGTGCATATATGAAACACACAATGTTTATAGAATAAAATGATCAATTAAAGAAATATAAAAATGGAACAAAATCAATTTCCACAGTCCTTATTTGGACATCTTTGTAACTTTAACACTTTTAGCAATCAGCATGAAATGTAGGCAGTAAATATGTAAAACATAATTATTCAACAACACAACAGTACTCCATTGTTCATGAATTGGTTAAATGCATTCATTAGTTAAACATACTAATTTTCACTTTCTCTGAATATAACATAGTTATAAAGCAAACAACTTGTTTATTGAAACCATCTGTTCTGCGTGTTTTCTCTTCAGGGCTTTGTTCCTACCCCCAACTGGAACAGCCTTTCAACTTCACACACAGACATCCACTCACACATCTCAGCACAGAAAGCACAACGGCACACATCAACTACAACATGACATACCGACCAACAAAACAACATAAAAATCCCACACTCTCTCAAATGTTGTGATGGCTCATATGAATTTACGGGGAAAAGGTGGGAAACTGCCATTTTCTGAGTTGCGCCTATGCCAGGTCATTTGTGTTAAGTAAAAAATAAATAAAATAGCTTAACTTGTATGGAGTTTTCATTTTTATTTGTTTGGGGCTTATCCAAATGACAATTTGTTAAGTAATTCAAATGTCACATCAGTCGTAACAAGGAATTCTTATTCTTTTCTTGTAGTGATCAGAAGTTTTAAGTTAGCAAAAACAATGTTTTTTTGCATTCACATGTCAAATGTTTGCACAGATTTCTTATGATACAAGGGACCTAAATGTGATAATTAATCAACTTTGGTCCATCTTAGGAAAATAGAAGACAACTGCAAAGTATGTTGCATGCATAGGCTAAAATATAAAACATTTTCCTTTTTAATCTGATGTTTTGATGTTTTCTCTTTAGATGCTGTCATCAATACACACAGTACCACAAAATCAAAAATATTGGAGACCATGTCCAGATATCTAAAATATGCACCAGAGAGAATAGGTGGTGGTGGCCGCAGGAAGACTCTTCCCTGAAGAAAAACTTTAGTTTGTTTGTTTTAAAAAATAAAAAAGGGTTAAATAAATTGAGTAATACATAAGGAAACAAATACATTTCATTCAAGTTGAGATTTATGTTGACTAATTAATTGCTTAATTTAAGATTATTAGATGATGATATTTGTGTGTGTGTGTTTAAATGATGCTTGAAATAATTATAATTTATTTAATTATCTTATTTTATCTGAATAAGAAATAAAGTTTGCACAAATAAATGATATAAATATTAATGTTTTTGTTTTTCTCTTACTGGTACATAGTTATGTGTAACAACTTTCCTTGCCCAAAGTGGATTTAATGTTTTCTTTTATTGATTTAGGGTTTAATGAGAGAAGTAGAAGTAAAGCATAATTATATACCGTATAGATATTTATGTGTTTATTGTGGCATATATTTCTAGCATAGCCTTTTCCTCATACAATGTGGAATATATTTCACCCCTGCACTACATTCTTCCATAGAATATTTTTTTCCATTTAAGTTATATTTAAGAGGTATTGTCTTACTGCCAAGGTCGAGTTGCATTCATTAAAATGCTTAGAAAAGTGGCATACGGAAAATGGTGTACAGTGAAAACAAGCTTAATAATTCAGTGTTGAAAATTAAGATGTTGAAATGGTTGCAATTTCAGTGTTGTTTCGTTTTGCAAAATCAATTAATTTAACGTTTACTGGACATACATTTCTGACTGGAATTCACCCACGTTGAAAGGTAAGACGGTGAAACAACGTAATTCAATCTTGGTTCGTGACGTTGATTCAACGTTGAAATGCCGACTGTAATTCACCCATGTTGAAATTGTGACGTTGAAACAACGTCGGGAAATCAACGTTGAAATATTTTGCAAATCCTAAAGGTAATTCAACGTTGATTCAACGTTGGTCCCTGACGTTGATTCAACGGTGAATCAACGTTGAAATGCCGGCTGGGTAGTTAAATAGCTATGTGGCTATACTGCACTGAAGCGGCAGTTTAAATTATAAACTCAGAAATCAGCGAACGTCAAGAACAAGAAAACAGAAACAACTATCAGACCGAGACGCGGGATTTACATAACGTTACACAGACCATGTTTAAATTTCTATCTTTTTGGCCAAAAATACCAAATTGTTCACTTTGTTTGGTATTAATAAGCTGCTTATTGGTTTAACGTAACAAGGTATTTTAATGTTTCGTTATTATAAAATAATTATTAGTTATTTTACTTTATTACTTTATTACTTCCACTTAAGAAGAATTCTGCACTTTTTATTTTAATATATCTATTTAATATATAAATACTATTTTGTACTTAAAGTTATAATTTCGTTATTTTACTAACCCAACTTGACTCTTCTGCGCTTTCCAATAGGTTGCACGTAAGGGGATAGAGTATAGCTTTTTGCCACTTAAGAAGAGTTGTGCACTTTTAAACACTTTTTTTTAATTATTATTTTTACATAAAAACTTTATTCTTCTATTTAAAAGCTATAATTTTGTTATTTTACTAACCCAACTAATGACTCATCTGGGCTTTCCAATAGGTTGCACGTAAGGGGATAAAGTAGGCTATAGCTTTCTTCCACTTGAGAAGAGTTGTGCACTTTTAAACACTTTCTTAAAAAATATATCTCTTTACATAAATACTTTATTCTTCTTGAAAGCTATAATTTTGTTATTTTACTAACCCAACTAATGACTCATCCGTGCTTTCCAAAAGGTTGCACGTAAATATCTGTGCATATGTGCCACCAGTACTCTGTCCGAGCAGGTCTTGGTCTTCAGCACCAGCAAACATGGTCTGTGTAATGTTATGTAGGCTAAATCCCCGTCTCGGTCTGATTGTTGTTTTCTGGTTCTTGACGTTTGCTGAATTCTGGGTTTATATTTTAAACTGCCATTTCAGTGCAGTATAGCCACAGAGCTATTTAACAATGAGCATGATCTCCCGAGACACTATGCTACTAATAATTCATTAATAAGGGATGTTTTCTTGTACAAAATTAAATATTTTAAGTTAAATGTACAGTGTTAAAACATGTAAAAAAGACCCAATCTAACAAATTTATGTTCCAAGAACGTTTTCCTAACGTTCTGTTTTGGTTGTGGGAACGTTATGTGGAATGTTCCAAAAATGTTGAAATGTCCAGTTTGCTTAACGTTGCTAGAACGTTATTTAATGATTAGAATAACGTTCCTACAACGTTCTTAAAACCTAAATGTAACAAAAAAATATAACGTTTTATGAACGTTTATTTGGAACATTCTAAGAACGTTGAAATGTCCAGTTTGCTTAACGTTGCTATAACGTTATTTTATGGTTAACAAAACGTTCCTACAACGTTCTTGAACCCTAAAGCTAACTAAAAATATAACGTTATATGAACGTTTATTTGGAACATTCTAAGAACGTTAAAATGTCCAGTTTGCTTAATGTTGCTAGAACGTTATTTTATGGTTAACAGAACGTTCCTACAACGTTCTTGAACCCTAAAATTAACTAAAAATATAACGTTCTATGAACGTTTATTTGGAACATTCAAAGAACGTTAAAGTGTCTAGTTTTTCAAGGTTAGCATAACGTTCCTGCAACGTTCTTCTCACCTACATTTTATCAATATAAAATTTCAAGGCCGTTTATTTTAAACATTCTGTCAACATTAAAATGCCCACATTTTTTTATATTTATGTTAAAATAATGTGTCTGAACCATTCTTTCAACATATTTTATTAACAAGGTACAAAAATGTACAAATTAATTACAAAAAGTAATTATTAACTGAACACAAAAAAATTGATTACATTTTATAAGTAAAGGATAAGTAAAAACTTGGAACAAATTCTTAAACATAGGCTTATACAGGAAACTCTTTTTTGTTTTATTACAGTTAATCGCTGGGAGTTTGTGGTGGTGCAGAACTAGGTCCGGTGTCTTCATGCTCCATCTGAAAAGTGAACAGATTAACTTGTGTTACTAATGTTGATTATTATTTCTTGAGCATTTAATAATCTACTCCCTAAAACCACACCCAAACCTAAATATAAAATCAAAGTACCACAAAAGCAATTCCATAGCACACAGCTGTATGCTCTCTAATAGCTCTAGCAGTATTTGTCTGCGCAGCATCACTTCACAAGTCGAAAACACCCGTTTAATCATTTAACCTATTCGTTTAAACAGTGGAATGTGCAATAGTTTGATCTTTTTTGGAACTCTTTATCATCAGGCTACTTTTCCTGTCAGGCAAGTACATTTGTTTTCACTTTCCTTTTTTGGCCCGCCAACACCCCACCCCCCCTTCGGAGGACAACTTTATTTTTTAATAAAGTAAATTATTTACACAATATATCACAATACAGACAATAGTTTTACTCATAAACAGTGCATTAATTGTCCTACCGTAACCATTTAACCAGTATAGTGAGACCTGGGGCACATAAGGGGAGGCAGATTAAAGCACCACGTACCGAGTGTAACACATTTTTTTTCACTTTCAAAATACAAATATAAAGGAAAAACGTTACTGTTGAGCCCTGCATACATAAATATATCATTCCTAGAAATGCATTGCCAAGTCGACATAGATTGACATTTTTTTTTATTAACTTGATGGGTACACAAACCATTGGCGGTCGGTGACGACTTTTTCGAGGACGCTTGACGGGAAGCTCATCACAACATGCATTTAGCTGTCGTGTGTGGCTCATCATTTCAAAATGTGTGTTTGCCGCCTTGTGTGAACCATGTGCATCATGTGTCTTGACAAAATAAGTGCCTGTTGCACATGCGTCTAAAGGGTTTATTATAAAAGAGACGCTCGAGTTTGCCAGATACTCGCTTAATCTCATGTGTAATCAGAGTTTAGTATTAAGTTAGTGTCTTGCAAGTATTTTGTAAGTGTCTTTTGCACAACTAACTGCTTCAATACGGCGTGACATGGAGGCGATAAGCCTGTCTTCAAATATTTAACTTGTGCGCAAGGAATCTTGCATATACAAAATTATTATATATTATATATATTAGCTTTTTAAATAAAACTATATTTTTAATATTCAAATTTTTGAGATGCACCTGTAACCAGTTTGAAATGGAACTCCATTACACTTCCCCCACGTTTTCTCCCCCTTTTCTATTGGCTTGCAGTAGGGCTGTCAGTGTAAACAATATGGTTATTGTTGCTCGAGCAGGACATCTGATACTTGCAGGGCATGATCCACAGGCCATCCTGCGCAGACTGACTGGGGTGTGGCATAGTTACACGAGTGCCTTTCGAAAAAGGAACCAGAGTGCATTGCAGAGCTGTGACATATTGTGCAGCAACTACTCCGCAAACAATGACCTGACGATATTACTAAGAATGACTGCGTTCCAAATTTGTAAGAGACGCATTTCATGTTGGTGTGTGCAACAAGTTATTCGATCTACGTCATCAATGTTCGCGGCGGCCATATTGTTGACATAGAACTGTCAGTCTGTCAATTGACAGGCGAGGCAGCGTGGGTATTGTCCATGGTATTATCGATGTAATTTTTTTTTAAACCGCGCGATGGTGTGTGGTGTAATAGACGGATATTCTAACAACAGCAAAAAGAACCCCGGAATTAGTTTTTATGCGACACCGACTGTCAGAAAACATGAAAGGAAGGAGACAGAGGAGTTGAACCAGCAAAGGAGAGACTCCCAACAGCAAAGTCTGTCCCCATCATTTAACCACAGGTAACGTTAGGGATATATGCCTCACAGCCAGCTCTGTCCCCATCATTTAACCAAAGGTAACGTTAGGGATATATGCCTCACAGCCAAGTCTGTCCCCATCATTTAACCACAGGTAACGTTAGGGATATATGCCTCACAGCCAAGTCTGTCCCCATCATTTAACCACAGGTAACGTTAGGGATATATGCCTCACAGCCAAGTCTGTCCCCATCATTTAACCACAGGTAACGTTAGGGATATATGCCTCACAGCCAAGTCTGTCCCCATCATTTAACCACAGGTAACGTTAGGGATATATGCCTCACAGCCAAGTCTGTCCCCATCATTTAACCACAGGTAACGTTAGGGATATATGCCTCACAGCCAAGTCTTTCCCCATCATTTAACCACAGGTAACGTTAGGGATATATGCCTCACAGCCAAGTCTGTCCCCATCATTTAACCAAAGGTAACGTTAGGGATATATGCCTCACAGCCAAGTCTGTCCCCATCATTTAACCACAGGTAACGTTAGGGATATATGCCTCACAGCAAAGTCTGTCCCCATCATTTAACCACAGGTAACGTTAGGGATATATGCCTCACAGCCAAGTCTGTCCCCATCATTTAACCAAAGGTAACGTTAGGGATATATGCCTCACAGCAAAGTCTGTCCCCATCATTTAACCACAGGTAACGTTAGGGATATATGCCTCACAGCAAAGTCTGTCCCCATAATTTGATCACATATGGTTAGCTGTAAGCAGTTGCTGAAACTGCTCTTTCAAATAAGCTGCCATAAATTGAGACAGGGAATTAAGGGCCGTTCACATTATAACGATAACTATAAAAAATATAGTTTTGAAAATCGTTTTAACTTAAATCAAGTGAGTGTTACAAAATGTAATACTTACGAATGATCACGCTGCAAATTTCAAGGTCTTCGAATGGTTTTTACGCCTTCCTCCCCTTCATGCTGTACTGCGACCATACACAGTTTTCTCCGACTGCCCGCAATACCCTGCAAATGGCATCTACTGGGGTTCTGCCTCCAAGGAGGCTCAAGTAATGGACCTGTAATAAAAAAGCAATTATTACTGTGGGACAGACAGCTGGTTGGCTAATCGTTCACATTTTGTCCAGGTTTTTTTCTGTTTAATTAATGTATAGGGTTGGGTATTGAAAAGAAGATTATGCAGTGTTTTTAAAATTGTAATAAATTTCTGTACCAGAAATGTGGTTTAGTTGTATTTATGTATTCCATTTGCAAATTAATTTGTTTGTTTCTATTTTATTATTGACTGTTTACTTGTCTTTAACACTTTAATATTTGAAATTTATATAGTGTTTTGGGGTGTGCAGCGGAGTCAGTATTTGTATCTGTATTTGTATTTGTAACAATCTCAAAATTATTTGTATCTGTATTTGTATTTGGATGGAACCGGAAGTTTGTCATATTACATGAAAATGGCCTTTTAAATGCATTTTTGCTTTGTTTTATAATTATAACTCAAATAACTGTAAATATGTATTAAAACTAATAATACAATTTTTTTATCAAAAAGACAAATAAGTTGATTCTCATTATTAATCAGGGGCGTCAGTTTGTGTTGAAAAGTGGTGGGGACAAAAGATCAGATGAAAAAACATTACAGCAGTATGGGAAAAATACTAAATAACAGTGCATCAAAGACGGGCATAGCGTAGGCCAGTCAACAACACAAAAATACTCAGCATAAAACCCTTAACAATGTCGACTGCACATATAACAGTCCCTGCAACACCAGCTCAAACGAATAGTACCAAAGCACCATACTGTAGAAAACAGCAGCGCATTAAGTCAATAATTACAGTGAAATTCATGTAAAAGAAAACTATAAGCATACAACGCAACATATGTGACCCTGGACCACAAAACTAGTCGTAAGTCCCCAGGTGAAAAAGTAGTACACTTCCATAGTGTACTTAACTCTTTCCCCGCCATTGACGAGATAGCTCGTCAATTAAGAGAAAACGCTTCCCCGCCAATGACGAGATTTTCCGTCTTTCCGCAATACCGCTATTATCCACCAGGTAGCGCCCTTCCGCAACTTTTTAAAACCGGAAGTATTGCCCTATGGCAAGCTGCTGCATGTCCGTGTCTGTTTTAAAGATCGCTCTGAATGGGATCTGTATGAAAAGTCCGTCATAAAAATGGAATTATCTCTGCTTTTTGCTCAAAATATGGTGTTTTTGCAAAAACCTACCCATATTCAAAAGCTGATTGCAAAAGAACCACTAAAGGTAGGATGAAACGGTTTTTTTTGTTTGAAAGCAGAGGGTCTGTTCTTTCATTTGGTACATTGTATGTTTATATATTTAAAGAAGAACATTTTCTGGAAGGCATTAAACTTGGGTGAAAATCATGAAAAACGCTGGCGCTGGCTGGCAACTTTTTTTTAAAACGCTGGCGGTGAAAGAGTTTAGGTGCTTTATGTTCGCACACTAGTTTTGTACTTAATATAAAACTCATCTTTAGTACTTCTTAAGATGTTCTGTGCTATTTAGAGACACCATGAATATGAACTAAAATGCACTTTTAACATACTATCTCTGTATTAAAAAAATTATTTAGTAATACACTTGTATTAAACTTGAACTCAGCTTTCATACAAAGATGGGTTCAAGTTTACTAGTACAAGTGGTACCTAAATACATTTTTTAAATACATTTTTAGCACATTTTAGTTCATATTGATGGTGTCTCAAAATATCAAGAAGTACTAAATATGAATTTTTATTATATTAAGTACAAAATTAGTGTGCGAAAATAAAGCATGTTAAGTTCACTATGGAAGCCATGGATTAAAGTGAAAAAATTCTTCTGACTGATCAAATACAACTTTTTCATATCATATTATTCAGTACACATAAACGAATAATCCAGGGTCTGTTCTGTTCACACAACAGCTTACAGTCACAGCTCTAATACAGTAACATTATGTATGAATATAAACCCTGAACGAGTTAACTCCAGTCAAACTCGTGTACAATTCGCACAGGATGTCTGTAACCATAGTGACACTTGTAAATTTGATGACTGTACCTTTATCAACAAAATATTATGTTACAATAGAGGCAGCGCTGATGTGCTATTTTATGCGCAATGTTTCTGCTGTTTACTTTCTCCTAAGACCTAAATGGTCGTGTTTATATGAGGATACTTGGAAAGATGGATTTTTTGACGCATGTTTGTATTTAAGGCCAATAAAGTGGCAAAAATACTCACAACATAAGCTCAATGAGAAGCGAATGCGCAACTTGCATACTCCTCTGACACAGAAACAGCAGTGTTGTTTGTGTTTGAATGGCTTAAAATCACTTGTTTTAAAACTGCGGTGCTTAAATATATGTACAACTGTTACGTTTTTGTGACCAAACGCAAATGGAACTGCAAGAACCGACAGGTGGATGACATCAAAGTGCCGCGAGAGCATTTAGGAAGCAGTCTCCTCTTATGATTCTCGTCAATCGCTCTCACAGGATTTGGATGTTATCTGCCTCTTGGTTCTTGTGGCACCACATGAAGTTTACCTACGAGTTTAACAAACCCGTTGTATCAGCCACTGGTTAGATCAGCATAGCAGTCAAAAACGGGACGGAGGTGATCACGTACGTGAGACATAATTTACCCTCAAAATACAGGACCCCTAATCATACTGTGCAAAGACACGCAAGGTACCTGGCTGTTTGGTTTTCTTATCCCGCGAACTAAAAGGCTTGCCAATCTTCATCATTTCGCTAAGCCAAGTCAATCTCCATTGGTCTTTTACACCTTTATCGATCTCCAAAACATCGGCGCCTTCCTGCATTATGAGTTTGTCCATGCTAGCTGAAATAAAGTTTTACCTCAGCTTAACGTGATACAGCCACAAAACCCGTATTGGATCTAGTACGTAGCGATTACACTCCAGGCTTTGATCACATCCCACTTAATACACGTCGTCTTTATGAAAAGTGAATTTAATAATTTAGCAATTTTCTATTGAAGGAAAACTTTAATCCATGTGAACTACTTTTTTACCAGGGTCACAAAGGCATGACTTGATTTTTCAGAACATTTTAACCAAATGCTTTCAAAAAGTGGTGGGGACAAAATCAGCCATTTCAAAAAGTGGTGGGGACATGTCCCCAGCGTCCCCAGTGTAAATGACGCCTATGTTATTAATAACTTCTGATTTTCAAAGCCTCATACAGCTTGTGCCTATGTGCTATGCATCATTGTCTTGTAGCATTAAAATAACAAACTTGAGAGCACGTTGACAAAAAGGTAGGTTACATCACATATAAAGTTTATTGTGTCTGTCAGCACAGTTCCATGTGACACATTCTGTATTAATGAGTGGGGAAGTTTTCATAACAATAAGTAGCCTACATTAATCCCTCATCTAGCGATTCAAATACTTTAGTAATTAAACATCTAAAATGATCGTTATTTGTACGTTTTCTGAGAGTGAAATGATTAACCTAATACTACTAAGATGCATGTCCATCCACGTCTGACATCTTGGTTTCGATTTAAAAACATGCAGGAATTTGAAAATAAAATGCAGGACTTGCTTGATGTTTAAAGAGTTATTTACGGAGATACATTTCGGGGAAAAGTTATTAAGATCGACAAGACTCGCGCTGACTGACAGATTCGCAACTGTTACGACCCAAGGCTGTCTAGGGTGAGGGATGTAACATTTTATTTGGAAAACTTTTCCTTTTTGGGTGTGTGTGTGTTTGGAAGGCAGGAGACAGACACGGGAATAAACTGAAAATGATTTATTAAATGTGAACAAGTGAACAAAGTGATAAAAGGTGGGAATAATAATAATAATGATAATAATAATAAGAATAAGAAGAAAACAATCATGAGTATAGCAAATTAATATTTACAATATTTACAGGGGTTGAACACAAAACACAGAACCAAAGGAAAGGGGACGAGAGTGGTGCTAAATCAACGAAAGAAACAAAACAAAACGAAGCTAACTTTATTTATCTATTTTTTCAAACTGTGAATCATGCTAGAGTTCTCTGGGATGCTAAGTGTAAACCAAAAGGAATACTAGGTGGACACCTGAACATTCGCAGTCTAATTTCCAAGAGGGATCAGATTTCCATACTCCTCTTGGACTCTAATTTGGACTATCTTTGTTTAACAGAATCATGGCTGCACAGTAAGGTACCGACTAATATGATAGATATTGCTGGATATCAATGTTTCAGAAAGGACAGAAATACAGGAAAGGGGGGAGGAGTTTTAATATATATAAAAGATAAATTTAAATGTCACAAAGTTGATTTGAAAACCCCGCTGGAATGTCTAGCTTTGAATGTTATTTTATCATCTACAATGAATTTTAATATTGTTGTTATTTATAACCCACCTTCACACAATATTACTTTTTATGATGAATTAAGTCTTGTAGCTAAACAAATTGATTCTTATAAAGAAACTTTATGGTATGGGGATTTTAATATTAACTGGTCTGAAAAAAGTGGTAAACAAAAATTAAAAACAATTATGTCAAAATTTAATTATCTACAAATGATTAAAGGGCCTACCAGGTTAACAAGGCAGACCAAGACCCTGATTGATATGGCGTTTACTAATAAACCTGAACGTATAACAAGGACGTACAATCTGATAACAGGTCTCTCAGACCACAATATGATTCTGACAGTTAGAAAACTGACCAGAAAGCGGCTGCAGTATTTTGGTAAATCGGGGGGTGATAAATTAACATTTATCATTCCTAAAGGTAAAACTGCGCAGTTCGAGAGAGAACTTAATAACTTAAATTGGGAGCAAATCATGGCCCTGGATGATGTTGATGAGTGCTGTAATTCTATGACTACAGCTATTACAGGACTATTAGATAAATTTATAATAAAAAAAAGATGTAGTAAGAAAGAAACTGTACCATGGATAAGTAAAGAAATCAAAAAGCTCATGAAGAAGAGAGATTTGGCCTTGAAAAAATCTTTATGCTCAAAAATGAATACTGATCTGTTAACCTACAAAAGCTTAAGGAATAAAGTGGTATTAGAACTACGTAAAGCAAAAGCCTCCTATTATACTCAACTTATAGGTAATGCTAAGGGCAACAATAAGTCAATCTGGAGACACTTAAATAATCTGACAAATAAACAAAATAAACAGGGGATAAAGGAACTTACCATAGATGGAAAGAACATAAATAATAATGTCACTATGGCTAATGAATTAAATTCGTATTTTGTGCAATCAGTAGACGAACTAACACAAGACTTTGAGTCAATAGACTTCAATTACTCAATTGGATCGACTACTGCAGATTCTTTTAATATTAAGGAAGTACCGGAGACAAAAATTGTAGAAATTATTAATAAATTGCCAAATTCCAAATCAAATGATTTCTATATGATGAATAGTTGCTTTTTAAAAAAATATATAACTGTGTTAGTTAAACCACTTACACACCTTGTTAATCTTTCTATAAGATCTGGTACATTTCCTTTGGGATGGAAAAAAGCAGTAATTGTGCCAGTATTTAAATCAGGAAGTCAGGATTCTATGTGTAATTATCGACCCATATCTATTTTACCCATTTTATCAAAAGTAATTGAGAAAGTGGTAGCAGCACAATTGGTTGATTACTTGGAAGCCAATCAGTTCCTCCACCCACAGCAGTTTGGTTTTAGAGCAGGCTATTCAACTGAAATTGCAAACTGCTGTTTTGTTGAAAATGTGAAAAAATGCCTGGACAGAGGTGGTGTGGTGGGAGCTGTTTTCCTTGACCTTAAAAAGGCTTTTGATACAATCAACCATAGCTTACTTTTAACTAAACTGTCATCTTTTAATTTTTCTACTGAGGCAGTACATTGGTTTGCATCTTATCTTCAGGCTAGAGTACAGTGTGTCAAAGTTGACCAGGAAAAATCCTCATTCCTGAGCATCAATAAGGGTATACCCCAGGGCTCCATACTTGGTCCATTGTTGTTCAGTCTTTTTATTAACGATCTACCATTAAACTGTTCAGGTGCTAGCTTCCAGCTCTATGCAGATGATGCAGTACTTTATACTTCTGCTAAGACACCAGAGTTGGCTGCTGATGTACTCTCTGCGTGTATGGCTGATGTTGGACAGTGGCTCAATAAAAATCAATTGGTGCTAAATTTTTCAAAAACAGTTACTATGTGTTTCTCGATTAAGAAATTTGATCTAAATAATAGATTCAAAATTACTTTACAAAATGAGACAATTCAATTTGCAACAGAATTTAAGTATCTCGGATTGGTTTTGGATCCGCAGCTTAAATTTACTAAACATATTAAGAAAATTTCTAAAACAATACAATGTAATCTTAATTGTTTTAAATTAATTAGAAATTATATACCAAACCAGGCAGCCCTGCTGTACATGCATGCTATGGTCTTCTCACATATTTCATACTGCATGACAGTTTGGGCGCAAGCAGCTCCATCTGCAATAAAACGCATCGGTTCACTTTACAATCAAGCAATAAAAATTATGGATAAAAAGCCAATTCGCTACCATCACTGCTACATATTAGAGAAACACAATTTATTAAGCTTTGAAAGCTTTGGTAAGTTGTGTTTCCTTAGATTAATATTTAAGTGTATTAATAATTTAGCACCTGAGTCACTTAGTACATTTATTCAAATACAGAATAGCCAAAGAGTAACCAGAAGCAGCTCAAATCATAATTGTGTAATACCATACTGCAGGACAGGCTTTGCACAGTCTGCCTTTTCAGTCAAGGGCTGTATACTATGGAATGCATTACCATCTGATATTAAGGCAATTTCTGACTTGAATAAATTTATTTTAAGGGTTAAGTTGTGGCTAAAGGCAAACCAAATTTGTATCTCTTTTTAATTTATTTTGGGTTTTTTTTTTTTTGTATGTGATTGTGTATGTGTGTTTAAGAAATGTATCTGTTTTAAAATGTTCTTAGAAATGCCCAACCAGGGACAGGAGTTGAGAATTAGCAATAGCTATAAACTCTATATGCAGCGCATCAGTTACAGGCTTTGAACTATAACTATGTTTGCTTGTATGGTCCCTGTCAAATAAAAAAGTAAATAAAAAAAAAAAATAAAACTGTTTTTAAAGACCTCTACACTAATTAAAGAAAAGAAAAATCAAACAAAAAGGTCTTCAGCGTATACACGCCCTAACTAAACTACACTAGCTAACTAAAAGTCGGGAAAAAACATACAAGGGTGGCACTCACTCCTAAACTAGTGTGTCTAATACAAAAAGTAATATATCCCTACGTGTGCACAATGTATGTCGCGCGACAATCTTACCTGTCCGCCTTTCCCCGGCATGGGGAAACGCAACGCCAGAACATTCAGGACAAAACAACGGGGTAAATGAAATAACGAAAACAAGAATGAACTGACATACACAGGCGGGGTAAACGTAACAAGCGAAACAGACAGTACACAGTAACAGAAGGGTATATGTAATTGTACAGTATATACAGTATATGAGCCGCAATGACTGACGCGCGTTTGAACTGGCGTCCTTTTTAAAACTGTGGGAGAATGGAGATTGGTGGAACCTGATGTGACGTCATTTATATACTGCAAAGATTGACATGTTGATGGTCCAATCGGGAAACTGGGTGGATCTGAAGAGAGAGACAGCAGAGAGAGAGAGAAAGAAAATACAACAACAAAGCACAGACACGCAAGTGCGCACTGACAGAATAGTTCAAAAACATCTGTTTTGACAAGAATTTACGAAAGCATATTAAGCACAAATTTGCTGAGCTCATTATTATTTATGTCCATACAGCGTTTGCGCGAACTAGGGATGTCAAATTATGCAATTTCCCATATTCGATGATCATTTAAATTAACGATCAATCAATCAAAAAATCGTTACCAGTAATAGTGCCATTACAGCAGTGGCATATAGTAAATGACTATGTGTGTAAAAGGGTGTGTAAAAATGCCAGCTTCCTCACGTGAATTAAACTATTTTATTTTGTATAAATAACATGCTAGTGGGATTGTAAAATGGGTCAATGTAGTTGGTGTTTTGATAAAAATCATCATCAATTTAATCTCGTAATGAAATATAATGACTTGTAGACACAGTCAACATAACGGGCACTCCGCACAGTAGGATGAAAGTCTGTGCGTCCATGACAAAATAAAAAAGTTTCATTATCATCAAGTATTATTTTTCTAGTTGTTCATCTCACTTTCTGAGTCGTTGATACATTGCTTGTTGTAATTATATCCAAGAAGCACACGAAGCACACTTTTCCCATCGTCACCTCAGCTTTAGACCTGCGGCGTACTTTCAGCAAAGATGCTTATTTTATGAAGATTTCAACCTTCCATTAGAAAACCTGCAACAGTGTTTAGCGTGTAGCGCCTCAGCCAGTCAATAATAATGATGATCAATGATATATGTTGCGGGCGATCAGAGTGTAACGACAGTTTACATTTTAGTTTCTTGCCAGAATTTAAGTTTTACATTTTAATCTGTTTATTAAAAGTGGCTTCTGGTCTCCTTCCCTGTGTATAGCACCGTTAGCAGCATTGCTATGCTAATCTTGTAGGCTTCCCTGTAGAGGGTCTTTGCTTTCAGTATCCTTGTTTGCATTTTTGTCATCAGACCCTCTCAGATCCACTGCAGATGCCATTTCGTTGCGTTAGCAGCCAGCCTCATCTCGAATGAGGTTGAAAAAATCCAGGTGTGTGTTTGGCATCAAGCATCGTGATCATGGCTAAAGTTAAGTTTTATGAATTTAATTCCTATCGACAATTAATCGAAGATCAATTAATTGTTAACATTCCTAGCGCGAACATAACGAATTGTTAAAAAAAACTTTCTCATTAATCTTCATTTAAATAAATAAATAATCAGATAGGCCTATTCGTTTACAATTTCAAATAACAGTATGCTCTATTATTTAAAAATCAGTTTTGACTTAGTTCAAAACAAGCAACATGACTTGGATAAGGTACGGTAATTAGAAATATTTAATTCAAATGTTTCAGTTGTTATTTACTTACTTTATTTTTATGTTAATTGCAATTCATGTCATAGTAATCTTCAGTTTAAATTTTGCTTTTAAAATGTTACATTTTCATACTTTTATCTATTTTTACTTATTTATTTTATATTCACCTAGATTGAATGAAGTATTTAAAAGATCACCTGCGACCGAAGTCACACCAAGAAACAGAGTTATTTTATTATCAGAGTGCAGAATTTTATCAAGGTTTTCTGGTCTTGTGTAATAAAAAATAAAAAAAACCTTAAAGGGTCATTTTTTACAGTTGGGTTAAAAGAAGTTTGATTTTAGCAGTGTTTTTAAGATTTTAAACTTATTCCAAAACAGCTTGCGTTTCTCAATAAGGGACGCCCAGAACATGTAATTTAATGATCTCAAATTGGTCGCACTTTCGAGCCCTGCATTAAAGGCAAATAATTTGCATGAGTAAAGTTATCATTATGATGTGGACGCTAATATCGTTATAGTTAACCCTAGTTTGCAATGTAAACTGATATGATGTGTGTGCATATTTATGAGCACTTTGAAATAGTTTTGCATGCTTTAAGTAAATGACATTATATACATTACAGCACATTTCAGGTGATTTAAAACCCACAAGTACTGTTCTGGAAAATACAATAGATCAAATCAGATAATCTGGTGTTAAATTTGCTTACTGTTTTTTTCCTGCATTCATGGTCTTTCATTCTCAAGCACAACTCATCCAGTTCCTGTGTGCTCTTACAAGGATTAATCAAAAAGTCAGAAATGTCGCTTGGCTGGGCAATGCTTCTCAAAAGTGTTTCAATCGCTGACAACTTTTGGTCCATTTGGTCGAGTCGAATGAACATGGCTCTTTCAAGTTTCCTCAACTCGGTGTTGTCTGAAATGTGCAGTTGACATGTTAACATTCAAAAGACAAACAGGTCAAAAGAACTGTACCTGTCAGGAATGTATCTAAACATTAATTTATTATATACTATTGACAGCAAAGGAAATATTACAGAATATCTATAATACTTTTTATATACTATAATTAATTATTATATTACATTTAAATTCCTGTTACAGACCAAACATACAGAATGAGATAAACACAACAGCGGGACCTTTGTTTCACATTGTATAAAACTGTAAAACATTAATACGTTCTAAAAAAAAACTATGTATAACATACAACAACATTGTTGCATTATGGGAATATCACAATAATTTCTGAAGGATCATGTAACACTGAAAGACTGGAAAAATAATGCTGAAAATTCAGCTTTGATCACAAGAATAAATTACCTTTTAAAATATATTAAACACAAAAGAGTTCTCAAGTTTAAAATTTTAAGTTCTCATATTAATTCACACTGTTTCACTTTATTTTTGATCAAATAAATTAAGCCTTGGTGAGCAGAAGAGACTTCTTTCAAAAACATTAACTAGTGTTAGTGGAAACAACACCTTTGAATAAAGAACACATTTCTATAACTTGTACTCCCCAAATTGGTTTCCCTGGTTGATGCAGGAACATCTTTAGCCACATTAGCTGAAAATGAGAAATATAATCTCAAGTTTATGAAAATTAGACATTTTTTGAAAGCTCAATATATTACTTAAGCAATATGGCTCGAGTAGGAGTATGATATAGCTCTATATTATCACGGCTGTGATTGCCTTTGGCCTAATCACAGCCGTGATGATATAGAGCTATATCACACGACTCTGAGAGCGATATTGCTTTTACACAACAGTTCGACGGCACAAGTTTGAAAGACTAAAACTAGAAAACAACAACAGAGTTATTTTTAAAGCCAATTCACGACCTAGGAAGCTATGGAACTGATGAGACACAGAAAGTCAACAAAAAACTACAGCTATTAGGAGAGATAAAGTTTGGGACCAGATTGATACTAAAAGAGTTATTAAGTGCAATAAGACATGAAAACAATCTTCCTCGCGCTGACTGACAGATCCAAAGCATGCACAGACCCTGATATATAGAAATATTCACAACATTTTATACAGATATAAAACTATATAGAAATATTCACAACATTTTATACAGATATAAAACTATGTTTTGACAAGAATTCACACAGATATAATCTGTTATGTCTTAAGTGAATGTTTGGTTAAATGTTGGGAAAAATATCTGACGTGTAAGATTATATTAGATCCTTGCATTACATTAGATCTTCAAGCTGTCTGTTAATTTAAAAAAAAAGTTTTGACCTTGTGTGCTAAATCTATTAGTTTTACCAGTTATTTTAAGGTATGGATGTGATGATTTTGAACCCTAAAAAAAAATTTAACCGTGCAGCTCTGTCATTTCTGTCAGATTCCAATAAATAATACATCATTTAAAGGTTTTATTAATAGAGATGTCAAAATATAAATAAATCATGTTTGAAAATT
The DNA here is from genome assembly GCA_025389145.1 of Misgurnus mizolepis. Lineage (NCBI taxonomy): Eukaryota > Metazoa > Chordata > Actinopteri > Cypriniformes > Cobitidae > Misgurnus > Misgurnus mizolepis. The sequence continues at coordinate 136,143 of JAIFKI010000046.1, read as the reverse complement.
TGCTCATCCCGACCCATTTTGCCAGTACAGGTCACATTTTTATCACGGTTAAAAATTAAACCAGTAATCGTCACATCACTTTTAAATAGTAACTTAGTGTCACATTACTACATGTGTAAATTCATTTGAATATCTTATCCCACCTTCATGTTGTTCTTGCAGTTTCTGATACTTGGGCCCTTGGAAAACCTGAAAAACAAGATTCCAAAAATGTGTTTTCTGGCAATTATTTAGGAATGTTTTTTTTTGTTATTGAAAACTTTGAGTGGTGCCACAACCTGTAGTAATTACTGACAAAAAAAGTGACAAAAAAACAGTGATGACAATGGTATATTATCAAAAGATTCTCTTCTCTGAATGTGTTTGCCAATGAGTAAGAACAAGTAAACTCACACTGAATTTGTTCTTCAAAATATTCTGTCCTTGGAATGACTGTAACAAAAGTAAAAGCATTTAAATACATGTGACCCTCTCTGTGAAATCAAGGATAAAGTCTCAAGTTTGATTAACAAATTAAGATTTGAATCTTGAAGACATGGTCTAAGTCAGTAATAAAGATATAAAGTTCCACATAATGTTATTTACCTTATGAAGGATGATTTTATATGGAAAACTGTAAATCATCCAAAAAAAGACTAGCTGGGTTTTCACGCCCAGTGTCACAATTGTTTTTAACACTGAGCACAGCTATGTAAAAATGTAATTAAAAAGACTTAAAAAACTTAACTCACATTTTGGTGTGCTTACAACGCGTGTCTTCGGTGGCGGTGAGTCTTCGTCATCACCTAGTTTACAGTATATAATGGTAATGTTAAATCATCTCATACCAGTAAATTGCCCAACCCTCTATAATCCAAGTAAAATACCCACATATGTGACTAAATATTCACTCTGTGCAACTAAATAATGTCTATCATTAGCTATGGTCTAATAAATTGTTAGATTTTACTCGCCAGTGTGTGTGTTAGAGACTAAGTCTAACTTTCAAAACATTAGGCTACTAAAGCAATAAAATAGCATTGTGCCTTTTGAAAATTGTGTTTTCATTGCCTATATCTAAAAACTTAAGAACAACTTTTTCCAACTCAGCTTTGTACATTTATCCAGACATAAAGCGTGAACTTGGCTAGAGATACCGTGCACTGCATTGCCAATTCCTCTGCTTTTTTTCTAGTTCAGATTTAGGCTACTGTTAAACTTTCTCTGCGGGTTAAAAATGAAAAGATTTTGTTCATTAGTTATTGGTATTTGGGCTGTAAGTATTAATTGGGATGCTTTTGAGCTAGTTTTGAATGTCCACTGGGCTGGTTTTGATACGCGATTCTGGCAACCCTGTCTGTGCGCTTACGCAGACGTTCAGTTCGGATTAATATTAATGCGCTGCATAGTATTTTCTCCCTTTCTACTGCATTCAATCTGTTTGAAGCAAAACCGTTCGTTCAATAAATTTTGAGGTTTAATGCAGACTGCCAGAGCAAGCCTCAATGAAAACAGAAACACTTGCTCCTTATTTGTAACTTTTGCAGAGAAGGATAAAACCGTAAAATTAAAGTTCTGCTCCTTGTAATCATTTCGCACATTAAACACACAGATCTGTAAATGCCCCTGACAGGACGAGCTAAAACATTTACACCAATGCATTAGCTTAAAGTTTAAAATAACGCATTTGCATGTTTTGGGTAGCTTAAATCACGCACAAATCACTTGGTTGTTTCCATTATTAAATTTGTCTATAGAAATGCGTTATTCCATGGTGTCATTTAACATGAATGGCGGAAGTTTCCTGTGCAAGGTGGGCATACACAACTAATCGATAATGACACTCATTATTCGATTATTATCAATTTTTTGTAATAGCTGTTGCAGCCCTATATGTTAGTATATCAGATATTAGTATATCAAGTATTTACCACTACTCAGATGTCTACTATATCTAGCTGGAGGTCGTACTGGTCTCCGTGGAGGTTCCTCGTCGCTTTCCAGGTTTGAGGTCACTGTAGCCTGTTTGGCCTTCAGTCTGGCTTCCTCATAGCTATCTGGAAAGAACATGGCAGCTTATTGTCACCAGAAAGAGAACAGTATTAAAGGATAAGTTCACTTCCAGAATAAAAATTCCCTGATAATTTACTCATCAAATATGTCTTTCATTTTGCAAAGAAATAAAGTTTTTGGAGGAAATTGTTACAGGATTAAAGTTTAAAAATGCTCTTTCAGTGTAGCTTCAAAGGGCTCTACAGGATCCCAGCTGAGGAATAAGGGTCTTATATATATATCATATATGTCACAGGTCGGGGCGGACCACAGATGTAAAAAAGTCGCTCCCCTTCTTAGTTTCCACCTTGAGGAGGTCCCAAAGTCAACCCAATGACCAGACAACACAAGCGTAAGTATAATTTAAAAAGGAACTTTATTTAATTTATTTAAAATGTATAGGGAAAAGGGGGCCAGGGTAAGTTAAAATAAAAGGTATCTCTGCCTGCTCTCCAGGTGGGCCGGGTAAAACGGGGAGGGAGAAATGGGGACCAAGTGCCGTGGATCCAAGGCACCACTGACGTCAAGGGGGGCAGCGGGGCAGGATCCTACGCCTTGTTTTCTTGATCCAGTGGCGCCCTCTTTTTCTCCTGGAGCCAGATTAAAACGGTAAAGTAAGTGGTAGTTCAATGCTATGGATACCTGGGGGTCTTCCCGGTGACAGGCCGGTATGTTCCTTGACGCTACCCTAGGGTGGTATCAGGTAGGTTTCTCTCTGACAGCTAGGTTCGCGCCCTCTTCGTCTTCAGACTCTCCACTGTAAACACAGAGTATTTCTTGTCAATGACCAAGGCTCTTTCTCTCTTCTAGGTACCCGTGGCAGGGTACACCTCCAACTCTCCACCGACGTCGGACTCGGACTCTCTCCTTATACAGACTTCCCACGGTAAGTATCTCCAGGTATTGAATTCGGGCTCTCTCCTTCTGCAGGCTTTTAGCTGTAACACAGAAGATTACGTAGCAGACACTGGGACTTTTGCTCTCACCTAGTTGGCTCGTGACGACATACAGGTAAGTACTTCACAGGTATGGTACTCAGGTTCTCTCTCTTTCTGCAGGCTTTTAGCTGTGGCACAGAGGATTACAATTTCAGTTCCAGGAACTTATACTGGTTAGTCGGGCAGCTCCTTACATAAAGCAGAGGCGAGTTAGCTTTAGCTACTGCATCTCTTCAACTTTCCTTCGAATTGTAGTAACTTTTGGTCATTCAACAAATACTGACAACATTGAATACTGCTCGTGAATGGTGGACTTACGGTGACTGCACTTCAATCGGTTGCTAATTATACTCCAAACCTTGAGATGGTAAGGCGTCGTGGTACAGCCTTCCCAGAGGCCTCTGGCACTGCAAAGGGGGAAATCTAACACCATCACGCCGAGCCGAACGCTGCCCTCTCCTCTCTTCCACTTCAGCTACAGAGAACTGGACAGGGGCCCAACTTTGAAGAGGCTCCGTAACAGGTGAGATATGATCTTCGCCGCCCTTCCTATAACAGTACGATGTTCTTCATACACACAAACACTTGTTAATATTGGTTTTACTCACAGCAGTCTAGGAAGTCGATGTCCTTCACCACCATTCCACCGAGTCAGGCCGGATCCAAGGGATGACCAAAACGGGTACTACACTTGAAGCTCTGATACAGGGACACACATAGCATATACAATGGTTGTTTAACTGGCTTCCACAGCCTCTCGTTTTCCCACGGCGAATTCAGTGAAGGGAGGGGGGCTACCGACAATACAAACACAGCATACCACTGCACTAATTCAAAGTGTATTCTCACAGCAAAGGCACAGACTCACCCACAGCACTCTATGTGAACATTAAGGTCACAGCCCCATCTTCCTTGAATTGAACCTGGGACCGGTTGGCGTTGTAAGTGTAGGCCAGCAATATAAACGTCGCTGCTGCGGCCCCGTGCTTCTCCCAAAATCGTCACTACCCGGCTCTCCCACCACTCTGCTCCGTGGCAGGGCCGTCAACCTATTTACTGAAGACTCACAACACACGTTGGACAAGATATCTCCACAATACACACTGTATCAGACACTGAATACTCACAATGGTTTAACGATGGCCTCCTTTGTCTCCTTCTCCTATAGACTGATGGAATCCTCTTCACCTGTGTTCAAATACACCGCTCTAATCTTCTCCAGCAGCTCTTACGGTGAGTCGTTCCTCATCAATACTCAAAACACAACAGTGATGCACATAAATCCATTCGTTTCTAAAATCTTCATAGGTATCACATACTCAGCCTCTGTTTCCTCCTCTGCTTCGTTTCCAGTAAACAACAACTCCTACCGCTACCAGCGTGACTGTGCCCAGGTCCTTACTCGCCAACACCGAAACGGTTTGTCGACACAACACAGCTACCACAGCTCCCAAAATGAACACCCTCTTTGTGTTTAAGGCCGTCTTTTGTATCCCTATCCGTCTTCACATCGTCCAATCCCCAGCCGCTGCGTTTATCATCCACACCTGTGTTTAATCAGGCTTGATTTCGCCTCGCGGCATTTACCGGAAGTTCCGGTGTTTCTACTCTTCCGTCTGGGCGGAAACGCTTCCGGGCGGAACCAATCTTCCCCATCTTTGGTTCCGCCCCCTTAGAGATTGTCACCGTGTGACATATAGAGATCGAAAACTTCAACCAAATTTTAAAGTGAAAAAAGCATTTGAGGTTAATGGGTATATACATTTTAATAAAATAACCGATCAATTCACTAGATAAGACCCTTTTTTCCTTAGTTGGAATCATGCATTGCCCTTTAAAGTGCAACTTGAAAGTTACATTTTTTGTGAGATAAATATATAACCTTGTATGAAAGTACCATATAAAAATTAAATGCGAAAGTAAAATTTTTTAACAAGACTCTGAGCGCATAAATTTTGTAAAAAAGGTGACTGTTTCTAAGACAGTTCTCAAAATCCCGGTTTTTTTCAACAACGCGTCATATTACGTAATCAGAGGCGCAGTGTCTGACAGGCTGTACCCTGGCTCAGTGCAGAGTAGGTTGGTATTCAGTGAAAGCAGTCGCAATTTGGTGTGTTCTCGATAGTTTTGGTTTTCGGTTTTCTGTTTATCATCGTCATGGTAAATCGTTGTGTTTGTGGAGGTTGCACAAACTCCAGTCTGTCAGGACATCGCGTCTTTAGGTTTCCGAAAAAGACCAAGGACGGCGGTGTCTTCCGTGCCTGGGTGCGTTTTGTGCAGATGAGGAGACGGGATTTCACTTCTGCATCTGTATCGAAAAACGCGGTAGTGTGCAGCGTTCACTTTAGGCCGGAGGATTATAATGACAGCGATATTATGGAGCTCAACATGGGCTACCGAAGCAAAAACTTCGTGAGACTCAGAGTTGGTGCGGTTCCTTCGGTGCACGCAGCACGTCCATCAAGTCCGCCCGGTCCGTCGTCGTCAGCATGTGGTGATGGCGCCGGCGGGAAAAAGGATGATAATGGGTCTGTCAGAGGTGCAGCTGGACGAAAACGCACACTGTGCACAGTAAGTCTTGTTTTTAAACATTATTATTATAATAATTAGATAAAACGTGATGTGTAGCTGCGTGGTCACCGTGATTTCACCAAGTAAAAATGTGATCCTGGATCTATGTTTTAATCAGAATTTAATCAAATTACCAACCAAGACCCATTAACGTTACCAACAATGATGTTGATCCCGGATCACATCATAATTTCTGAAATCACGTTCACAGTCGCGGTCGTGCTTAACAACTTATCCACATCACGTTTCATCTAATTATTGAAATCATTCTTGTACTTTCAGTTTGACAATATTATAACGTGTAGTTACAGTTTAGTTACGTTCTACAACTAATTCATAATGTATTTTCATGTGGTTTTGTTAATAAGTTGTTGGGAGACTTGGAAGGTAATCCGTCGACAGCCAGTGCTGCAGTGCTTGCTGACCCAGAGGAGGAGGCTTTCTCTCCACTGGTCCCTGTGTCATCAGTGCATGACTTTGGCTCACAGTGTAACCTGAGACCTTTACATCGTTCATCAGGTACATTACCAGTAGTCATATCTAAAAGTAGTTGTACATGACACCATCTGTTTACAAAATGCACAAGGGCAAATACATAGTAAAATATTTCTGTATGATGCACTTTTTCTCATTTTCATTTTGAAACCACTAAATTAACACATTTAGATTGTGTGACAGAGTTGTTGTTGGATTTGACAGCGGTACCTAAGCAGTGATATGCTGTTACACATTTTTTATAAGGTAGACCTGTTTTTCTATAAAGCTGGACCTGTTTTTGTTATAGCTGTTCAGGCACAGCCCAAGATGGTTAGTGTGGGGACTCAGACAAAAACATCCGCTCCATCTACCAGTCCTGTGCACAGCGATGATGATTCATCCTCTCTTTTCATGGACGAACCTGATGATGTGTTGTGGACACCAGAAGGTGAAAAGACAAGTGATTCATCTGAGGAGGAAACACTGCAGGAAACTCCCCCTGATCACATGTAAGAATTTATTATTTTAACTTTAGATTAACTTTTAGATATACTAAAGATTACTTTAGTATTAACCAAATTATGTCAAGTCAAAACTAATGTCCTTCTTTTATTCAGTGCTGCTGACAAGTTCATTGTGTGCCGAAGCCAGCTGATGTCTCTCTTTACAATTTCCCCAGCCTGTTCTGGAAAAACGCAAGGAAATGTTGAGAAGCAGGAGGGAACTTTTTTAAAAGTAAAGCAGGTAAGGGCTGTTTATTATTATGTAAAAAAAACTTCCCAAACTTGTATTTTTTATTTTCTTTACATACATTTGTTTTTATGGTATAGTAATTTTTTCCCCTTTTTATACATTTCTTAGGTCTGTGCAGCATGTGGGTACCAGCGTTTCTGGCAGAACCAGCCAATGCTGCATCGCAATATGCCAGCATGCAACCTCTTACTGAGCGGGGCAATACACTTTTCAGGTTGCATGGCTACCCAAACCATCAGGATGTTGAAACTCTTTGGGCTTCAGTGCATCACTGTCAACACCTTCTTCCGCCATCAGCGATTGTATACAATTCCTACTGTCATTAAGGCGTGGCAGAATGAACAGGCAGGAATAATAAGAGATCTGAAGGAGATGAGTGGGGGACTGATCCTGTCTGGTGACTGCAGGTTGCACACTTATATAGCTTAATATTGTTCAATGTATTATTTTTGTGCTTAAATACTTTATTAAACTGTTCTTGCCATTTGTAGGTCAGATTCTCCTGGCCATTGTGCAAAGTACGGCACATATTCTTTGATCGAAGACCGAATAAACAAGGTTTTAGATGTTCAGCTTGTACAGGTAAGTTCATGTTATGAAACACACATATCAGTATCACCCATCTCATGTAACATAGTGACATGGTGAAATGTTTTTATACAGAGCTCAGAAGTCCCAAGTAGCAGCTGGTGTGAGTTAGAGGGTCTAAAGCGCAGCATAAGGTTTCTGACTGAGCAAAATATGCAAGTGTCAGCCCTCATCACAGACAGAAATCGGCAGGTAAAGACACGCACATGTACACACAAAATATTATTCTGCTGACTATATTTACAGCGTAAATTTTTTTGTTATCTATGTGTTGTGTCCCATGTTTTAGGTTGCCAAATGGGTGCGGGAGGAGTTGTGTTCAAAGGGAACCAACCATTTCTTTGACATATGGCATATTGGCAAAAGTAAGTGTGTAGGTGTTTTATTTTAGGTTGCCTATAATTACATTCTACTTTTTTAACATTTTGTATGTGTCTGTTCTGAAACAGGTGTAGGGAAAGCTTTGGATGCTGCTGCAAAGGACAGGGATTGTGAAGATCTGAAGCTGTGGAGGCCAGCTGTAATTAACCATCTCTACTGGACTGCAGCTTCCACTCCTAATGGAGATGCAGATGTGATGGAGGCTAAGTGGAAAAGTATGGTCAACCATGTTCAGGACATCCACGTACATGACACTCCTACGTTTCCCTGCTGTGCACATCTACCTCTAGAGGGGGAAACAAGAAACAAGGCGTGGCTGGAACCAGGTACAACCTACTAGGTTCATTATGTGGCCGAAAATTTATAGAGAAACATCATTGTGCTTGTTTTCCAAATAACGGCTGTTTGACATTTCAGAGACCTAAGTCTAAAATACATCTGGTTATTTCTTGCATACTCAACATTCACATTATCCAGTGTAAGTGCACAACATACTCATTTTAACATAATTTCATTGTAAAAACAAAATGTGTGTTTCTGTAGGATCAACTGTAGCAGTTAAACTGGAGAGTATAGCTTCTAGAACAGCGCTGGTGAAGGATGTTCGTCAGTTGTCCCCACAGCATCAGACCTTTTCACTAGAGGCATTTCACTCTCTCATGCTGCACTTTGCACCAAAACACACTGGGTTCTCCTTCCTTGGAATGTACAGCCGGTTAGTATGTTATGATGAAAGAATGAGCACCCTCTGAAACTAATGAATGCCAGCCCATCTTTCATTAAATTTGCAGCAAATGATTACAAGCTTATTTATGTCTGAAGAACAGCATTGCATAAAGCGCTCAAAAAATAAAATAAATTTAAATCACCACCACTTCAAAGGGCTTGAACAAAGAAATTAAAACCTTGGCAATCCAAATTTTTTCAAAACTGCATTATCTTGTTGTACCCTATGAACAGGTAGTAGGAATGTTTTATATTTTATTATACCACGGGTCTGTTGAATGCTGCATTCTGATTGGCTGAGAAATGTTCTATGGGTGTTGATTATTTTTCTGTAAACCGCACACCTAACTTTTCAAATGTCTTAAAAGAGCAATGTTTGTGGTAACCGTAGTATAAGCGGAATAATTGACTCCGGTCCTTTGAATTATTAAAAAATGATGCACACCCGCGGTGTAACGGCACTCCGCTTTGCGTCGTGCCGCATTACCACCTTGGTGTGCATTATTTTCTTATAATTCAATTATACTTTTTTTACAGACTTCTCCTTGCGGCCCTGCACTTTAACCACAACTCCGACAGACAAGATGCTCAAACCAGTGATGGTGAGGCGCGTTATGCTGTTCGCTACCCTAGGTTCCGCAAAGGTGGCTGGGTAGTCCGTCCTGTTAAGGAAAAGCCATCATACAGTAAGCAGTTTCAGTTAGTTCTTAAATATAATTAAGTAAATCGGACCACGAGTCTGCAATGACTGATCTAAACTTGTGCCTCCTTCCCCCAGCATATGCATCATCCCTCATGGAGTCTCTTAGAGTGGAATATTCAAGGTCACCACAGAGTCTACGAGAATCCAGCACTGTTCTGTTTTTAAATGCACTTGCACCCCTCTCCAGCTCCTACCAGAGGATTGACAAGGATGAGGCTGTTGGCTTATATAAAGCACAGCATTCAAGATTCAACATACGATAACGCAGTGGTTCTCAAACTGGGGGCACTGAGGTGGTACCAGGGGGCCCCAGGTTAATGCCTTCTTATAAAATAAAGGGGCGATTTCCCGGACAGGGATTAGACTAGTTCTAGACTTAAACACTTTTAAGAGCTCTCCAAACTGAAAACAACTTGCACTTACATATCTTAAAATACATCAGGGCCCTTTGTTTTACCTCAAAATGCACACAAGTACTGTTTTTAGTAAGGCATGTTTGTTAAAACTAGTTATATTTCCTAATTAAACTAAGGCCTAGTCCTGGATTAAGCTAATCCTGGTCTGGGAAACCGCCCCAAAAACATCATAAATCCTGTGTAATTAAACCTCAGAAAAAAAAGGCTACAAACCAATACCACTACAGTGTGTGTGTGTAATGTAATGTTTTGTTTACTTCAAATTTTAAGTTTCGCAATGTTTTGTGTCATACACTTTCTTTGGGGGGGCACGAAGAGATGCCAACAAAGTTTGAGAACCACTGCCTCCCAAATTACTGAAGTTACTGAACAATTATGAAATGCTTTTAAACGGGTGAGATGGTGTATTTCTCTCTAGGTGCTACATAAATAAAAACTGCATTTAATTTACCACACATGCAGATCTGATTGGTATATATTTGATGTAAACTATGGTAAATTAAGACAAATAGTAATTTCTTTGTTTTATTCATCACCAAAATGGGGCCATTCAAAGCCTTTATAAAGACCACCTTCCTCCGGAAACTGGCTTCTAATAGCGGACACAACACATGCAGGTAATGGCTTTCTGATGTGTCTGCCCAGAACACCATAGGCCCAGCGGACAACCTGCCTGTATGCTGTGTAGCGGTACTGTCTGGAGATGGGGACAAAATATGTAATTATTGTCTTATAACAGTGGCATCAAAAGTGTGATATACACAACTTGTAATTAAAACAAATTCATTCAGATTGTTTTAATATTCAAATTAGTTAAATTTACTATCCCTTACACACATAGGTACTACATAAATTGGTAATAGTAAAACATTATCTCTGCCCTAAACCTACTCATTTCTGCTGGCCTGGAGAGGTCCATGTTCCTGTCTAAAGTGCATGTAGGCTATCTGTAGCACATATGGATTTAGACAACACGCCTCAAAGCCCGGATGCAGAGTCAGGCACTGTACTTGAAGTCTGGGCGTGATGTTTTCCACCAATGCCCAGTATGCATCCAACTCCCTGCAGCACTGACTTTCCTCAGCTGTGACCATAGGCACACATTTCCCACACAAGCACCTATTAAACAAGAACGGGTTTCGGGTAAATGCTCCTGTCCCTCTCCTGCTGTGATGAGAAACCGCTGCATCACGTAACGTAAGTGGGGAGGGATATTAACGAATGACATTACACCTGCTCAACACTTACTAGTTTATGTTACTGATAGGTAGCAACACTAGATGACCAGTACTTTCTTTGCTATTGCATGATTAATGATGATAATCTGTCCAATTTTATGATCTGATCACATATTACATCTCGTTACCTGACGTGTATGAATCTATAAACACTGATCTCTCACCATGAAACCTGCCCAGTTCTCCACTGGTTCTCCTCACACCACAACTCAATTTGTCTCCTTTGACCGACCTGTCTAATCCTGGCTTGTCCCTGCTCTCTTGGCTGCATAACTGGCTCATAATTGTAAGGCTGTGGTCCGTCATATGAGTAAGAATAAACATTTACTACTTCCTCAGCATCCGAGAAACTGTCATTGCGATCCATCGTGCGCCTCTCATGATGTCACTTCCGGTTTGGCGGTTTTTAGAGGCGGGTCTAAAATTTTCTTACAAAAATGACCCCAGAAGCCTAATTAGTGCATTTAGAAAAATATTTTTTTTTAAATCTATTTCCTACAGTATTTTTCTGTACTTTGAGTGAATGGGTGGTTTAACTTTCAAGTTGCTCTTTAAAGCTGCACTGAAATGGCATTTCTAACCTTAAATCTGTTGAGCACCACTGAAGCCCACTATTTGGAGAAAAATCCTTGAATGTTTTCCTTTAAAGGAACACGCACAAATTTGGGAATTTAGCTTATTCACCGTATCCCCCAGAGTTAGATAAGTCCATACATACCTCTCTTATCTCCGTGTGTGCCGTAACTCTGTCTGACGCAGCCCCCCGCTAGCTTAGCTTAGCACAAAGACTGGAAGTGAATGGCTTCAGCTAGCATACTGCTCCCAACAAGTGACAAAATAATGCAAACATTTTCCTATTTATGTGTTGTGATTTGTATAGTCACACTTTTACTGTTAAAAAATGGCTGTGTCTCATTTGACCTTGTTATTTGTACAAGGTGTGACTATACAAATCACAAAACATAAATAGGAAAATGTTCGTGTTATTTTGTCATTTATTGGGAGCAGTATACTAGCTGGAGCCATTCACTTCCAGTCTTTGTGCTAAGCTAAGCTAGCGGGGGCTGCGTCAGACAGGGTTAAGGCATGCACGGAGATGAGAAAGGTATGTATGGACATATCTAACTCTGGGGGATACGGTGAATAAGCTAAATTCCCAAAATGTGGGCGTGTTCTTTTAAAAAATCATGAACAACCTGCATGACATAGGGGTGAGAACATTATCAGGAAATTTTTATTTGAAAGTGAACGTATCCTTTATCCATGACAGGTAATAAATATAAAACTTAAATACATCCTAAATACCTGCATACACCAGAACCACTGCAACATGTTTTGACCAGAACTTAGTATCTGGAGTGTCTCTTCTTTTTGCTTTGGCAGTAAAAAAAATTCTTGGCCAGTAGCAATGTATACCCTGTTAACAGCAGATATTCATGTTAACTCTCCATAATAGACATTAGCTGAAAAAAGATGGGTTTAGTAAAGGGTCTCTACTAGTGATGCAACAATACACTTAGTTCATGGTTCAATACATATTTCGGTTCTTGTTCACGGTTTACGGTTCGGTCTCGGTTCTGATGCCTTGGCCTATTAAAGTGTTTTTAATTATTCTATGCTTAGGTAACAGGAACATTGAGATGTTAAGAAGAAAAAAATACTGGTTTTAATTGCAGTTCTCTTTATTTTATGTAAATGCAAAAATCATCTTACATATTTCTAGTGTACTGATACAATAATATAAGATATAATTAAATAAAGACATATAAAAATAATATCCTATTCAAACTGGGGAATATGTGAATTCATTACATTACATAAATTGGCCATTTTATATACCTGTACTTAGTAAATTAAACTTTACATTGTAAATGAAGGCTATACCTTACTGCACTACTGTTAAATCCAACATCATGCTGTCTGTGTAGAAACCAAAAATGCGTTCCTCAATCAACATTACTGGTGGGATTTATTTTAGCATCAGGCGCATTCTCTTCTTGAGTTAAACTTTTTCAACTTGCGCAGAAGACGTGTTTGAGGCAAATAACGCGCGTTTGCATCAATAACAAGCCCAATTTGCGTCATTCGCATTGCCCGACGCGAATTTGCATCTTTACATTGATGTTGTATGTAATCTACATGCGCAAATAATTAATCCACACCTCAGATTTAAAAGACAGTCGTGCTGTTTCTTTTTGTTGTTGTATTTCTGTTGGGTGTGTGTGCATGCGAATGAAATCTGACACCAGCATTGCAAGCAGAGTTCAAGCAGAGTTTAACGCAGCTAGCGCACAGTGACTGGATATCAACTCGCTGTGGTGTTATAAGCGTGCAGATCACGCGCATGCGCACATTAACAAAAGTGCAGGGAATATAAAACTGACAGATTTGGATGGATAAACCGAAAAACCGCAATTCACCTGCGCGTATTGGACCGTGGGGGTCGAACCGAACGGTTCAATAATGTATTGAGAATTGTGGCATCCCTAGTCTCTACAGATATGAACAAGTAAAATCTAAGACATTTTAAGACCTTTTTAATACCTCCTTTTATGAAATTTAAAACCAAAGTTGCAAAGCTGGAAATACACAAAGTGGCAGTTCTGGGATCTCATTTTTAAAACTGTGCATTAGGGTTGTTGCGGTGACAGAATTTTCCCACAACTTAACCAGCGCGTGAGGGGCTTATAAATGCGGATGTGCACATTTTACTTTCACTTTTGAATTAGACACAAATGTTTAAATGCAGCGCTTGCGTATGCTGCGTTAAATCTCGTATGAATGCTCCCCATGTCGCCTGTGCCTAAATCTGCCTGTAAGTGGAAATGAACAAGCCAAACTGGGCTGTTTGTTGATGGCGTTTTATACTGTGTACAATACACCACAACAATGTAGTGACAGGTGATGATTCAATAACAATCATTTTCACAATATATTCCCCTTCCCCCCAGTCGGCGCAAGCGCACAGCCAATGTTGCCAGCTTTGCGTATCAAAACCATCCCAGAAGCATTGCAAATAACTTTTCACAGCCCAAATACCAATACATAATTAACAAAATCCTTTCAAAATCCTTTTGGCTTAAAAAAAAACCTGCGGAGAATTTAAACAGTAGCCCATATCTGAACTCGAAAAAAAGCTGATGACTTTGCAACGCCAACCAGCGCACAGCATCTTTTGTGGAGTTCACGGTTTTTTGTGATTAAGTGGCATAATCTTAATTTTTGGGTGTACTATACCTTTAAGATACTCAGATGTATTAGGAATTGCTAATACCTCTTTTGTCTTTTCAAGCCAGTTGGAAGGCACTACATCAACTGTATTGTCCTTTGGGAATTTTATCACTGCATATCTCTGAAAGAGAAAGCATACTGAGGGTTTGGAGCCAAAGATGCATAAGTGCGATTAAAGCAATCTGCACTTGAAACCCCTTTGGCTCCAAACTCTTGATAGCTGAGATACTGCACATAAAACAAGTATATAGTTCAGTGCCCCCAGTTTCTTATAGCATACTACCTATATGGCACTCTAACCCATTACCTTTAGCTTGCATTCTGCTATATACATACTAGGGATTCTAAACAATTAATCGTGATTAATCGTTAGCAGAATAAAAGTTTTTGTTTACATCACATATGTGTATATATATATAAATATGAACACATACATGTATAATTTTAAGAAAAAAAAATGTATATACTAAGTATTTATATTTATATATAATATAAATTATACATAAATATACAAATGTATATACACATGTAAACATTTCTAAAACATACATGCATGTGTGTACATTTATTTATACAAAGTTATTATACACAGTTCACACACATATATGATGTAAACAAAAACTTTTATTCTGCTAACGATTAATCACGATTAATCATTAAGCATCCCTAATACATACATACATACATACATACATACAAAGTGCTATTACATTTTTCAATCATTTACCATTTAACAATTAACTAATTACAAAACAAAACATCTTTGAAAATAAAACTTTTTATCATTTAAGAACCCTTGTGCTTCATGACCTTCTTCTATGTAGCATATAAATAGATAATTTGAAGAATAGCCAAACTGCTTTTTGTCACAAAATGAGGTAGGGAGAAGCTTCATAGAAAAAATTTATTTTACCATAAAATACTATACTAGTATTAAAGAGTACACAAGGGCTCAAGAATGAGCATTACCCAATGGCTCGTTGCCAACAGCAAAGATGCTTGGGACAATTGCTTGAAACACATCTTGGTGAGAGCCTTATAAAAAAGCTAGGCCACTAGAAAAATATCCTTAGCGTTGAACCCTGGTACACTATACCACATTATCTGAAGCAACATGAGATTTTTGCTTTAGCAACAGACCAAAACCAGTAAGGAGCAAACGAAGTCCATCTCAAACCATGGTGTTTATTAAATGATTTTGACACACAATATGGAGGAAAAGAATTCCCCAACACAAAGCAACCAGCCTCCACTTTTGAGTCT
Organism: Misgurnus mizolepis; assembly: GCA_025389145.1. NCBI lineage: Eukaryota > Metazoa > Chordata > Actinopteri > Cypriniformes > Cobitidae > Misgurnus > Misgurnus mizolepis. The sequence goes on along the minus strand of JAIFKI010000046.1, from coordinate 120,827 downwards.
GTGCTTCTAGGTACTCTATAAACATAAACCATATCTTGGTTTGACTAAATTATCAACCTCATCAAATATTATTTACCCCCATGTCATCCAAGTTTTTTTTTAGGTTAACATTCATGGACGTTTCTCCATTTAATGGATTTCAATGGTGGCCACCAGTTTGAAGGTTAAAATTGCAATTTCAATAGTACATCATAGGGATCTAAAAAATGCCAGTCAAGGAATAAGGGTCTTATTTAGCAAAACAATCATTTTCTATAAAACTTTTTTTATATTTACACACTTTAAAGGCAAAGAAGGCAAGTCTGAGTATTATTTCTCTACTAGCTCCCCCTAGTGTCTGGGAGTAAATGCGTTCTATATCTAAGACTATACGAGACTGAAGGACACCGGGTCGGATACAGCGAACTTGCAAGCGGGGTATTCTTCCTACAGACGGTAGGGGCGGGCGAGAGAGTCTTCCTTCGTCATGTAATGAGTCATTTAACCATATACCGACTTACGAAGATGATTTATTAACATAAAAATGCTGCCTTGTGTCCCTTTAACCACAGGATTATGTAATGTGTGAAGATGTGCATCGCAGAGCTCTCACCACAACCTGACCATACACGCGAACCCGTTTGACTAAGGCCAGAAGCCCCACTGTCGTCGTTAATGCAGGTTCAGTGGCAAACGGTTCTGTATGGCATACACAAGACCACAAAAAAACACCAAAATCGCAACCCAACCGTATGCGCCAACTCGTTTGACTAAGGCCAGAGACCCCACTGTCGTCGTTAATGCAGGTTCAGTGGCAAACGGTGGCAAACTATCTACTGCAATTACCCAACAACACCGGTCTATTGTATAGGACTTGATGTTGATATCCATTAATACTTACCTAAGGCATCGTTGAGACTCCGTGGGATGGTCAGTTGAGTGATGGCACCTTTTGGGTTGTCAAGTGAGCGCCCTCCTTCCTGGGTGTTTCGCTGATAGGCTCACGGCACCTCCAGAGGGTTCAGCAGTGAATCCCAGCGTCCCAGGTTCACTCCCTAGGTGCCATCAGCTCACCTGAAAACCCAGGCGGAGTCTTTTCTCTTCACCCACAGCTACTTCGACTAAAGAAGGACATCTTGGATGACATGGGATGAGTAAATTGAAAGAAATATGGTGACCATGGCAACAACAACAATAACAATTTCGCAATATGCTGATTCTTTAAAATCCTGACTTTTGCATTCAAAAGAAAAAGTTATAATACAGGTTTGGAGCATCATAAGGACAGAGTAAATGATAAGATTTTTAATTTTCAGGCAAAAGATTCCCTGAACCATTTTTGGAAAATAGAAGTTATTTGCTGATATTAAATGTACAATCAGCATTTAAGTTGTGTCAATCTAATGTGTAAAGGTTGGTGAAAAAGAGATTTAGATAAATGTTCAAAGCAAATGGAGCACTGTAAGGACAATCTTGACATCATCTTCTGCATCTATTAAAAACGCCTGTCTGACCAATATCCTTTGAGACAACTGTTTCATTCTGGTGTGCCTAATTTGGGCCTTGTAAACACCAATTAACCTGGAGTCACAAGGCTCCATGAAAAACGGCTCAAGGTTGTCATAAACACGACAAATACGTTTTTTTTCCACTTTTCCTGCAGCATCTACCACCGAAACGACCCCACAACACTGCAAGTCACTGAGAACGAAGACATTGTTCGGTTTTTGTGCTTTCACCGCAGCTGCAGGTTTGTTATTCAGTTCCTCTCTGTGCTTGTCAATTTTACCAAGGTGTTTTATAATTTGTGACAAAGGGTTTTTACCTGAGCGTACTAACCTCTTCAGCTGGTGCAGGTAATTTTCAAAGGGAAAACTGCTACACACATCTAGCCCACAGTACGCATGTGCATCAGAAGCAAGATGAACCATAGAGTGCACATTGTACACAAGGAACTCATCCCCATACAACTTTTTGCCTTCCTCTACAAAGTGAACCAACAGATCTGATGCAGAATGGCTGTACTGCAGTGTTTCCCATATATTCATTTATCTGTGGCGGGCCGCAGAATCAACACCACAAATAGATTTTTCACGATTCCCATTAACATTTTAATTTTACTATTTAGAATGGCTTAATTCATTGCAGCGAGCGCTCAGCGCGGCTCCATCCTCCCTCTCTCGTTGTGTGCAGCGCCTCAACAGCGCGCGCCTCCGGCCCCCTCCCCTCTCTTTGCTACGCGCCTGCACCTCTCTCACATAACAATGAAAAGTATTTAACTCCGTGTTCCTCCGTGTTCTTTCTCTTTTTCGCGTAAACGTCAACTGTCACAGATGTTACTGACAGAGAAGACGGCTGATGAAGTTCATCATGAGAGTAACTTAACAAAAGGTTAGCAGTAGTGTTTCCCACACATACCCGTTCTGATGTGAGTCTGTGTCCGAGCTCTCTCCCTACCGCGGCATGCCCATGCACGTGTTCTGTAGTAACAGCAACCGTGTATTCTCTCATATTTCTGAATTTGCAACAAATTGTTTGCGCTATACGCAATATACAATAAAACTACCACTCGTATTTCAAATAAAAAAGCGCTCATAACACAACAACACTGATGAGAAGAGCAACATCAGTACAGCCTCAATGTAAACGTATGATGATTTTTTTCAGACAATGTCGCTTTTTTAGCAGCAGTTAAAGAAAGAGCTGATTGGATTCAAAAAAGAATTACTGAGTCGTGGGTCGTTACTGGGTCCTGTTTAGTCACTATTTTATAGACAACAGAACAGAAACTATGTAAAAATAGCATTCAGTTGTGTTAAAATGCAATATAATGTGACGGATTAAAGAGTAAAACACGACGCAATGACGTCACATATATGGTAATCAACGTGTGACGTCATCACCGCCACAGTATCTCAAAATCCTGTGGGAAACACTGTACTGTTTCACTAGTTGCGGGAAGACTAGGATGGCCAATGCCACACTGAACAGCATGAAATGTGCGTAGAGTTCATCAGAGAGAACATCTTTCAGCACAATTTTGCCTGTGTAAAGTGCAAACTGTCGCAGTTCAGTAGCTTTCCACCGGTCAATGTCTTCTAGAGTGCGTGGCTTCATTGCAAACAGGTCTGGAATAAATGGTCTCAAACCAAGAAGCCTGGAACTGATCTCTCTTACTTGGCCAGAAGATAATCTGGTTCCAAGCTTTCCACACAACCACAACACAATCAGTTTTCGCATCACTCCAAGACAGCACTGATGCATGTAATCTGCTGGAAATTGCTTAACCATGTCTATCTGGAGCATGCAAAAAGGAGACACCCCAGATGGCCGGTGGTGCTCCTCCTGAAGCTGATCACAGAAAGACGCATCTGTTCTCAGAGTAACATTTGTCGTCTCTGGGTATATAACCCGACTGCCATCCCAGATGCCTTTCTGTGTGCATTTATCACATCCAAAATAGCCTGAATATTGCTTTGTGCATTTAACAAGTGCTTTCGCAGGAGCATCACAACTGATACAGCGAAGATGTACTCGTAAATGACCCCTGTCACTATCTAATCCATTTAGTAGAATGTCCCTTAGGTCATGTACTACATCTGTCAAAAAAATCAAGATCTGTAGGCTTTGAGACACCAAAACACAAAGCAAGAGGAAAGACAGTGGAAGGAGCCAAATTGATTTTGCACAAAACTGGCCACAGTGACTGATTGCTACTTTTGAATAGTGGCAAGTGTGGGATTTTTATGTTGTTTTATTAATCAGTATGTCATGTTATAATTGATATGTGCCATTATGCTTTCTGTGCTGAGATATGTGAGTAAATGTCTGTGTGTAAAGTTGAAAGGCTGTTCCAGTTGGGGGTAGGAACAAAGCCCTGAAGAGAAAACACGCAGAACAGATGGTTTCAATAAACAAGTTGTTTGCTTTATAACTATGTTATATTTAGAGAAAGTGAAAATTAGTATGTTTAACTAATGAATGCATTTAACCAATTCATGAACAATGGAGTACTGTTGTGTTGTTGAATAATTATGTTTTACATATTTACTGCCTACATTTCATGCTGATTGCTAAAAGTGTTAAAGTTACAAAGATGTCCAAATAAGGACTGTGGAAATTGATTTTGTTCCATTTTTATATTTCTTTAATTGATCATTTTATTCTATAAACATTGTGTGTTTCATATATGCACTGAGCTATTATGTAGAAATGAGGTGTTTATGTTTGAGAGTGGAGAGTTACCAGTTTTTGTGTGTGTGCTGTAAGGAGGATTAGCGAGGAATTTACGCCTGGTATAGATCAAGATAAGAGAGAGGCCTGAGGGGGAAAGCAAACAGGCAACTATTTCATTAACTAATGCTTTAATGTTCACAGGATAAAATGTGCAATGTATTTCTTACTTAATCAGTATTAATCATTGAATAATTGATGTAATAAATATAAGATGTTGTCTTTGATAAATTTGTATTAACCAATGAAATGAAGGTTGCATATAGAATAACCTAATGGGGGCAGGGCAGCTCAACCTTGAAGAAACAGAGTCTCCTGTGTGTGTGTGTGTGTGTGTGTGTGTGTGTGTGTGTGTGTGTGTGTGTGTGTGTGTGTTTTCTTTCCTAACAGATGGTTTTTAATAATGATTAAAGTGTTTGCTTAGAAGTAGTATTGCAGTAAAACAGTAAAAGATTTAATATGTGTTTATCTATCTAAAGAAGTTAATGTGTGCCTTATTCATATAACCAATTTTACAAATAATGAAATGATGTCATGATATTGAAATATGTTTTACATAATAATCACTTTCATCTTACAGCTTATGTTTTTTATAAATGAATGTTTTATTAATGATTTGTTTTTAAGAAAGCATTATAACATGCTATTCAAAGTGGAGGAGTACTGGAGAGGAACTGCAGGGCTCCTAGGGATGAGAGGAGAACAGTTTGTTTTTCTTTGTCTATGTGTGTCCATCTTTGCCTACAGGCTAAAATTGGGTGTGGTGATGGAGTCAGATGGACGAGGGGAACGGCCTTTGTGGGTGGAGATTTTCTGAAGAAAGATCGACGTCACATATTTTATAAATAAGCATGTTACTTCCTGAGCTGGTTGTTCGCTACTTGAGAGGACCCAGCGCTGTTAAACTTTTTCATATCTGATCAATAAATATTTGAACTTAGATATTTGTATCTTTTGCCTTTCCTCTAAATTATGAACACGCAATGGACGCCTTAAAGTCCAACACAAGCCATCAATATTCAAGGAAATGTCCAGACAGTCTAACTGGCTGACAACATCACTGGGGTACACATTTAAATACATACACAGCTGTTCTTTGCATCCAAAGTAAAAGTATTGCATCCCAGATTTCATGCCTAAGTTCACGTTCTCACATGTTCCCAGTAATGTTCTAGCAGTTCTTGGGAGCTCTGCGTGATGTTCACCAAGAATTTTAAGAAGGCCATCCACTGCATTGTGTTTGACCTGAAATTCATTGGCCCATTGTGCAAGTCTTACTCCTAAAGAAGGCCTGTCATCAAAGTCTGCATCATCAGAATTTGAGTCATAATTAGAATATGCATTTGAATGAGCTCCCTGCATTTCAAGATCACACTCAAATTCACTATTTGTTCCCTCAATGGGCTGCGCATGCTGGAGAGGCTGACTAAAGCTCTCAATACTAGTAGAGCTGGTGTGTATCTCAATGTTGTCTACATGTGGCAAATCCAATTTCTGTTGATCTCTTTTCACCCTTTTCCAGAGTGTGTTGTATTTTTGTTTGGCACACATTGTTAATCACATCCCTCACAAAAAGAAACAAAGTCATCAGCATACCTTGTCAGACTCCATCTGCACTCCTGTCTCCCTGTGGATGAAATAAAGAGAAATTGTAAGCAAAAGTAGCAACAGTTGTCATACTGCGTTCGGCAGTGGTCAGAAAGGTAAACAATCTATTTTAAATCCATTTCTTCCCATAAATGCAGTGATACAAAAGGCAATTAAATTAACACACGACCTTGTGTTTTTAAAACGGGTGGAAAATAGGGCACATCTTCTAATTATTTATTTATATCACCACACCACTGACTTCCTTACAAATTTATTTTAATACCCTCACACTAATTTTGCATACTGTACTTTTTAGTATATGGTTTAAATGTTGCCATGACACGCGCGTCCTCACTATGGCACGCCCAACATTGTTTATGCGTCATTTATCATTTCTTGATAACTGCTTCAGTCTAGTTTGCAACATTTCTCGTCGTGAATGTTGATCTGCCTGAAAATCTCTTGTTTTAAAGAGCTGAACCATAACTTTTGTTGTGATGACAAGCGCATCATCACTAGGACACGCCCATTCCGGCATGGTTTCGGCTTCTTGTTCACACAGAGGGTTTTCCGGGTATCTTACTGTCCTCTTTCCGGCAACGATCTCAGAAGATTTACGGGACGTGTTTGCGTTCAAACAGAAGCTTTTATGGCAATTTTACGGCTATTTGAAGAGTTTCGTTGCAAAAAAAACTCAGTTTTTAACACTTTTGTCAAAACATGTTTATTAATATGTTATCATGTTATTATTTTGTTTTATGGTGCTACTTAGCTGTATTTTTTTAAGTTATGAAGGTTTAAATCCAAACAAATCAACTGCAGTTGAATTGATATTAAAGGGACACCAGGCAAGTCTGAGTATTATTTCTCTACGAGCTCCCCCTAGTGTCTGGAAGTAAATGCTTTCAAACACACTGTCGTAAAAAAGAACTGTTGTCCCTCCCCCATCGCAACCCAGTTTATCAGCTTATTTCCAATCCAGGTATGTCGAAGTTAGGTAGGTAATATTTCCTTTCCAACTGTTTTTTTTTATTTTGTTGTCATGCATAATAGTATTTTCACCGTGAACGACCGATATGAACGAGGCAAACTACTGCTTTCGTGTTTTTTTTTTTTTCGGTAGAGTGGGCATGAGAATAATATAATATATATATATATATATATATATATATATATATATAGACAAGCAAAGGGAAACCGTCATTCGTCCAGATGAACTTATAGACCTTACTAATATAACTTTAGACAAATATTATCCTTCTACATCCATCCATCCATCCACCCATACATGTATATATACGTGTGTATATAAATATAGGGTGACCATACGTGCCATTCTTCCCGGACGCGTCCTGGCCAGGATTTCGTTGCGCCTTCCAGAACTCGTATTTGTTCACCGCATATGCCATTCAGTTAAAACATAAGACATACAATCGTAGTTTCATTCTTACCTTAAAATGTAACTGTTGCTTTTCTGTAATAATAATAATAATAATCCTCTATGACAGGGGTCGGCAACAGGCGGCCCGCGGGCCAAGAGTGGCCCGCCAGCAATATTTTCTGGCTCGCCGGATTATTTTGGAAGTCCGTTTTTTTATCAGACTATTTTTATTTTACAATAACAGTTTACAAATATGGCTCCTATCATTCCTTCATTCGTTTTTTCAAATTTAAACCAAAAAGAAAACAAAGAAAAACGACTTGATTTTCTATTATTTATTTTCTGAACTAAAATGAAAAAAACAAATAGGCCTAACGACTCGTTTTCCGATTTTCTGCTTGTGCGCTCAGATCAAAAATAGAAAAAAATAATGAAACGGGTTAAGCCTTATTTTTATTTAACACCTTAGCAGACATATACCAATGAAATCATTTTAAACAGATCAGGTACTATTGTGGTAACAGATTACAGCCGTTTTAATAATGGTTTGAATAGCAACCATGCGCCAGATTTATTCGCTTACAGTCCGACTTTTGAAGTTTTTTAATTATTATTTATTCGTAATAAATAATATGTATTACCTGATAAAACATATTTGCACTAAATGCTGCACAAAACTCTTCCACTAGCCTACTTGAGAAAAGCCGAAGCCGCGCGGCGATTTCCCCGCTGCATAGTATATGAAACGCCCAAAAGGATTCATGCGGTGCATAATGAAATTTTAAAGTATAAAGACGGTAGCGGAACTCTGGGGTACCTATACTTTTGACGGAGCCTGTGGTCTGACTGACAACAGCCCTCTCTTGACAGCGTATCCGCACTTCATTCTGACCACCTGTACAGCTTTAGGAGCTGTTTGGTACTGAAACCATTGTCAGCCAACAACATTATTTTTGTGCAAGTATGTTTGAAATTGTTTGGCAGAAAATAGCTTACTTCATTTGTCAGTAGGGCAATATGGTTTCAGTTTATGTTGGTTAGATATTTGAGTTATTGGCTTTGTCCTATTTAATTTATGTTATTTATATTTCATTATTATGTTGGCTTGAGAAAGCCAACATACTGTTGTTGCACTTAAACTTATTTTTATTCTTCTTTTTCTTCTGACCTAAAAATTTCTAACTCTAACTCCTCCTAGAGCTTTCAAGCTACATCCACCAAACTTTGCACAGACCTTGAGTCTGATCTGACTTGAGTTGCTATATCTTTTTGAAGGGATCGGACTTACGGTTCTCCTAAACCGTCCGATCAAACATCCCAAAAAAGTCCCATAGACTTACATTCATAGAATGTTTAGGCTGAGTGTTTATTTTCAAATTCTAACTGTCAACTCTCATTCATAAAAAATACATTACATCATCTCTCAACCTCTTTCAGCCTATCTGTGTCTCACAAAACTCACTCAATAGCACAGACAAACACAACTACACACATACACACACACAGACACACAACCACACAGACACACAACCACACACAACTACACACAGACACACAACTACACACAGACACACAATTACACACAGACACACAATTACACACACAAACACAAAGTTATATATAACATACTGTCACAAAAACATGCACACACACACACACACACACACACAGACACACAACCACACACAACTACACACACACAGACACACAACCACAAAATTACACACACAACCACAAAATTACACACACAAACACAATATTACACACCCAATCATACTCACACAAAACACACATAAATGTCCCAACTGCCCTAAATGCCCCATTCTGCCCCAAATGCCTCATCTGCCCCAACCGCCCCATTTTGCCCCAAATGCCCCATTTGCCCCAACTGGCCAATTCTGCTCCAAATGCCTCATCTGCCCCTAATGCCTCATCTGCCCCATTCTGCCCCAAATGCCTCATCTGCCCCAATCTGCCCAAACTGCCCTAAATGCCCCAACTGCCCTAAATGCCCCGTCTGCCCCAAATGCCCTGTCTGCCCCAACTACCCAATTCTGCCCCAAATGCCCCAACTACCCTAAATGCACCATCTGCCCCAAATGCCCCAAACACCCAATTCTGCCACAACTGACCCAAATGCCCCAACTGCCCTAAATGCCCCATCTGCCCTAAATGCCTCATCTGCCCCATTCTGCCCAAACTGCCCTAAATGCCCCAACTGCCCTAAATGCCTCAACTGCCCTAAATGCCCCAACTGCTCTAAATGCCCCAACTGCTCTAAATGCCCCATCTGCCCTAAATGCCCCATCTGCCCTAAATGCCCCATCTGCCCTAAATGCCCCAATTATCCAATTCTGCCCCAAATGCCCCAACTACCCTAAATGCCCCATCTGCCACAAATCCCCAATTCTGCCCCAACTAACCCATCTGCCCCAACTACCCTAAATGCCCCATCTGCCACAAATACCCCAACTGCCCAATTCTGCCCCAACTGCCCAATTCTGCCCCAACTACCCAATTCTACCCCAAATGCCCCATTCTGCCCTATTCTGCCCTAACTGCCCCAACTTTAGGTTTAGGTTTATTTATTTGCACAGATACAAAAATATACACAATAAAAACAAAATACAATCCATATATTGTGCAGGGAGAGGCAAAAAACCCAAAGGGCTTATTTAAAGCCTCCGCCTAAACAAAACAACAACAAAACTAAACAAAATATAAAATTAAAAAAAGAAAATAATAATAATAATAAACATCAAAACTATATAGAGTAAATAAAATACATGAAACCTCAATAAACAAAAGCACAATTACAAATCAGCAATAAAATTATTTCTTTATACATCTTTTATAACTTTTTAAAGATGAACACTTTTCTGCTAAATGAAATAAATTATTCCACAGTTTAATACCCCTAAATCGTATAGAATATTGACCTCTACAAGTAAGAATTTTAGGGAAATGAAAATCTGCACAGTGACGAGTTAAGTAACTGTGAACCTGTGAATTAACTTTAAAATACCCTGTAAATTGCTCTGGAATGTTACCTTCACCTGAATATATTTTATAAATAAAGAATGTTGATATCATAAACAGTAAGAACTTGAAGTTTTTGAAATAGAGAAGCCGATGAGGTATATGAATTGGATCGGGTTGCAATCCTTACAAAACGTTTCTGAAGGGAAAAAAATTTATGAAGAGTGGTAGGAAAAGTGCTCGCCCATACTATATTACAATATGAGAGATACGGATAAATTAAACTATAATAAAGAGTAAGAAGACACTCTGTTGTAATAAGATGCCTAACCCTCCTTATTATTCCAGTAGATTTATGTATTTTCCTACTTACATAATCAACGTGTTCCCTCCAACTCAAACTCTCGTCAACAAAAACTCCTAAAAACTTTACAGTTGACACTTGGGGCAACTCAATAGATTCAACTGTGATTTTTGCTAAGTCCTTAAGGTATAATTTTTTCCACTAAAAATAATAAAATTAGATTTTTTTAAGTTTAGAGATAATTTATTTAAATTAAACCAATTAGCATAAGCGGTTAGGCCATCATTTACACTCTTAATCAATAAATTAAAATTTGAATGAGAGAAAATTAAGGCGGTATCATCTGCAAACATTATTGGGGTAAGAATATTTAAAACATTTGATAGATCATTTATATATATAAGAAATAGTAAGGGTCCAAGAATGGACCCCTGAGGAACCCCACAAAGTAATCTTGCTGTATTAGAATAGCAACCATTAACACAAACAAACTGTCTTCTATTAAAGATGTAATTTTTTAACCACTTATATGAAAAATCATGAAAGCCATATTTGTACAACTTTTCCAATAAAATATAATGATTAACTGTGTCAAACGCTTTTGACAAGTCAATAAAAATACTACAAGTGAATTCATGATTTTCAAGTGCAAGAGTAACATTGTCAATCAGGTGAAGCAGAGCCATATAAGCCGAATGATTTTTGCGGAATCCATACTGATGTTTATAAAGAATAGAATTAGAATTTAAGTGACATAAAATCTTTTTATATACAATTTTTTCTAAGATTTTTGAAAAACATGGTAAAATAGATATAGGTCTATAGTTGTTAAAACATTGAGGATCATCTGCTTTAAACAGAGGAATAACTTTGGCTAATTTTAAATCTTCTTGTACTATTCCTGTTTTCAAGGAAAGAGAAAAGATATGAGCAAGCGGATGTAATATTAAGCCTTTCACCTGTTTGACAAGAAAAACAGAAATATTGTCATGTCCAGCTGAAGATAACTTTAAATCATCAATTATTTCACTTATTTCATCAATCTCGGGTGATTTAAAGATTGAGATAACAGGAAAATTTCCTGATAAATAATCCAAAGGTTTGCCACTACCAACAGGAATATTATTAGCCAATGTTTGACCAATGTTAACAAAAAATCATTAAATTTTTGAGCTATGTCAAATGGATTATTATAGGAACTGTCACCATCCACAAAATCTGAAGGTAGCTTTGAAGTAATCTTCTCTTTTTGCAGCACCTGATTTATAACTTTCCATGTTGTTTTAATATAATTTGAACACCTCTTAAATTTTTCACTAAAATATTGCTTTTTTGCACATCTAATAGAATGATTATATTTATGTCTATAGGATTTATAAACCCCTAAAGTGAGAGGTGTAGGATTTAAAACATATTTTTTATAGAGTTTGTTCTTAGTCCTCAACATCTTTTGTAAAATAACTGTATACCAAGGTTTATTATAATGATTGGTTTTCTTTACAGAGCTACTAACTGGAAAGCATTTATTAAAACTAGAGCTAATAATAGTCATAAATTGTTGATATGCTCTTTCAGCATCATGTTCTTCATACAGATTATCCCAGGAAGTACTAGCAATCAAATCTTTAAATTTAGAAATATTTACATTACTCATGATTCTCTTTTGCTGTATATCTTTTGAAAGTTTAACTCTGTTAATCCTAATTTCATAATAATGAAATATGGGAAAATGATCGGATAAGTCTGAATATAAAACACCAGATTTAATTCCTTCACTTAGAGAATTGGTAAAGATATTATCAATCAACGTTACTGATTTTTCTGTAACTCTTGTAGGTTTATGAATTAGAGGAAAATGATAACTAGAATAAAGAATATTAAGAAAATCTGCAGTAGGGGTATCAGATTTATTTAAGAGATTTATGTTAAAATCTCCTAAAATATAACAGTATTTATGCTCATTATTTATCAAATCAAGTGAATTGGCCAAACTTTCATTAAAATCTTGTAATCAGGTGGTCGGTAAATAACCCCAACAATGATATTCTTTCCTCCAGAACCAGTAAAAAGCTCGACAAATACAGATTCCACTTCATTTCTATCTGATTTTAAAGCGAGATCATCCCTAATTTTAAATTCATACTCTTCATAAATAAACAAAGAAACACCACCTCCCGATCTATTTTCTCTAAAATAATGAACAGAATTATAATTAGACAAATTAAAAATGTCTTTAGAATTTGTAGTAAGCCATGTTTCAGATAAAGCAATAACAGAAAACTTAAGTTTTAATAAAAATAAATAGTGAATGAAATTGTCATAATTCCTAGAAAGACTTCTTATATTTAAATGAAAAGTAGAAAAAATATTAGCAGGCAAAAATCTACATAATTCATTAAACTTCGTTTCGGTATAAAAAGTAAAAAAATTTGAAGCACCCAATGATGAAAAGAAATTTAAGTCTGGGTCAACAAAAACATTATAAGGATCAGATGTAGAAAAATCAAAAGGTTTAAAGGTCTCAACTTCAAAATCAAGTTTGTTAGAATCAATAGTGTATTTAAAGAATAAACAGATATGTGATTACTAATAAAAGAATACTATAAGTGGTTATTTTATCAAATTTAATGAACCAAACTCTAAGCATTTGGCTTTCTTTGTGTTAGTTGATTTTGGAAAGGTGGATGAACAATAAGTTTGTCATATCTCAGATATGCAATATCACCTCTCTCACGGGCTGCCTTCATTGCTGGAAGTAGTTCTCTCCTTCTTTGTCGAATGGTTTCAGGAAAGTCTTCATTTATGAAGATGCCTGTGCCCTTTAAGTTCTTAGCTTTATCCAAAACCGCAAGTTTATCCTTCAGCCGCAAGAATCTAACAACAATGGGTCGGGGTTTCTCTAACAATGCCCTTTGATTCCCAACTCTATGAGCCCATTCCAGCTCTATTTTTCAACTACCCAATTCTACCCCAACTGCCCTATTCTGCCCCAATTGCCCCATCTGCCCCAAATGCCCCAACTACCCAATTCTACCCCAAATGCCCCATTTGCCCCATTCTGCCCCAACTACCCCATTCTGCCCCAATTACCCAATTCTACCCCAAATGCCCCATTCTGCCCCAACTACCCCAACTGCCCTATTCTGCCCTAACTGCCCCATCTGCCCCAACTACCAAATTCTACCCCAACTGCCCTATTCTGCTAGCCTGGTTAGCCAGACCTACATCAAGATGTAAGGTCTGGCAACTCTTCACACAAACGGCTCAATGCAAGGGGCGGGAGATAAGGTTGTCCCTCAAAATGCCTCTGCACGCAATAGGATAGCGCTATGACCAATGAGAACAACGAAGAAGGTGACGTAGTTACCGTAACCAGTCGGCAAAACTCCAAACACATCTTTCTTGCTTAAAAAGGACTTCAGTAGGGTTATTTGCTCTTCTCTCAAAGAAAAACATAAGTCTAAGTCCTCCAGAGTCGCGGCCAAAGCCGCTTCAAAAGAAAGCTGTTCGCCAGCAGCAGCAGCCATTCGTTGCAGCTCTGTCGTCATCATGTTAAGCCCGCCCCACAGACGCTACACACGATGTGATTGGCCTGACCAAATTTTGGTTTTTGGAGCTGTTAAGTGTATTGTGAGTGCCTAGACTACTATTCTGCCCCATCTGCCCCAAATACCCAATTCTACCCCATTTGCCCCATTCTGCCCCAAATGCTCTATTTACCCCATTCTGCCCCAACTGCCCCAAATGCCCTATTTTCCCCATTCTGCCCCAACTAACCCAACTGCCCCATCTGCCCAATTCTACCCCAAATGCCCCAGCTGCCCTATTCTGCCCCATCTGCCCAATTCTGCACTAAATGCCCCAACTGCCCAATTCTGCCCCATCTGCCCCAAATGCCTTAACTGCCCCAACTGCCCAATTCTGCCCCAAATACCTCATCTGCCCCATCTGCCTCAACTGCCCTATTCTGCCCCAAATGCCCCATCTTCCCCATTCTACACCAAATGCCCCAACTACCCTAAATGCACCATCTGCCCCAAATGCCCCAAACACCCAATTCTGCCACAACTGCCCAATTCTGGCCCAAATGCCCCATCTGCCCTAAATGCCCCAACTGCCAAATTCTGCCCCAACTGCCCAATTCTGCCATATCTTCCCAAAATTCCCCATCTGCTTGTAAGAATTTACACACACAGACACACAACCACACACAATTACAGACACACCACCACATAAACACACACACACACACACACACACACACACACACACACACACTTGCACAAACACACACACACACACACACACACACACACACTGCCTATGTCTACACATACACACACACATACAGACAGAAGTCACTAGAGCCAGAAGAGTTCACTCTCATTTATTTATAATATGTATTATGTACAACTTATATTATATACTGTATATATAGTGTATATTTATCAATACTATTTCTTCAAATTAAGTAGTTGTATTACATAAGTGTTAAAGATATGATCCTTAAATAATAATAAAAACATACTGTATTTATACAAAAACACAATAGACAGGGTCATGATAGCTGAAAAAGTCTGTAGAACTCCTGCTTTGATATTTGAGTGTGAGCCACTTATGAATACAGGATCAAGAAGAGTATTTTTTTCTGTTGTCCCTGTGCTGATTATTTGTGTGTATCCTTTTTCTTGAAACAAATGTTGAATAGGTTTGTTGCCATGGGACAGTTGATCTTCATTAAAGTCTCCACATACTATAACTGGCTTGAAATCTATGATCTCCAAAGATGTCAGAAGAGCATTTAGGTTAGTCAAAAATTCTGTTAAATGATAACTCGGTGGTCTGTAGATTTCTGCAAGAAGTGCTTGTTTGGGGGCTTCTATCTTCAAAACCAAATAATCCAGGTCTGTAACATTCTGTTTGTACATAAGTGGATGTGCTTGAACACTACTCTTTACATACATGGCAACACCACTGTAAGGGTCCAAATATGACCCCATCCATCCGTTTGGCCCAACGGCGGAATCCAAACGAGGATTATAACGCGTTCTGTCTTTTCCGGCGCTTGCAGATGACGTTTTGGCATTATGCAATTTTGTGTTATTATCTGACTCCAAGATAATGTTAATATAAATCGGATTGAGAATTACTTTTAACAGTTACAGAATTTGGGTGGATGTTTGGTTATTCTTGTTTAGCTCTACTTGTTATTGCATCCGTTCATTCGGCTACTCATGTCGCTTTGGACTCACGCACCGGCCGTTTATTAATATTTAATAATCATGCGGGCCCACGATCACAACCGAATCAGGCTTGGTCGCTGCTAGAGGTTAGACCATATGTTCAGAAGGCCGCTATTACACGTGCTCATCTCTGAACATACTTTATTTAGTCCCCATAGAGGTGCAACTTAATTATTACAATATTTACTTCTAACCAGAGGCTCACGACCACTATCATAAAACAAACTGACCGTCTTCTCCAATGATAGCTTTGTATAATCGTGTCATAATTTAATATGCAACTTAAATAGATTAATATTGAAATAACCAGAGGCTGAGGCTCATTTGATTTAGAGTGGTCAGACAACATTTACTTGTTACTCTAAACAGGAAATTAGCCTCCACGCATCTAATTTAACTTAAACTAACGCCAAGTGCTAGTCGGATCTCCAAAATCCTCCGCTGATGTACTACTATGCCATCTAGTCTGGGATTTTGGTCCGTAATACTAGCCTGATTTTCAGACATTGCGGTAACAAGGATACATCGTAATTTACTAATCATGTCAATAACTTTCGTAGCAACACAGAATAATCCAAACACAATTTATTAACCAGGTAGGTAAAACATAATTCAGAAGCCAATTTACATTCCAATTCAAATACGAAATAAACAAAAACCGTTGCATACCTGGTAAGGAGATGAAGATCTGGTTACAGATTCCTCAAAGTAAAATAACAATACATGATGCTGTGCCAGGACAGCATCATGGGGGTGCATTTCTCGATATTGAAAGTCCCGCCTAAATCTTCTACACATCTCCTTAAATAACCAGAGAACAAAGCATATAGGAATTTGGGACTGATTGGTTGTTGTAGAACTAAGGGCTGTCCTTAATCTCTATACAGTGGGTGATTGGTTTATGCTTAGAATGGGAGGTGTCTATCAACATTGAATGAAGTTTCACATATACTTTAACATTGAATTCTGTTGTTATATGAGACCATTGTAACCACTTGCGATGAGACATTTCAATAGAAAACAAATAAGATACAGATTTTAGATTCTTTGTGCATGTAGCATTTCATATACAGTTTGCTTTAAGAGAAAAGAATACAAATGTATGACACCCTAAAGGTGTGTCTTTGAAACCCAAATGTGTCTCAGTGGGAAGTCCACTGTGAATCGTGGAGAGAGGCTTTTCTCGCGCACTCACTTTGCCCCCATGCAGTGTCCTTTGGGGAGGTGCTATCTTATTTAGGAAATTGTCTTTCACCACCACCATTTTTGTTAGCCAACTGTATGTGGTTTGAATAGGATGCATGCCTGTTGCGCTTGTACATTCTATATCCATTCAAATGAAGATCCTCAGAAACAGCTGAGCCAGACAGGTGTGTTTTAGTGAGACACAAAACATCAGCCAGCAAGAGCTCATGGTGGCACTTTATATCATCCATATGACATTGCAGTCCCTCTGTGTTATGATGAATGATTTTAAGACCTGATTCCAATGTTAAATCCTGTAAAATGTGTAGAAGTGGTTGGACATTGTAAAAATCAGCTTTTGCCATGTTGTCCAAGGAAGCACTTATTTGTGGATCACAAAAATTTTTCTTTTCATCAAAGTCAATGATGTGCAATCCACTGAGCAATGTGGTTCTGCTGAGTGCAACATATGCCATCCCCGGTTCAAGAATATGCTTCAGAGATACAACAGCGCAATCAGTTGTCATTCCTTAAACTTTATGAATAGCGCATGGAAAAGCAAGCTTAATAGGAAATTGCCTTTGAATTGTTCCTTTTCTTTTTAATGATTCCTCAGACCTCTCTATATACACAATGTTGTCATCACCATCTGGTGCTTTGTTGCGATGTTTCTGTCCAGCATTTACATTATCCAAATGGAGACCAATCAGTTGCACAAATGTAAAACCATCTCTGGTCTGAGTTAATATTTTTGCGACTCTACCAAAAGTGCCATTAACCAATCCATCTTCCACGTCAATATTTCTGGTAATCATGACTCGTGCACCAACAGCATTCTGTAGTATGTCACCAAGATCACATTTGTCTCCTTTAAATGGTGCAGCTTGTCTTTTCATTTCACCTGTTCGAGGATCTTTTTTGTAATCATGTGCATCAACGGTAATAATATTTGTGAAGCGAGATGATATGGCATCATTGTTGTGATTGTCTACCTCTTTATTAGTTGCATATATGTGTAATGCATCTGAGGGAGACTCTTCAAAAGAAGATCTTATGGCAGCTTTTAATATGCACTCATCTGCATTAGTGAGTCTCTCATGCTTTTGTTTCACTCTCAGCCTGTTGAGCAGCTCAGCATATGTAAGATCATCTCTCTGTCTCATAATCTGTGTCAGTGTTATGATCTGAAATTGATCTTTCCAGAAATCCAGCACATGGTCCTCATACACACAAAGTGGTCTTTCCCTACCAAGGGGGGGTAACTGTTGAAAATCTCCCACAGCAAGAACAGACAATCCACCAAATGGTTTATGGTTACCTTTAATCTGTTGTAGTCTCCAGTTCACATAAGCAAACAACTGTTTTGACACCATAGATATTTCATCAATTATTAAAATGTGTGCGTTAGAAAGATCTGCCCTTATTTCATCTAAGCTGTTTCCAAGTCCTTGGTATGGAGGCTTTAAACTTCTTGGGAGTTTTAAAAGACAGTGCAGTGTTTTACCAGAGATGTTAAAGGCAGCAGTACCTGTGAAGGCTGTTAAAAGTACAGTTGGTTTAGAGATGTCGCTTTGCTCTCTTATGCATGGAAGGTTATGCAGTAATTTGGATGCCTCTGCATGAATAGATTTAATAACATGTGATTTACCAACTCCAGCTCCCCCATTTAAGAAATATAAAAACTGTTGTGGATTTTCACCAGAAACACATATTTTGCACCAGTCTTGCACAGCATAAAATACAGAAGCTTGTGTTTGATTCAGACTTTGATACATTTTGCGAATCTGTGTAGAACTGAGCTGAGCAGCTTCCTTGATTGGCATTGCTGTATTATTGACAGAAGAAGATGCTGTATATTCAGGAATATCATCTTGTTCATTTACATTATTGGCATCAGCTGGTTCACGTTCCAATATGCTTTCCAGTCGGATCTGTTCATTGGCTGGTGCCAGTGTTGTCCATGCATCTTCGAGTGGGCCATTCTGTTCAAAATCTTCAATTGCCTGTTCTATAGCCTCATTATGCTTTTCATATTTCTCCCGGTTTGCATTTACAATCATGCACACGCGCTGGAGTTCATCAGTGCCTGGCAATTTTACAGAGGCAAATGTATAAAATGATTCAAATGTCGGAAATCTTCTAGACTTAAGTTGTTCATAGTTGTTTTAGTAGAGTGCCGTAATATTTTTCTGGGTTTTTCTGTTGTGAAAAACGGGCAAATCTGATGACTGCAGGTTTTCCCTTTGTTCTTTTCTGTATGTGTCCCATATTTTTTGAAGTGGCAAAACATTTTTACCTTTTGTCTGTCTTCCATAAACAATGCGATATTCACTTACAAATTCAGCCATGCACATGTTCTCTAATTCTGGTCTGTTTGGTCTGGCCTTGTATTTGTCAGGCAATCCAGTCATCCATACATTCTCTAAGTCAGGGTCCATTGTTTGCAAGTACCTCATTGGTAAACTCATCTTCAATGCATTATCATCTGTAGGTATGAAAATGACATTTCGTGAAGATGATTTCAGTTTTAGACTGCATGTGCGAGCGACTGCTTCCTGTGAGCTTACTTCTCTGCTTTTGGCATAAGAATTCATGACCTGCTTCATGCTTTCACGATCAGACAGATTATCATGAGTTGAGTCTTTTATTACTTTCTTTAGATACTCACTCATCTCATGTTCAGCTTTTGAAATGTATGAAAGAATATACATGATACAGCTGTAGGGGTTTAGAATAAACTGTATGTCCATGTTTGCATTCCAAGCTCTTAACAGCTGTGGATTATAGCCATTAACCCAGCAATCCTGTGGTCGTCTCTCCATAGAAATTACATTTGATGTTGAC
Source organism: Misgurnus mizolepis (assembly GCA_025389145.1). Classification (NCBI taxonomy): domain Eukaryota; kingdom Metazoa; phylum Chordata; class Actinopteri; order Cypriniformes; family Cobitidae; genus Misgurnus; species Misgurnus mizolepis. Next base: position 101,089 of record JAIFKI010000046.1, on the reverse strand, counting down.
AATGACTCAAAATAATTCCTATACTCTTCATAAGTCATGTTAACCTTTTGAAGCAGCTGTGCAGTAGTTTCAAAGACCTGAGTTGAATCATTCAATAGATCCCACACTTTCTGAAGCTGTGTTTTTGCTTTTGTAACATTCATATCATCTATGTCCTCTGATTTATTTTCTTCATCAGACTCATCTACAGGAGGAGGTCTAGGACGGGTTATTGTGGTTGTATTAATAGGTGGTTTTGGAAATCCAAATCTGCAGTGCTTTTTGTTTTTCCTACAAGATTTGGAATGGTTACGACTATGCATTTGCACTTCAGTTACAATTCTATGCAGTTCTGGGTCTTTGTTTGGGTCTGGTAATTTGCATGAGATGTATTTATCAACAAAATTGCATACATCTTGACCTTTTTCAAATTCTGGAGCATCTTTCACCCAGAATAAGCAATGAATGTGTGGAGAGCCACGTTGTTGAAACTCTACTCTGTAAAAAAAGTCAACTACCTCACCAATGGGTTGAGCAGGTGACATGATTAGATTCCTCATTAAGGCTTCAACTCTTTTTTCAAACATACGCATGGCTGTGACTGGATTACTTCTGAGGATTTCACATTTTTCTATCCATTCTAATTCTGAGAAGTTTATATTTTTTCCTTGTTGTGCTTTAATAGCTGTTATCACTTCAGGCCATCTCATCTCAGCAGCACTAAATGTACAGAAAAATGTAGGAGTGCCAAACTGTCTTAGCATAGCAAACAAATCCCGCAGAGTTTTCTCCCAGTATGCTGGAGTCCCACGCAGAGGTTGCATAAACCTTGTAGCATCTTTATTTTGAACAAGCTTTTGTAATTCATGATTGTCCTGCAGCATTGAACAATTTAAATGTAGAAAATGTAGTTTGTATCCTTGGCTCAACGATTATCAACAGAGAATAGTAATCTGCTGGGGGAGACATGTTTCACTCTGTCAGGCTCATCTAATGTGTTCTTACCATCAGGAAATTGCACTGGAAATGCCATAGACTCAAGCCTGGGAATTTTAAAGATGCTTACAGGACTGTTTCTCTCTGCTGGAGCAATGCAGAATATTCCATCATCGTAAGACAAGAACTGCTGGGGAAGATCAGGGGGCTGTAGACATGTGTCCAAAGCAAGTCCTTCTGAGTTCTGTTCTGTAGTAATGTCTTCACTTCATCATTGTGTTCATTATTATTGCTCTGTTCTTCAGTGTTCTCAGTATCCATTTCCTCATCTGGCACAGTGGTGTCATTTGAAGACTGCTCATGTTCATTAAACAATTCATCAGCTGAGAGTGCTTCATTAATATGAATCGTTTTGTATTCTAAATGGATTTCTTTTAGTCTTCTTAAAGCAGATAAAACTTTGTGCATATTCATTGTTTGGAACTGATAGTGTCCCTGGTAACAGAGACGTCTTTTCAATTTCACTGTAAGCAGTTGTGATTCACTTCTTGGTCTGGGCAAACAATTTACAGTTGTTTCAACTTCAGATGCCACAGAAATTACAGCTCCTTTTATAGCTCTTTGTAGGCCTTTGGGAAGTGTTAAAAATTTAGCAAAGGGAATGTACTTTGCAATAACATGTCTTTCAAGAATATTTAAATCGCAGAGTTCTGGAGGAATAGGACTAAACTGAAGCTGATTGGCTACAGCAATGTCTGGCATCGCACCTCTCAAAAGTGTTGTGTGGCAGCAATGACAGATCCATTCTGTGTTACTTTCTTCAAAAACACACTGGTTAGGACAATCAGAGCAAATGTGAATATAGTTGCCGGTCAAGCAAAGTAAAACAACTGTCGGATTTTTTTGATAGCGTTCACAAACACATTTACGCACTTGATTTGAGAAGAGCGCTCTTGCACAGCATGTGCAGACATATGTTGGTCCTTGTTTTATAATATCTCTAAAAATATTTAATGCCTTTAATACCTCTGGTTTCTGTTTTTCACCAGGCTGCCTATTTTGCCACATTTCTATCTGCTGGCGCATATGATTATATTTTTTATATTTGTTTTGAATGCCTCGAGCACACTGTATCTTGTGAAGAACCTTAAGTGCAAATATTCTGTTTTGAGATTTAAATAAAAAATACTCTTTCTGACGAGTCCTAAATTGTTGATCATGATGATAAAGTTGTCTAAATATTTTCTTCTTTTGTTCATAAAAGGACACATCATTTTTGCACCTGTTTGAATAATAGTCCTTTTGCCTTTGCCTGAATTGATCATCTTTGTATTTTTCAATGATATAATCCTTTTGCCTTTGCCTGAATGGTTCATCATCCCTGTATTTTGCATTTAAAAAATCCTTTTGCCTTTGCCTGTATTGTTCATTATTATGGTATTTTCTAATAATATACACTTTTTTTCTCTCCCTGTGTTGTTCATTGTCCTTGTATTTACTAATTAGATTCATCTTTTTTCTCAATCAAAATAATCAAACCTCCCTGAGCGGCGATCTCTGAACAGAGCAACACAGAATCTTCACATAGGAACAACATATCTCTAACACCACTTCTAAGACATTGCAGAGTATTCTCTAGATTTTCATACCCATTTAATGCAGGTCTATCATTCAGAAATCCAAACATCTGGCGATGTTTAAGGATATTATAGCAGCACAAGTTTGTCTCAATTTGGTTCGGTAGCTCGTCAAAATTTAAAAAACTATCCACAAAATGTCCATTGCTCTGGAGTGATTGTTTGACACTAGTGTAAACTGCATCACCTTTCTGTAAAATACAATCTAGATCGAAACTCTGTAGATCATTATGTTCGTTATGTGCAGCTAGGAACATTAAAGAGTTGCATGTACACTGACGACCTCTGGAGTAAATGTTGTACCTTGGATCACTTTGACAATGAGATGCTACAACAGACAGAACATATGGGTTTGCTTCATTCATACCTGATACAGTGTTGGTACGGTTGTTGGTGCCAAATGAAACTTCTAGCTTTCTGCGCTGTTTCTGAGATTCACTCCTCTTTCCCTTCCTTGGCATGGTGCTGTTTCAACACTCAGTAAATGTAATAAATATAAGAACAGTTTAATAAATAAATAAATTACTTTCAAATATATATATATTAATAAAAGAAATTGAACTGAAAAATTCTAACTAATAATATATCAGTTATGCCAAAAAAGTTAAATAATTGTCACAAAGAATCCTATAGTAAAAAGTAAATATAAGAACTGTAGTAAATATAGTAAAGATGTAGTAATGTTATAAGAACAATTCAATAAACAAATGATTGTTTAAGAAGGACAGGAATATTATCAGTTAAATTAAGCCAAAATGTTAAATGAAATATCCTATAGTAAATGTATATATAAGAATTTACTTAAAAAATGAGAAAATAGTAAAAATGTAGTAAATATAGTAAAATATAGTAAATATAAGAACTGTAGTAAATATAGTAAAATGTAGTAAATATAAGAACTGTAAATATAGTAAAATATAGTAAATATAAGAACTGTAGTAAATATAGTAAAATGTAGTAAATATAAAAACTGTAAATAAAGTAAATATGTAGTAAATATAAAAATAGTAAATATAGTAAAATGTAGTAAATATAAGAACTGTAAATATAGTAAAATGTAGTAAATATAAGAACTGTAAATATAGTAAAATGTAGTAAATATAAGAACTGTAAATATAGTAAAATGTAGTAAATATAAAAACGGTAAATATAGTAAAATGTAGTAAATATAAGAACTGTAAATATAGTAAAATGTAGTAAATATAAGAACTGTAGTAAATATAGTAAAAGAAAATGGTAAATAGAACTGTAGTAAATAGAATAAATATGTAGCAAATATAAGAACAAATGTATAAATTATTTTAAATATATATTAAAAAAAGAAATAGAACAGAAATATTAAAATTGAATATATTAATAAGAACAAGCAAAGCAGCAAGCAGTGCAGCGGCATTTCATGTGCATGGCCGTCAAGTGGAAGAGAAAGGATGTAAGATGCATTTGTTTAGGTTAATAAGCAAGATAAAGGCATGTAAATGAATAATATAAAGATATGGATAGGACAGGACAGGTAATGACAGACCCACACTGAGAAAAAAAATTAAGTCAGTCACATTGTTAAATGCAAATTGCCATGCTTAATTTTAAATAACTTCATTACCTGCCCTAAAAATGATTCAATTATTTATATAATTTTTATCGAAAAAAAGATACATTTACAGGAACAAAAATCTTGGTTTTTCCCTCCACAGACGCACGTCGACAAACTAGGGAATGAACTTGCGCTCCCTGGGCGGTTCAGCGCAAAAAAAGAGGCGTGTTCCGGCGCAAACCATCCCTGATGCTATTTTGCAGTTTCAAAAAACAATTGCGCCACTGACCAGAAAAAAAAAGTTTAAAGTCAGTGGCGCGTTGCGCGTTTTTCATTATGCTATTTTAAGGGCGCATGCTTGACCATAATGTATAGCGTGCACAACGCGCATACACTTTGCATCTAATCTACACAGATGCAACAGTTATTTTTGCAAATCATAAATTGTTACACTAAAAAATATTAATACACGAGATAAGGGGAATCATAGTGGTGAGCATTGTGGTGATAGTTTTTATTTATTGTGTGGCTGCGTTAAAAAATTCTCATGCAAATAACGATTAAAATATTTTCATAAGTTTGTTGTGTGGCTGTATTACGTTTATTTTATGTAAATAATAATTTAAATGTTTTCATAAGAAACCTATGTATATGAACTTGATTTGTTAGTCTACTTTGGGGTTGGACCTTGCGTTTCTTGGGTCCGATTTCAAAGCCCCCAAACCCTTTCAGCGGTGAGGGTGCCGCAGCGATGTCCTCTGCTGGCGTCAGGTCCTGTGTAGAGGCAGATCCACCTCCCGTTACACGGCGTGCCCGATTTATGCTGGCAAGCTTGGGACTCCCCCGTACAAGGACGTCGGTCTCCTCGGCTGTGAACCGCTCCTGGCGTGCGCCTGGTAAATCCATCATAATAATAGCAACCCGCCACGGAACTTGCGCCCTTGCGTTTAAAGGGAATGTTGGATAGCGTTCTGATTGGTTTATTTGACGTTACGCCCAAACCACACCTATGAATAATGAACCTACTTCAGACCAACCCCTTATTGATTTGCGCCCGGCGCAAGAGTTATTTCTCACGCCGGGAAAATAGCAACAGCGCCCAAGATCCGCCCACAAACTCACTTGCGCGTTGCGCTTCGCACTTGCGTTTCAGATCGTTAAAATAGGGCCCTCTGTGTCCATGTGAAAAGGTGCGGGAGGCTGGAAACACTGGAGAGGTGAAACACAGCGATATCCTCTCGTAGGGCTCAGATGTGGGAAACTCAGCCGGGCTGTAAGACGCCCACAATAGTCCGTCAACACAGACGAGTTCCTGGCGGGCACGGAGAGAGAATCCTGGCGGGGCACAGAGAGAGAATCCTGGCGGGGCACAGAGAGAGAGAGAAGCGGTCAGAGTCTTCAGCAGTACGCTGAAACCCCATGGACGCCTCAAAAGGGGACATATTCAGGGAAGACACGGGGAGAGAATTATGGGCGTATTCGACCCAGGGTAGCTGTTGGCACCAGGAGCTCGGATATTCCGATGTCAGACAGCGGAGAGCTCTACCTAAATCTTGGTTAGCCCGTTCACATTGCCCGTTGGTCTGAGGATGATACCCTGAAGACAAGCTAGCTGTGGAGCCTATTTGTCTACAAAATTCCTGCCAGAAACGAGAAATAAACTGAGGACCCCTATCTGAAACTACGTCTGTGGGCAGACCATGTAAGCGAAAGACGTGTTCGATCATTACCTGGGCTGTTTCCTTGGCAGAGGGAAGCTTGGGCAAAGGGACAAAGTAAGCCGCCTTGGAGAAGCGGTCAACAATGGTCAAAACAACAGTGTTTCCCTTAGAACTAGGCAAATTGGTCACAAAATCGATGGCGATATGAGACCAAGGGCGAGAGGGGATGGGTAAAGGTTTAAGCAGACCAATAGGGGCTTGATGAGAGGCCTTATTACGGGCACAAACCTGACAGGCTAACACAAACTGTCTGACATCGGGACCCATACAGGGCCACCAGAAACGCTGACTTACGGTAGCCAGCGTTCTCCGAACCCCCGGATGGCAGACAAACTTGGACTCGTGACCCCACCGGATGACCTCGGAGCGAAGAGAATCCGGTACCCACAATCGACCCGCTGGGCACCCATCTGGCACTTCCCCCTCCCGGCCGGCCCGTCTCACCCTTTGTTCTATTCCCCAGCGCAGGGCACCCACCACCCGCCCCTCCGGGAGGATGGTTTCGTCCCCAGCGGAATCGGGGCTTTCGAACAAACGAGAGAGGGCATCGGGTTTCGTATTCTTAGAACCGGGCCGGTACGAGAGGGTGAAGTTAAATCTGTCAAAGAAGAGTGCCCAACGAGCCTGACGAGAAGATAACCTCCTGGCTGAACGGATGTATTCAAGATTTTTATGATCCGTCCAGACCAGGAAGGGCTCCGAGGTCCCCTCTAACCAGTGACCCCACTCACCCAAAGCCAGTCTGACCGCCAGCAGCTCCCAATTACCTATGTCATAATTTCGCTCTGCTGGGTTTAACCGATGGGAGAAAAAGGCGCAGGGATGCACCTTGCCATCCTTAGCAGACCGCTGAGACAAAACGGCGCCTACCCCGACATCCGAAGCATCCACCTCCACAATAAACTGAGCAGCAGGATCTGGAAAAGAGAGAACAGGAGCAGAGATAAACCGGGACTTTAAATTATCAAAGGCCTCCTGAGCACTAGAATTCCAGACAAACCTCTCCTTGGTGGAGGTGAGAGCAGTAAGAGGCTGAGCAACCTGACCGTAATTCCTGATAAATCGCCTGTAAAAATTGGCGAAACCCAGAAACCTTAATAAATCCTTGCGGGACTCGGGGACTGGCCATTCGCCAACCGCTTTGATCTTGGCTGGGTCGGGACGTATCTCACCTGCGGCAACAACAAAACCCAAGAACGAGACTGACAGAAAAAACGGGAGCACCATCAACAAGCTGAATTTTGAAAGTCTTATACAGAGCCATTACAAAGACTACTGATATGTAAGTATATTATTATGGATATACTTTTTATGATTTTCGCAGTTTTATAACTTGGGTAAGAGCGCCCCTTAGTGGATAATACCGAAATATGGATTAGCAGGAAGCGTTTTTTTCTTAGACTAATTGATGAGATAAACTTGTCAGTGGCGAAGAAAGAGTTAAAAACTTTTTTATATATATAATCTTAAAAACCTTTTAACAATACAAAGAACATTGTAAGAATATTTTTTATTGACAATTGTGGGATTTTTATGTTGTTTTATTAATTAGTATGTTATGTTATAATTCATATGTGCCATTATGTTTTTTGTGCTGAGATATGTGAGAGATTGTCTGTGTGAGTGGAAAGGCTGTTTCAGTTGGGGGTAGGAACAAACCCCTGAAGAGAAAACACACAGAACAGATGGTTTCAATAAACAAGTTGCTCGCTTTATAACTATGTTATATTTAGAGAAAGTGAAAATTAGTATGTTTAACTAATGAATGCATTTAACCAATTCATGAACAATGGAGTACTGCTGTGTTGTTGAATAATTATGTTTTACATATTTACTGCCTACATTTCATGCTGATTGCTAAAAGTGTTAAAGTTACAAAGATGTCCAAATAAGGACTGTGGAAATTGATTTGGTTCCATGTTATATTTCTTTAATTCTATAAACATTGTGTGTTTCATATATGCACTGAGCTATTATGTAGAAATGAGGTGTTTATGTTTGAGAGTGGAAAGTTACCAGCTTTTGTGTGTGTGTGTGTAAGAAGCTGCAAGGAGGATTAGCGAGGAATTTACGTCTGGAAATGGTTAAGATAAGAGAGAGGCCTGAGGGAGAAAAGCAAACAGGGAACCATGTTATTAACTAATGCTTTATTATTCACAGGATAAAATATGCAATGTATTTCTTACTTAATCAGTATTAATTATTGAATAATTGATGTAATAAATATAAGATGTTGTCTTTGATAAATGTGTATTAACCAATGAAATGAAGGTTGCATACAGAATAACCTAATGGGGGCAGGGCAGCTCAACCTTGAAGAACAGAATCTCCTGTGTGTGTGTGTTTTCTTTCCTAACAGATGGTTTTTAATAATGATTAAAGTGTTTCCTTAGAAGTAGTATTGCAGTAAAAGATTTAATATGTGTTTATCTATCTAAAGAAGTTAATGTGTGCCTTATTCATATAACCAATTTTACGAATAATGAAATGATGTCATGATATTGAAATATGTTTTACATAATAATCACTTTCATCTTACTGCTCATGTTTTTTATAAATGAATGTTTTATTAATGATTTGTTTTTAAGAAAGCATTATAACATGCTATTCAAAGTGGAGGAGTACTGGAGAGGAACTGCAGGGCTCCCAGGGATGAGAGGAGAACAGTTTGTTTTTCTTTGTCTATGTGTGTCCATCTTTGCCTACAGGCTAAAATTGGGTGTGGTGATGGAGTCAGATGGACGAGGGGAACGGCCTTTGTGGGTGGAGATTTTCTGAAGAAAGATCGACGTCACATATTTTATAAATATGCATGTTACTTCCTGAGCTGGTTGTTCGCTACTTGAGAGGACCCAGCGCTGTTAAACTTTTTCATATCTGATCAATAAATATTTGAACTTAGAGATTTGTATCTTGTGCCTTTCCTCTAAATTAAACATTAACTTAATTGTTTTTGGTGTTACTAAGATATCTGTTTTTGTCCTTACCCACAGAATGTCACATCCATATGCCACACCAGGGCGACTAACCCTAAAATGTGTTAAAACACATGTTTGTCATAAAGCAAGCTCATTTTCATATCACAATTCTAAAATAGAGATTAGTTCTTACAAAACCTCTGCAGCTTCTGCCCTCACTGATGGCAGTAGGGCAATTCTGCACAAGAAAAATGGCCCAGATCCAGAATTTGAGGAGGGTGCATCCTACATACTCAGGAAAAGCATCATTTCAAAGAGGTATGGGCGGCTATACTTGCTGCTTGAACGAAAATATAAATTTAGGACGGCTCCAGTAAACATACCTGAGGAGGCTGAGAGAGCAGCAAAGGATGCTCTGTGTCCACCATCTGCTCTGGTGACTGGGGAGGAGGAGGACATCTTTTCCAGAAGTGGATATTTAAGTCTTCAAGGGAAGGTGGAAAAAGTGAGTCTATCTATCTATCTATCTATCTATCTATCTATCTATCTATCTATCTATCTATCTATCTATCTATCTATCTATCGCCTCTCGATCCACGTCTCACTTATTAATTGATGCATAACACTTAGTAGTCTGCAGAAGCACTAAAAAGCATTCTAGCCTGTAACACATGTGTAACTGGGCTGTACTTTTGTAGTTGCACAAGCCAAGGATGACTCGGTCTGAGATTCCAATCTTGGATCTGAAGTTGCGGTGTGGTGCGAGCCTCCTGGATGTTTCTCTGTGGAGGGATGAAGCACTAACTAATCTCCATGAAGAGGACCAGATAGAAATAAGCCATCTCCATGCGAGTCTTCTTCCAAAAGGAAATGGCAAATTCAACTCCTCTGCCTACACAACCATCAAGGTATTACTGTTTATGCACTACAAATCTATGTCTGTCCATCCATCTACAATTCAATTCTAATGATTTTATAGACAAACCAAAACTAATGATATTATGTTTAAAACATACTAAATATGTGCAAACAAACACACACACTTACCTTATTTCTTTTAGAGAAAATCTAACACAACATTTTTTCAGATTGAGGAACCTGAAATTAAGAAGGAGGAGATTGAAGCTATTGGAGTAACGGAAGATCAGGGAATCTACACACTCCTGACAGAGGACGACAAAACTTATGAAGTCCCAGCTAGTTTTTATTCAGGGAATTTTGTGGATCTTATTAAGCATCTGCCAATGAGACTCTCCATTACCCATAAAAATAATCGTGTAATGGAGATTAACGCAGTTGAAAATGACAATGAATAAAATATGATATTAATCACTTACTGTAGTATATAAGATAATAATTAGTTAATTTATTATAAGTAGTAATCAGTTAAATAGTTTAAGTATTAAACTGTATATTATAAGTATTTATCTTTAAAACAGTATATTATAGGTAGTAAATTATAGAATATTAGGTAAGAATCTGTTAAATAGTAGGATAATCTGTTAGTGAATTATAAATAGTAAATCATTAAAATGGTAAATTATAGGTGATTTGTTAGTATATAATAAGCTTTTAAATTTTAAACTAGTATATTATTGTTCAAAATGTGTTACATATTATATTATAGGTGATTTATGATTTATAAATAAATTGATTTATAAACAATTTTCCTTAATGAGTCTGTGTCTGCATTTAAACCTCACCACCACACAACAAAGTGTTCCTTTTGGAAGAGCATTGCGTTAACAGCAGAGTTTGTGAACAAAAATGCTTTTTACTTAAATGAATACCTTAAATGCACTCTAAGTCACTTGGGATAAAAGTGCCATGCAGAAATATAAATGTATTTATCCATCATACATGCCGGATACACCCTAACACACGCTTACCGTATGGGGGGAACCGGGGTGAAAGTAACGCGGAACAAAAGTAACATTTTCCTTTCGGGGCGAATGTAACACGAATGTAACACAAACTACCAGGGGCGTCATGCACCATTTTTAAGGGAGCACATTGCACACAGCTCATTGTGCATACAGGGATATTAAAAAGAAACATTATAGAGCTTTCACGGTCTTTTCCATGACACATGACACTCCCACTTAGATTTCTAACAATCTGAGCCCCATGACTTCATGTAAAAAACACCAAAATAAATGCTTAATATCAATTAATTAAATTAGAATAATGACATATTGGCATCATATTTACATCTGAAATGCTTTTTTAAAATTATTTTCGTTCTGTTTAATTACTTATAAAATTGTGCGTTAATGTATTCGCACAACAACTGCATTATGGTATAAAATTATGTCATTTGAAATCTATAAAGTATATAAAAAATGAAAATGACTAAGATTGACGTTATTTGATTTTGGTTCGATAATGTAGATATTGTAAGACAATTTCCTAAATAAGATAGCACCTCCCCAAAGGACACTGCATGGGGGCAAAGTGAGTGCGCGGGAAAAGCCACTCTCCACGATTCACAGTGGACTTCCCACTGAGACACATTTGGGTTTCAAAGACACACCTTTAGGGTGTCATACATTTGTATTCTTTTCTCTAAAAGCAAACTGTATATGAAATGCTACATGCACAAAGAATCTAAAATCTGTATCTTATTTGTTTTCTATTGGAATGTCTCATTGCAAGTGGTTACAGGTCTCACTCATATAACAACAGAATTCAATGTTAAAGTATATGTGAAACTTCATTCAATGTTGATAGACACCTCCCTTTCTAAGCATAAACCAATCACCCACTGTATACAGATTAAGGACAGCCCTTAGTTTTACCAACAACCAATCAGTATCAAATTCCGATATGCTTTGTTCTCTGGTTATTTAAGGAGATGTGTAGAAGATTTAGGCGGGACTTTCAATATCGAGAAATGCACCCCCATGATGCTGTCCTGGCACAGCATCATGTATTGTTATTTTACTTTGAGGAATCTGTAACCAGATCTTCATTCGTACCAGGTATGCAATGGTTTTCTTTTTATTCTTTCGTATTTTAATTGGATTGTAAATTGGCTTCTGAATTATGTTTTACCTACCTGGTTAATAAATTGTTACGTTTTGCATTCATTCTAATTTGCTCTGTATTATTGACTCTTCTAAATTACTATAAAGTATTACGATATCTTTTGTCACCATAAATCTATGACCGGGGTATAAAGTCATGCTAATTGTCTATACCGCTAACTAAGATGTCCAGCAATTACATCACTATAGGCAGGCTATAAATAGATAAGCCTGGACCTCTGATGATAGGCCTTATTTTGATTAAGTTGTTGTATGGCATATAATTCGCTATACCAGGTTGGACGGTGCTAACTTGGACCTCTGATCAAAGTCTGAGTTCTACATTAAGTTGTATATAGGTAGTTGGCTGGGGTTGCATAAGTATTTTAAATAAGAGTACGCCAGCATGGGGCAGTTGCTTCAACCATTTCCTCTGGTTATACGGATAGACCAAATTATTTAACCCTAACTAAGTTGTGTGTAATCGTGATTACTATAGGCAGGCTATAAGGAGATATGCCTGGACCTCTGATTACTGCCCCTGCCTTGATTAAGTTGTTGTATGGTATATGATTCGCCATACCAAATTAGACGGCGCTAATTTGGACCTCTGATCATCGGATGGGTTTGTATCAAGTTGTATATAGATGATTACAGTGGCCAATGTTGCCTGACCTCTAGTGTGGTCAAATTTTATGTTTCAGAATCTGCACAACGCCGGTGTTGACTGATACGACATCTGTAATCGAATGAATGAGTTCAATGTAAACATGAGTAAATAGAATGATCAAACGTTTATCCAAATTCTATATGTATATCAATTTGATTCATATTACAATACGTTTTATATCTTTGGAGTCAGATTATAAAGTTGCGTAATGTTAAAACCGGAAGCACCGGAAAAGACCGAATGCGCTATAAACCGGCCATGCCGTTTGGATTCCGTCGTTGGGCCAAGCGGATGGATGGGGTCATATTTGGACCCCTTACAATATAAAGTTATTAGAGGAATGCATTTTGCAGTTTTACCTCATATGTGCGCATGTGATTCCGTGGCCCCGTGGCGTTGTACCAAAATTAATCTAAAAATCTACTAATAACGTTGAGACTGTTACATTTTAAACCATGCATTTTCTACACAACGAAGGTTAACTGCACATTACCTTACTGTGGTTTGGAAATCTTGTGAGTGATGTTTTTCATTTTTTTTCATGCATCTGCAGCGCATGCTCCCTTAAAGTTATATCTCACTTTTCAGAGAATTTTGCATATTAAACGACAAAAATAAGCAAAAGATTAATAGGCGCTTATTTGATTTTAAGGTTGCATGGAAAATCCATTTGGGCATGACGCCTCTGCCCGCTGCTAATAACATTATGAAGAAAATGTATATTATTCTAATTTGAATTAATTTAGTTACATATTAACAAAGTCATAGACATGTACAATTACTAAAAACAAGTGTAACACAAAAATCTATCTTGTTCCGTTTTGTGTTACTTTTGTTGTACTTTTGAAATTGTTCAAAGTGAAATTATACTGAAATCGTTTTAAATTTGTTGAAACCTGGTATTGATAGATCACACTTATGAGTTATTGACCACAACAAATACATTACATCATCATCTCTCAATCTCTCTCTGTCTCCCAAAACTCACTGAATAACACACACAAACATACACACACACACACACACACACACACACACACACACACACACACACACACACACACACACACACACACACACACAATTACACACACAATCACAAAATTATATATAACATACTGTCACAAAAACACAAACATGCACACTCACACAATCACACACAGACACACAACCACACACAACTACACACAAACACACAACTACACACAGACACATAATTACAAACACAAAATTATATATAACATACTGTCACAAAAACACAAACATGCACACACACACACACACACACACAGACACACAACTACACACAGACACACAACTACACACAATTACACACACAAACACAAAATTATATATAACATACTGTAACAAAAACACAGACACGCACACACACACACACACACACACACACACACACACACACAATTACACACAGACACACAACCACATACAACTACACACAGACACACAATTACACACACAAACACAAAATTATATTGACATACTGTCACAAAAACACAGACATGCACACACACACACACACACACATACACACACAATCACACACAGACACACAACTACACACAGACACACAATTACACACACAAACACAAAGTTATATATAACATACTGTCACAAAAACACAGACATGCACACACACACACACACACACACACACACACAACCACACACAACTACACACACACAGACCCACAACCACAAAATTACACACACAAACACAATATTACACACCCAATCATACTCACACAAACACACACATACATGTCCCAACTGCCCTAAATGCCTCATCTGCCCCAAATGCCTCATCTGCCCCAACCACCCCATTTTGCCCCATTTGCCCCAACTGGCCAATTCTGATCCAAATGCCTCATCTGCCCCATTCTGCCCCAAATGCCCTGTCTACCCCAACTACCCAATTCTGCCCCAACTACCCTAAATGCCCCATCTGCCCTAAACACCCAATTCTGCCCCAACTGCCCTAAATACCCCGTCTGCCCTAAATACCCCGTCTGCCCCAAATGCCCCGTCTGCCCCAACTACCCAATTCTGCCCCAAATGCCTTCCCTAAATGCCCCAACTGCCCTAAATGCCCCATCTGCCCTAAACGCCTCATCTGCACCAACTGCCCTAAATACCTCAAATGCCCCAACTGCCTCATCTGCCCCATTCTGCCCCAACTGCTCTAAATGCTCCAAATGCCCCATCTGCCCTAAGTGCCCCGTCTGCCCCAATTATCCAATTCTGCCCCAAATGCCCCAACTACCCTAAATGCCCCATCTGCCACAAATGCCCCATCTGCCCCATTCTGCCCAAATCTGCCCCAACTAACTTAACTGCCCCAACTGCAGCTCCATCTATTACTCTCAGACTAGGCTTTCTCAAGCCAACATAAAGTTTGTTCACAAACTTTAACCTCATCTAGTTTTTTCTGTGACATTTTTTCTCTGCTGACAGTACAATGTTAAAATAATATTTATATTGAAACGAACACAATTTTTGTATAGCATTTATAATTGTTACAGTTAGAGTTATATACATTTATTATACAGTTATAATATCTTTCAGTTAGAGAAATTTGAATTTGAGATTCTGGAAACGAGATTTAGGACCCATCAGGTCGGGAAATAAAGCGTGTGAACAGAGTGTATTTTAAGCTTTGCTTTTAAGCAAGCAAACTTGTGGGAGCTGGAAGAAAAAAAAACAGTCCAGCACAGACCTCCTTAAACCTTAGGTGTGTATGTGTGTGACTGAAGGACGCCAGGTCGGATACAGCGAACTTGCAAGTGGGGTATTCTTCCTACAGGCAGTAGGGGCGGGCAAGAGAGTCTTCATTCGTCCTGTAATGAGTCATTTAACCATATACCGACTAACGAAGATTATTTATTAACATAAAAATGCTGCCTCGTGTCCCTTTAATTGGTAAGGCACACACTCCTTTAATATTACAGACTTCGCAGACAACAGTGTTTACAGTACTCACGTCTCTGTGGTCTTTGTCCACTCGCTCGATGTTTGGCTCACCCACCGACTTCCACTTGGTGGGGCCGCTAAGAAGGCAAAGCACACACTCCTTTAATATTAAGACAATAGTGTTTACAGTACTCACTTTGAAAATTGTTTTATATTAAAGAGAATAGTGGAGCTCACACCAAAACTATAACGATACAGATACAATGAACAACATCATTGGGATCACTTTCTGAGCGATTTTTCCCACCTGATGAAGGATAAACCATTGATAGCATTAAAATCTATTTAAACTTCAAGTGCACGAGCACTTAACATGACAGTGAAGCTCATTGCTGAGGTCTATAACACAAGATTACCTGCAGTTGCTGTGAAAATTGACTACGTAATGCTTTTTAATCTATTACATTAACTAACTGTTATGCCAAAAGGTAAGAGATTACACAAACTATTAGATTCACTGTTTAGAGTTACGCGAAACGCAGCGTGTTGAGGACATCTGCAAAAGTTTTTATTACAAGCAATATTAAAGGCAAGTGATTTGCGCGAGTGCAGTGAGCGAATTAGCATAAACGTATTGTTTGGTGATGTGTACGCTATATATATATATAGTTATATATATAGTTTTATATATATATAGTTATACATTATAGTTATCGTTATAATGTGACCGGCCCTTCAGTGCTTGTATGTAGTATGCGGATACTGTATGAACGATATAGTTATAAATATCAGGATAAGTTACGGCTGGCAATAAGGTGTTTGTGAATAAGCCCTATAGTCGCTCCACAAGTAGTAAAAAAGAATAAGAATTAGGGATGCACCGATAGGATTTTTTTGGGCCGATACCGATACCGATTTAAACAGACAACTTCTGGCCGATACCGATATTAAACACTTGTATACAATACTATACAGTTGGTCTATTAGCTAGTTTATTTCTGCATCAAATTATTTTTACTGAACATGGATTTGATCTAATTAACATTCAACTGACCAACATAATAAGAGAGACACAAATTAAGCTAAAACAAATATAATAAGACAGCATGACAACCTTCAAAGGTGGTTTTTGCTGTTCATCATTTATTTTATTAACAACATTAACTCGTTTTTGTACATATAATGGATTTCTTTATGCAGTTTATTAATAGGCCGATACCGATTTTTTTCGTGCTATTGCCGATATGCCGATGGTTTCAAATTCATCAAAAATCGGCCGATAAATATCGGCGGCCGATACATCAGTGCATCACTAATAAGAATCCATAGTACAAGGTAGGGGTGGGCGATATGACCAAAATCTTCTATCACGATAGGATTAATTTTATATCATGATAACGATATGTATTAAGGTAGAGGTTTTTTTATAATTTAATAAAGTTTAAATCTTTAATACCATAGAAATGTTCATAATTCTCACAAAAAACATATACAAGCAAAGAAAGAAGATAAAAACAAACAAAACTTAAGCTCTCTGAAGATAAACAGTCACTGATATAAGAATGATAATGAATAATTATGCATGTATGTATAAGGCTATATATATTTTTATTTAAGGTAGAAAAGTGATATAATCAGGAGCAGTGAGAGATTTGACAGACAGGAGCAAAATTAGGTAACTTCCCCTTTAAGACCAAAGTCTGGATCCAATACAATGTTACACATGCGCTTTCTCTTTTAGCTGTTTATTTTCTCTTAAGACCTAACTGGTCGTGTTTATGAGGATGCTTGCAAAGACGGGAATTTTGACGCATATGTCCATTTAAGGCCAATAAAGCAGAAAAATGCTCACGAGCTTAATGAGCAGCGGTCGCGCGACTTGTCCGCTCCTGACACACAGAAAAAACGCACGCATACAGATCTGTTGTCTGTGTTTCAATGGCTTAATAACTTTTTTTTAAACTGCAGTGCTTAAATACGTGTACAAACGTTACGTTTCGCGACCACATGCACAGGAGTGTGACGTGGGCGGGTAACCTCGATAGAAACGATAGTCCAAAATCTCTACCAGTTGACAAATTTCTACCGGTTAATTATGTCTACCAGTTTATCACCCACCCGTAGTACAAGCACACTGGAAACCCTTCTAAAGATAAAAACAAAAGTAGCTTGTCGCTACCAAACAAAGAATTTGGCAAAGCTCCTGAAGACAGAAAGCCTGATCTCTTTAAAGAATTAAAGATGAGTTTTAATTCATATTTACGTCATATACAAACAGTAAAACTTTTATCTCATCCTAAAATCCATGACCTATATTATGTTTGTTTGAGGCAGCTGGCCTTGTCATAACAAGGGCGTGTTGAGCTTGAACTTGCTTACGTCACGAGTTATGTTTTGGACCCAACATCCAATAGGAAAATTCAACTGCAGTAGCCACCGTTCAACCTAAAGAGGGCAGCACTTAGACATTTTTACACCATATACTGTAGTATTGAAACACTTTATATCCAAATGTCAAAAAACTTACTAAAATCAATGAACAGCACTAATAAAGCATCATTCTTACAGATCATTAACTAAAAAAGTTGGTTTAGGGTTTAGTTACTCTTTAACAAAGAGGTAAACGCAGCTGTATTAAGCACAATATATGGCCTGCATTTTTTTTGTTTTGTAAAAACAATTAATGAAATAAGCTTGTGCAAAATGAAACTAATGAAAGATAGCGCTGTACACTGTTTAAGCAGTAACAACATAAACAAGTGGCTTTCGTGGAAAACATGTAACTTCTGCTAAACTCCACTAAGAATAAATAACAACAAAGTTATTTTAAAGTAGTTTATATATATAAAAAAAGCAAAATAAACAACACGTAGATTACCTAGGAAACCAAAACAGTCTTTTTTTTTTTTACAAGGCATTTGTTTAAGAGTTCAGTTTCAGCAACTAGTCAGACCATTAAACAAACAAAAACTGGAAGTTCCAACCAGACGTGTAATCGAGTCACCGCACGATGAAACTGTCTATATAAAGAAGAAAATTATCTATATTTATAATTAATTTATTAACGCATTAAACATGTTTGGACTTAGTTTTAGTGTTTCTTTTTTTGTTTTCACAACACCCAGTGACTCTCACACCCTTCTAGGTTGGTCGTTATGCTATAGTGGGAGGAGCATCAGCTGAGGTGCGTGTTAGAAGGATGCTGGCCTGTACACTGACCAATAAGCTGGCGTCTCAGATGAACTGGGCAGGGAAAAAAGTTAAAGATGGGCAAAAACAAAAAATTGCGTTTAAAGACACTAGACCAGGGGTGTCAAACATGCGGCCCGCAAAGGTGTCCAATCCGGCCCGCGTGATGATTTATACAGTATTATTAAATATTAAATACATATTTTAAAAACCCTTTTAGGCGGGTGTCTAGTTCGTTTTTAATATGAGAGACTTGCGGAAAGCAGCAAAACGCGGAACATAGACTAAACACGGTGCCCAAAAATCTTGCTGTTTCATTGTTACCGCTTCGCTAAAGATCCACCGATTCTGGTAATCCACTTTGTGTTTTCCCGCCCGCTCCGCAGCATCTCTGTGTCCACTCTCTGCCTGGAGAGCGAAGACGACAGTTTCCGAAGTTCGTTGCATTAACAGGTAGATTCATTACATTATATCAGTTGTTAAACCGCAGAATTAGTAATTTGTAAGTATGTTTATGTATTTCTTCCGGTAATGATTTGCTGTCAGTGTTCTAAAAGTGCTAACAACTTAGCAAGCAAACAACAACAAAATATCCACATTCTTATTAACTTTACAATGCTTGTCTAATCGATTTAATGTTCCCGATCAGATCTTAGTTAATATAAACACAAAATTTGCTGTTGTTGGCATACTTTGTAGACAAAAAATACAAAACACACCAATGCCTTCACAAAATAACGACAGAGAACGGAAAGAGAGGCTTTTAGCAGCAGTTCAACATTGCAAACATGGATTCAAAGCTCCATCAAGCCAGCAGGTAAATCATATTGAATATTTAGCAGATTGTCACACTTTAATTCTTATTATATTTCCCATTATAATCACTTGTCTAAGTTGATGCTAGTAATATAACACATAATATTTATAATACTTTATTAAAACCATAATAATAGTACCACCACCCATAGTGCCATTTTTGGTTTGGGCCACTGCCCCATCTAGCACTTTCTAAATGACTGTTCTCATTACAAATATATTCCAAAGAAAAGTGAATGGTTTATAAATAATTTTGGCATTAAGGCAAAAGAAGTTAAATTAAAGCTTTTCAACCTATAAGGCCAGTGGGTTTTGTTCAGATGTAAATTTGTGTGTATAATATACAGTACGAGTGTGACCTTATGAAATGTAGTTTTCACAGAGCTGTGTGTTTCTCTGGTTTTCTTGCTAAACAAACTAATGAATTGGTTTGTTTAGTTAATTTTAACACAATTATCAGCACACTAAGGTTTAAAAAAATTATCCGGCCCGCACTTCATGGCGTTATTTACCATCTGGCCCTCAGCCTAAAATGAGTTTGACACCCCTGCACTAGACTAAAGATATGCATGTTTGGTAAGTTAAAAGTCTTTTATGGAGAAAAATTTGTGTAATTTCATTTATAGCTATTTCTTAAAATATTTCCTGTCCCATTTATTGTTCAGAGTGGTATCTTGGAATTGGTGGAGTGAAAAATTGTTAACTTTCATGTTGTGTACTGGGTTATTCCTGTCAGTTTTTATGACCCTATTAGTTGTTAGTGTGTAATTTCAGAGTAATTTCAAACAGTATAGTGGTAATATTTGAGGGAATGTGTTGGCCTATTTAACGGTCCCATTCTTTCTGTGTTTTTGAAGCTTTGATTGTGTTTACAGTGCGCAATATAATATGTGTTCATGTTTCACGTGTAAAATAAGGTCAAGTAAAACTGTTATAGTTGAAATAATAGTGTGTTTGAAGATTATGAAAAGTCCTTAGGACATGGTACCTCAGGACAGATCAAAGTCCACCTGCCTCCCGTAGCTTTGCCGAGCAAATTCAGTTGATGGTGAGTCTAAGGTTAGTCCTGACAGCATCGAGGGGAAAAATCAGTCAACGTATTTACAGAGTGTGCGTAATGACGCACTCAAATTTACTTTACTTTACAGAACCATATCCACATGTGATTATCCTGAGCCCCAGACACCTTTCCCCTGGCTGACCTGGCAGCACAGAGCACATGCACACGTGCACACACTCAAAAGCGAAATGTCTCTGAATTGGATAAGAACACACTATCTTATAAATATTAATGAGATACTGACAGTTATGATGTTCTACAGTAATTTGCCACATGCCCATGTCACAGCCATGACATTTACACGATATGGAGTTTAAACCCGGAAGACAAAATGATCACAAAAAAGCTAAAAATGAACTAGTTTTTCATAATGTTTAAATTAACATATACTAACATTGTCTTCTATGATCTGCAACACAACTAACTTGTCAACATTTTAAAAACGTGTTGGTTAGTGTTTTATGACGCTTTAAAACAGGAAGTAGAGGGTTATAGTCCAAACCGGCCGTTCACTGTAGGCTTTGAAAGGCGAATTCTGTTAAAGAAAATATATCGCTTGACAGTGAACTTTGAGCTTTTTCATTTTACAGGTATAATTTATGTTATTATAGCAACATTTCACACTATCTAGGGTTAAAAAAATGGGATCAGAAAGAACGTGACCTTTAAACTAGGGATGCACTGATACCACTTTTTCCATCTCCCATCCGATTCCGATATCCGAATTCTGAGTATAGGCCAATACCGATACCTGCCGATCTGATACTATTGTATTTTTCTTGAACAATTTAAATTACACACACACACAATGTTAAATGTGTATAGTGCTTTCTGCTACATCTAGTATATTTTTAAATGTAAAAAAACAATCATTTTAAATGATTTACAGGTTACAAGAACATTAGTAATTATTAACCATGGCAGTGTTTAGGAGAACATATAATAGGTATGTTTGATCAAATAAGTATGCTAAATATAGATTCCTTAATTGCGCAAAAATGTCACAGTACAAAAGCTTTAGTGTGCAGATGGTTATTTTGGGAATTATGCGCTTGACCAGACATTTTTAGCACATTCCGGGTGCAGAATTGATGCACCTAAGTCATATTGAGTGCGCCTAAATCATACTCTGCTTCCTGGGCGCAGCATTGATGCACTTGAAGCATCATCACATGGGAATCCTCGCTCCGCAATGGAAAGTAAAGTTCATAACTGTTAAAACACAAAGAAAATAGATACATCGTGTGATCAGTACATAGTAAATTGTAGCCATCCAATGGCTTACCGAGACTACATAAAATCAGATCTTTAAAATTGCCTATAGTTATTGTGTGTGTGCATGTGTGAATGACGCATTTCATCCGTCTGCTTCACCAGTGGCTTAACCCAGTTACAAGTTGCCGTGAACTTAAATATCTTTGAATGTGCGTTTGTTCCTTCACATGAAGCTATTGAGTATATTAAGACGACTTTGATTATAGTGCATAAAAACGTTTATGGTGCTTTTATAATATGTTGTCCTTTTAATAGCTTGTCAGTACCAACCAAGGGTAACACATAGTATCGGAATTTGATCATTCCGATTTATTAGTCAAAATCAATGTCTATTCATAAATATGTCCTCATCAAATGACCTCTGCCAATGATCTCACTTTTCTTTGTAAGCTTAGAATTTCTTTTCTTTATTTACATTGAACGGGTAAGTCCAAAAAAGCTTCCATGTTGTTCTGCCATATCGACGGTATGCACATGACGTCACCTTCGGCAAAAGTGACTGCGGTTAGGCCCACTGAGTGGCAAAAGACAAAGCGGCAGAATTTGCTTACAGTGAAAATCAGCAAAAACAATTGGGAAAAAGCTGTTGTGCAATTTGGAGCTATCGTTTTACGGACTGCCAGCACATATGGGAGAAGTAAATAGATTGTTCATGCCAATGTCCACGTGAAGTTGCTAGGGTCACTATCAAGTCCAGCAAAAAAAATTTTTTGCTGATAATTGTCAATTTTACTGGCATTTTGTGTCCGCCGCTAGAATAGCCAGCCATTTTGCTAAATGTTTTGCCACTCAACAGGGCGGGCTCCAATGTGGTCACGTGTAAAAGTGACATCAATGCATACTCTATTGAAAAACTATAATAGCAGAGAGGGACAAAAAACACTGGCCTTCCGCAACACGTTTCCACAATGCGTTTTCGTTCAGAACACGTGAACCAACTGAAATGGCAAGGAGATCAGTGAGTAGATAACAGCTACCGTAGTTGCAACACGTATTTGGAAAAGCGAGGCACTAGAGAGCAGAATCTTGCACGGGTCCATTTTTGGAGATCTGCTCGTGCCCATACCCCGCAAAGTTCCGCACCAGATCCTACCCGTCACCAATGATATTATCAAAAGTTAATCCGCACCCACGCATAACCGTTAATATTTGTCCCGTTACCTGACCCGCACAGGCATAAATCACGCACGCTAAAATCACTTCAATTAAAGTGTTTTATTTTTTATCTCGTACCTCTCTCAACATCACAACATCGTCATAAATGGGCTAATGAAACAGGCTAAAGTGCGCTATGTTTTGCGCCAGTCAAGTAGCCTACCATCGGCACCTAAATAGGTTATGGAACCTGATAACTATACACAAATACACCTATTTATGAAAAAAAGAACAAGAAAAAATACAACCTACCTACACAACCCCTGCTGTGCTCCTACAAGTCTCGTCTCGAAATGCTTTCTAAGAGAAGACGTTCCCAGCTTCTTGCTATCAACGGCAAAACTTTATGCTACGCTCCTGCAACGCTCGCTCCAACTAGGCTACAAAAGGATCAACAAAAGTCGCAGCGGTGGTGACGTGATGGGTCAAATGTCATATGTTGCGTGTGTAATGGTAATTTAGACATACAAATATTGCACATTTTCATTTGCGCTACTACCCGCCCGCACTGAGTTAATTATCTGCCCTCATCACCGCCTGTGAATTTTAGGAATGTCACAATACACACGTTGCAGACACTTTATTGCGGGTATCCGCGGGTACCCGTTGCAGGACTCTGCTAGAGAGCATCATTCGTTTGAATGAGTGACAACTGTAGTCACTGCAGGCTTGCTGTGTAAACGTCTAGGGCTGTGCTGGTTGTCATAATCACTGCACCCACTGTGGGATTCGGATGTGAAAAGCGCTGCACAATAAACTTAACTAAAATAAAACATGATGTATAGCTTTAGCCTACAGAAATGCTTCCTGCTTTAATGTTGCGAGTTCCTCTTCAGCCATTTCATGCTGTTTTGTTTGTAATAGTTAATTCTTCAGAATTCATATTGATTATCTTATAGATGATGTTTTGCTTTACAGATGTGGCCTTTAAAAATGCGCGTCTCTGAAAGCAGAATGCCGCGAGCACTTCCGAAATTCTGCGAGATCCCGCAGAAGGGGGATTCGGTGGGGGACGCAGGAAATAAAAAACCTGTAGAGGGCAGTCATGTTTCAAGTAGGGCATACTGACGACAATGTGTGCTCGACTTTATGCTTTAAGCATACTATATGATATTGAAGTAACATGACATGGATTCTCGGTGCTTTGGCAGTGCTTTGATGTCACATGCAAGCTTTTTGACACGAAGTTTTCTTTTGCCAGTTACATAAACAGTCAAATATTCTTCATAAAAATCTGACTTAAACGCGGATCATTTGTCTTTTTTTGTGTACACTTACAGTAGAAGAGACGTGATGATAACGGAGTCTTATAACAAATTAATTCGCGAAGACCTTTGAAGAAACCGAGAGCATTTGCGCAATATCATTAACTAGTTTATCTAATTGTACATTTAGTTCATTTTTGCATCTGAACGTTTTTAATAGCCTGAACATGGTTGTAATGCGCTTTTCTGCATTACTGTACTTTTTATATTATCATGTTTTCCTTTACATGGTATGAAACTCGATATAAAGTGTGCAATGATGTTGAATACATTTGTATAATGTGTTATATTTTGTAGTAAGTAAATAAAATCATGTTGTAAGTGCAAATATTCAATTCGAGGAGTTTCTGAGGTGTTTGTCATCGGCAAAAGGCGCAGTATCTCTGTTGCGGATTAAAACCCGTTGGCTATATGGGATTTTTTAACATTTGTTCTACTTATTATTTAATTTTTTTGCCTACATTTACTCAAATAATATCAATGTAAAAATAGTAAGTAAATCATAGTTCAAGTTAGGCGTAAAACGTACATTTTTTTAAGTTGATGTTAAATACAAATAATATTAATTTGAAGAAAGCAATTATTACAGGTTTAAAAACTTAAATATATGATTCTGACATTATCAAATATATTGATTAAAATAATCTGTAAATTAAATACTTAATAATATAAGGCGTATACATCAAATAAAATATGTACATTTTAAACCAAATATCTATTTCTAGTCATTAATTTTGGTTTGTCTAACTAAAAAAAAATCACATAACTGACATTAAAAGATTTTATTAAGTTACTTTAATCATTTATTTTAGATAGCCTACATTTACAAAGCCACTGAATCATTTTTACAGTGTATACATTGTGATCTTACGGTATTATTAAATGCATATAAATAAAAATATGTAAAACTAAATAAAAGAGATGTCATACACGGACTCCATGAAAGCATACGTTTTCTTGTTCGGTCCACGTGGGTTAAACGGTCACATAGCCTATTCTCCATAAAAATCCGACTTAAATGCGCATCATTTGATTCATTTTTTCTGTGCAATTAGAAGAGACGTGATGTATAACTGAGTCTTATAACAAACCTCTATTCGCGTAGACCTTGAAGAGACCGAGAGCATTTGCGCAATATCATTAACTAGTTTATCTAATTGTAAATTTAGTTCATTTTTGCATCTGAACGTTTTTAATAGCCTGAACATGGTTGTAATGCGCTTTTCTGCATTACTGTACTTTTTATATTATCATGTTTTCCTTTACATGGTATGAAACTCGATATAAAGTGTGCAATGGTGTTGAATAAATTTGTATAATGAGTTATATTTTTGTA
Source organism: Misgurnus mizolepis (assembly GCA_025389145.1). Taxonomy (NCBI): domain Eukaryota; kingdom Metazoa; phylum Chordata; class Actinopteri; order Cypriniformes; family Cobitidae; genus Misgurnus; species Misgurnus mizolepis. The sequence goes on along the minus strand of JAIFKI010000046.1, from coordinate 75,644 downwards.
GTAAGTAAATAAAATCATATTGTGAGTGTAAAAATTCATAAATTCGAGGAGTTTCTGAGGTGTTTGTCATCGGCAAAAGGCGCAGTTTCTCTGTTGCTGATTAAAACCTGTTGGCTATATGGGATTTTTTAAAATTAACATTTGTTCTTCTTATTATTAATTTATTTTTTGCCTACATTTACTCAAATAATATCAATGTAAAAATAGTAAGTACATCATAGTTCAAGTTAGGCGTAAAACGTACATTTTTTTAAGTTGATTTTAAATGCAAATAATATTAATTAGAAGAAAGCAATTATTACAGTTTCAAAAACTTAAATATATAATTCTGACCTTATCAAATATATTGATTAAAATAATCTGTAAATTAAATACTTATATTATTAAGGCGTATACATCAAATAAAATATGTACATTTTAAACAAAATATCTATTTCTAGTCATTTATTTGGGTTTGTCTAACTAAAAAAAAAAAACATAACTGACATTAAGTTAATTTAATCATTTATTTTAGATAGCCTACATTTACAAGCCACTGAATCATTTTTACAGTGTATACATTATGATCTTACGGTATTATTAAATGCATATAAATAAAAATATGTAAAACTAAATAAAGGAGATGTCATACACGGACTCCATGAAAGCATACGTTTCTTGTTCGGTCCACGTGGGGTTAAACGGTCACAAAGCCTATTCTCCATAAAAATCCGACTTAAATGCGCATCATTTGATTATTTTTTTCTGTGCAATTAGAAGAGACGTGATGTATAACGGAGTCTTATAACAAACCTCTAATTCGCCTAGACCTTGAAGAGACCGAGAGCATTTGCGCAATATCATTAACTAATTTATCTAATTTTACATTTTTTTTGTGATTTGTGAATTCATGTTCTGCTTGCCCCAATTCCAAATATTCTGTTGTATTATTATTCCCATTTTTTGTTAAACCGAGTATAACTCCCAAGCTAAACACCTACAACTAACCGTTTTGCCAGTCTTAACAGTGTATGATATTCAGCTCGTCTTGATTTAATTATTTTATTCCGCCGAATGGAAAAAAATCCATAGGCTATCTGAATGAATGGGATTCATAAATTAAGTACAATATCTATACGTGCGTTAGTGAGACCTGTCGGCAGTTCACGTTTGCCAAAACATGAAAAGAAACGCGCTTTCAAAACATATTGCGAGCAAACACAGACGTCTTCATCCGGACGGGATTACATTTCTCAGATGACCTCTGAGTTCGGCGAAAAACAGTAGGTAAAATGCTCTGAAATTTACAGATTACAGAGGTCGTCAGAGAAAAACACAGACATGGCCGATTCAGACGGGATTAAAAACACAGTGGACCTCTGAGAAGCATGATTTTCTCAAAATTATTTTTGTCGAGGGTGCCCCGCAAGCACGAGTTTGAAGCCTATGAATGAAAACGTTATTATTCGCTTTGCGCCAAACCCTGTTGCTGAAGGAGACGGACCGGAGCTCCGGCAAGGTGTGTTGTGGACCCGAGGAGGCGGAGCTGCGCTCCGGTGTGCTCCGGCCCAATTTAACCTATTACTTCCACTAACTGAGGTATCCTTCCTCCTTTGCTGTCTGCCTGGTATGATTTTATTGGTCATCTAGGAATAATTTTCACTTTATCTTATTTAATGGGGCGCAGCGCAAACCCGTTGGCCTGTGACATCACACTACCGCGAGATCTATTCAAAAGCATACTGTAGGCCTCCTGTCTCGCGGTGCTAAGACGTCACATGCCGTCTGATCGGGCTGCGTGGCGCCGCAAGTCGTCAAACGAGCGCTGAGCATTGAGTCAAATAAGACACGCGTCAGAAAATTACCGCGGTCCGGACGGCCATGCCCTTTTTTGCCTCAAAATGCAGACAAATAATGTTTTTAGTAAGGCATGTTTGTTAAAACTAGTTACATTTCCTATTTAAACTAAGTCCTGGCTTAAGCTTATAAAGACCCCGGAAAAACCCTGCTACAGCTCCTGAGGGGGTGCTCTCACTATTCACATGTAAATAAAATGGTTAGAAACCGTTTTTTCTGGTTCTCATTGCAGGACTGTGCGGGGGGAGGGCATTCCGTTTCCATGTGGAGACATTTAACAAACACATTTGATATACACCAAGTTCCAGATTACAACAAAAACCAAAAACACATCACGTTTGATAGCAGTGCATGTAGGCCCTACTTATTTGAGTATAATGATAGAGTAAGTATTATGTTGGACACTATTTTGGATATCAAATTGTCCTTTTCTCCAGACAAATAAAACACTGATGTGCATGTCTATAGATCTTATCTAAAGAGTCATTGCTATCATTTTCACTTTTGTGTTGGGTTAATTCCCTGACCAGACCTCTGTCATTTTCTTATGCTCGTCTTATAATTTGACTCAACGCTCAGCGCTTGTGTGGCTTCTTGCTGCACCGCGCAGACCAATCGGCATGTGATGTCTATAAGCAGAGGTGGGACAAAGTCATTGTTATGCAAGTCACAAGTAAGTCTTTGCCCTCGAATCCCGAGTCAAGTCGAGTCAAGGATGAGGCAAGTCCCAAGTCGAGTCAAAAGTCAAAGCCAACAAGTCTCAAGTCGAGTCCAAAGTCCTACCATTTTAGTTTCGAGTCATGTCAAGTCCTCTTACCACAGAAATAAAATGCATGCTGTGGACAGGTGGAGGGAGGCCCCTATACTGCATTGCATTTTCAAAAGATCAAATATGCCATGATGCCACCATGGCTGAAAACTCGCTCCACTGTAGCACTAGAAGCAGGCACTGGCAAGGCTACTTGAAAGAGTGAAGGAAGAGTGCCCAGAACAAAATGGCATTCTGTCCTTCTGCCATGTCAATGTAGTGACTTAGCTGCAGTGGTATAGATCAGTGGTGTAGTCTAGATTTTTGTAGTGAGTATACTGTGATTTTTCCCTCTCATCCTTATGCTCACTCAAAATGAAACCGGAGATGACCAATAAAATCAAACCAGGCAGACAGAGGTGCAACACAGAGGTCAGATGCGCAGTTAGTGGAAGTGCAAGAGAGATGTAAGTAATCAAACACTGACTATTATACAGCAGTTTATTGACGAGAAAAATGAAACCGTAGTGACTGTCAAGGTGACAGGACAAGAAACATTAATGCCGCTGAGCACTTGGGTGTCCAAATTTAATGCGCTGCTTTCTCTCCCTCCAGTAATTCACTTTTCGTTATTCAGCATGTTTATTAACAACATTCAACGCCACCCTTTAATTCTTGAAGATATGTTTTTAACTGTATAATGATTAGATTCCCTGTGTTGCACTGGACTTCTGCTAAGCTTGAATTTGAAAACGCGATGCATCACGTGCGCGGTACAACGCTTCATCCACCCGTAGCGCGCGTGCACGGAGTTTAAATGTTCATATTTTGGCTTGAACATTTTATTGCATTCAGTCTTAAAGCCTAATAAACAGTACCTGTTGAAGTCATTAAAGTTAAATAAACAAATAAACAAAAGAAGAGAAAGTGTGCAGCAGTGTGCCCAGGATGGTAAAATAATAATTACAATGTATTCCTAATGACCAACACAAGTCTTCTGCATACTGACATGGTTTGAAATCTATAGGTATTTGATTCTTTGGTTTTCTGATGTATTAAAATTCATATATGTAGAGCAGGGAAATAAGAAGCTTTTTTTCCTGGGGTGCATGGACCTCGGTATTTATAAAATCATGCAATGCGGCGTGTTTGTCTTTACAGTTATTAAATTTATTATTTTAAACACACATTTAACAAAGTATATATTGTAAGTGTAAATATTCATAAACTCAACACTTCGGAGGCGTTTTTCTAAAGAATAATGTTTAAACTTTATTGGTGGTGGTTGAGAATAATTCCTCTTTCCATATGTAACGCATTTTAACGCAATATAAATGTATCATATTGTTATTCTTAATATATAAGAATACTAATATATTTTTTACAACATTTATAACTTATATATTTATATATATATATATATATATATAAAGATGCTTAGTACAATAGCTTTGCTTCATATAAGTATCTGTAATAAATCATTAAATCAATCACAAAACGTGTTGACAGTGGCAAATAAAATGCTTGTTAATTTAAACAAGGCAGAAAGGTGTATAAAACAGCTTTAATTAACAATATCTGAATTGGCTCTTTTGCACACTTCTAATTTTCTCATGTCATAATTTATAATTATTAATTAGATTGAATATAAATAAGTTTTGAAATGTTTTGAATGCGAACGTGTAAGATATCTGGAAGGCGATGCGGCGTGTTTGTCTCTACAGCCACATGTTATAAAATTGATTATTTTACACACACATTTCACAAAGTACATATTGTAAATATTCATAAACTCAACATTTCGGAGGTGTTTTTCGTCCGCAAAAGGCACAGTTTCTCTGTTCGCGTCAATTATTTTGGTTTGACCAACTAAAAAAACACATAAGTGACATTAAGACATTTTATTAAGTTACTTTAATAAATTATTTTAGTGATATTCTATTTTACAATAATATTTTTTACAATTATGAATTACGTAGAAACACTGACTGCATATGCATTATTAAAGATTTTATAAATATAAATATGTAAAAACGAAATAAAAAGATATCATATGCCAACTGTACAGCCCGCATGGGTTTAAACGCCTTTTTTCTAAAGAATAATTTGGAAACTTTATTGGTGGTGGTTGAGAAGAATTCCTCTTTCCATATGTAAAGCATTTTAGCGCAGTATAAATGTATCATATTGTTATTCTTAAAATATAAGAATACTACTATATTTTTTACAACATTTTTAACTTTAAAACATGTCTTTTTTTATACCACATTAATCTCTTTAAAATATTGATACTTTTAGAAAAACTGACAATTATAAATATTATGAACAAACAATGAAACGGTGTCAAAATTCGACAACACAAATAATTAAGATATTCATTGTAAATAGAGTCGCGTTTATTAGGCTAAAACTAAATTCTCTGTTGCACTTCCTATAAATTCGAATTGCACGTATCTTAATAGTTGTATGCGCTGTTATGCTGGCAAGAAGGGGTTGACATATCACTTTGCTGTTTTAATACAGTAGCAATGTAAAATATTCAGCAATGCCTTTATTAACTTCTGAAAACAACGGCAATGCAATATTTTTATGCGCCACCTGGTGGATATTCTGTGAAGCGAAACACATTAAGGGAAAATGGAAAGTAGCCCCCCCAAAAGCACTTGCAGAATGCTGCGAGACTCTGCGAAACGAATTGGCGAATGCCGCGGGAGAAAACGCGCATTTTTAAAGGCCACATCTGTACCTGTCGCTGTTCTCTGTGCTTGTGTGTTCCCTCACACGCGTCCTCCGTCAAAAAGCGTGACCGTCTACTGTCGTCTATTAAAAATTAATATGACGTTGATTTTGTAAAAGCCATAAACGCACCGCAATCAAATGTGCTGCTAAATTTGCTCTGAATGCACAGGAAAAATACACTGCAGTGGTGGATCTGCTGTTCTACCTTGTAAGATTTGCTGTAATATCCTGACCAAAAGGCACCACCCCCTGGGAGACGCAGCGGGGCCACAGGTGTTTGAGACAACATGGACTTTCAAAGAGATATCTTTATATTACTACTGGTTTCCTCCCGAACTCACAGCAAGGGAGTCGAGATCCCGCAACACCTCCCTCGAGAACCAGAACCCAGGGGACTCCCCACAGGGTAACATTTGGGTTTTCAAACAACACATCCTGATTCAAACTGTGACTCTGCGGCCAAAAGGCCTAACCCCCTCTGCCCCTCCTTTCTCTCTTTACACTCTTGACACAGGACATTCTAAGGTTTCATTAAATGATAATGTGAAAAGTCATATCCCATGCAAATAACAATTTAGAGTGTCCATGTTTCCTATCTTTGCAAAGGTTCTGTTGCGACTGGTATAAGGGTCTCATTCATATATTTATACAATAATAAAAAACAAAGGATAAACGAGGTTTAACAGAATTAAGAAAAACATGACTCAATACAAGGGGGTGTACCCCATCTCAGCAGTATACGGGTGAGGTGCCTCCCATAGGTTTGTAGAATCCAATCATTTCAAATCCCAATTGTTAAAGACTATTTACATAAATGTTTATTTAATCTGGGTATTTAAGGACAAGTGGCAAGTGACTCAGGGAATCTGTATACAGATATCCCGCACGATCGCTGTGTGTAGTTTGCATCTCCAGGTAACATTTTCAAACCTTCTCATTTCGTACCATTAAGGTTTTCGTATGATTGGTCAACGTATTTTATTACTTGAATCGAATATTCGCTTTCATATTATTGAATGTTTTTTATGTGATTGATCAATGTATTATTTTGTTTGAGTTGGTTTTGAATTACTTCATATTTCTCACGATTGATTTATATGTTATATTGATTGAATTGACTTTTGGATTATTGATTGAATTGAATTTGAATTATTGTGTCGTTCACCTGGTAAATAAATTGTTACATTTGTATTCATTCTAATTCGCTCTGTATCATTGACTCTTCTAAGTTACTATAAAGTATTACGATATCCTTTGTTACCACAAATCTTGATCGGGGTTAATTCATGTTAATTAGATTCTGCCTCTTAACTATGTTGGTGGGCAGTCGCATGGACTATCGGAGTGATAGTTCTATTATCTATTTTATACGTTGTTATATAGTCATATGATTTAACTATAGGCAGCTAGAAGGAGCTAAGCTAAACCTCTGGTTATAATTCATTAAGTGGTGTAAGCGACTGTGGGGGCTATATGGATACTATTTAATGAGAGCACGTAAACATGAAACGGTATCATTAAATTGCTTTAGCCATAACCTCTAGTTATTGTATGGTCAGATTAATTATTTAACCTTTACTAAGTTGTTTTGTAATCGCATTTGGTAATTATGCGTCTAGAAGGAGCTAGACTGAACCTCGGATTATGGTTTTATGTTTTATATTTAATTGGCGATTTTTGAGAGCTATATGGTGACCTTTTAACAAGAGATTGACTTTGTTAAATTGCTTTAGCTACAACCTCTAGTACGGTCGAGTTTGTGTTCAGTACCCACACAACGGCCGGTGTGGACTGATATGACATTGGTAATCGAATGAATGAGTTAAATGAAAACATGAGTAAATAAGAATGATTAAATGTTTATCTAAATTTAATAATCACAAACAAATTCTCAAAATGTTTCATTATGGAGTCAGATGAATTAACGAGGTAATGTATATTAATTTATATTTGTTTGTAAACAAATGTCTATAACCAATTCTGTTATGTTGTGTAAAGGAAAGACAATAACACGCAAATATACTTCTGCCGCGCCATTGGCTACCGTCGTTGGACCTGTGGGCGGACCCCGAAAAGGGACCTTACAAAGTGGTGATCCCGGGACGTGATCTCCCTACCTAACCAGGCGAGTGACGCACTTCCTACTCAGACGAGTGAGTGACGTCCTTCCTACCCAGGCGAGCAACGTCTTTCCAGCGCGACTTTCAATTTGGTTTCTAAAAGAGGACATGAGGTTTGATCTTCTCCTTCCCTGTCTACAACTACTGTGGTAAGTTCGTTCCTTTACCTTTTTAGAAGAGTTGAGGGAAAGCCATTGCACATCTCACATACAGAATTTTGTTAGAACGGGTCGGCTATACCCATTGTTAGACCGGAGACCGTAGAAATCCGGTGGGAAGAGAATTAGTGGGAAACATGGTTTCTCAGGGACAGAACAATTGCAGTGTAGATCAGGAGATCATGGAAATTCAGGCGTTGCAAATAAAAGAACTTCTCCTTCGTTTAACCGATAAAGGATTAAACCTTAAATGGAAAAACAACGAAATAATATCCTGGTTTCTAGTCGAGGGCAAAGAATTGACATCCGAACCAAATTACACACAAACACCGACCGCCATCGTCTACCTGCTACGAAAAAACGACCTTGAAACAATGGCTGAAAATGAATACACAATTGCAAATATCAGAGAAAGCGAAAAAGCGCGTTCGGACGAATTGGAAAAACTAAGAGAACGAGTCGAAGCGTTTACATACGAAAGGCAGAGTTGGACAAGGCAGAGTGAATTAATGGCGAGAAAAATAGATGAGCTTCAGAAGAAACTACAAACTGGAAAAAATTACATATCTGCCCTCGAAGACTGTCTTAAAAATGCCGGCTTCCCAGTGGCTGCAGTTAAGCAAGCAGCACTGGACGAAATTTTTGAATCAGAGATAATCGTTGACAGTGATGATGATGTTGCTGCCGCATCAGTAAGCAAAACACGGAGAGAAACCTGTAAACCAGCTCCCGTGCAAAAACGTGAGCAAAATCCCGTTCGAACGAGAGCAAAATCTAGCAAAGCAACCTCGAAGTCGGTTCGTGTTGTTGTTCTTAAAACTATGACAAACGATGAGATAAATACGACTAGCCGTCCCCTAACATCCGAAGAGTGTTTAAAACACAAACAAGTCGTTGGAATGATGCCCAGAAAAGAACCATTTCAACCGTATTGGGAAACATTAATGTTACAAGCAACTGTTTACAAGCTAAAAACTAGGGACATATGGCAGATCGCATTACTGACCATCCCGGAAGAGCTCAAATCAAAGCTAACCCCAGAGATGAAATCAGGACGCATAATAGAGAGGTGCATAGACGAAACTGACGAAGCCATATACGAACGTTTAAAACAAGCGCTGTTAGATCTGAGGCGGCCAACAACCACGAACTGGATCAAAATTTTAGAAATTCGACAGAAAAACAGCGAATCATTCGAGGCGTATGCTGAGCGAGCGTGGGTAACATATAGAGAGCATTCGGGGATGGAAAATGCAAGCCGCGATCACGATCCATTACTACAGCTTATAAAGAACAATGCTGGTACCCCAGTCCAGAAGGCTCTAATAAACGGTATCGAACCGACAGAAAACTCATTTAGGTCAATCGTCGACTGGGGGTCGAGAATAGAACAAAAATGGAGGTTAAAACCCCATGCTGTAGCATCCGCCCACCAACTGACAGAGGGGACAGGCCAAGACAAATCTAACACCAGATCTCAAAATAGAACTCACTGTTACTATTGCAAAAGGAACAATCATCTCATTAGAGATTGCCGCAAAATAGAAAGAGATCGCTATAAAAAAGAAAGAAATCTAAGAGACCAGTCGATTCAGGACCAATCAACGATGTCCACTGTAGACTCTAAATTCGAAAGAAAGTTTAATGAGTTTATTTCGGGACGTCTAAATGACGAGAATAGCAGCCCGAACACAACTCCCGAAGACAATCCTTAGTAACAGGACAATTGCGTTCACGACTATTCCAAACCTCCACCCGAACACCAATTAAACACTTTTAACATGGTAACCACAATTTGGCAGGTAATTAAATTGCAAGAATTCGCAATATCAGTCATCAAAATGCGCGCGCACATTGACGGAAACCCTGAAGAACATGAACAAAACGATGACTGACTGGGCCTGTTGCGAGTGCGGTTCAGATCGCTCCCTTTGATTTAAAGCAGTATCAACAAGAGCTGTGGACTTCGGAGGGGGAGGTGGTTCCGCGTTTGCAGCAGGATCAGTTAGTCACTGTCGTGGAAGGGATGATTTTAGGAGATGGAAAATACATTGTTCCAAAAGCCCTCCAAAAACCAGTGATAATGCTGTACCATGAGTACACGCGTATCAGCCCCTAAAACATACGCTGATACAAAAGAGTACCAGGTGGCCGATAATGCCATCAGATATTAAAGATGGTGTGATGCATGCATCGTATGTACCACCATCAACCAAGGATTTCATTGGCCCGCTACCCGGTGGCCAAAGGGGGATTTCGTTATTGCCTATAACAATTGATTATTGCCTATAACAATTCATAAATTCTCAAAATGGCACACGTGTGAGCGAACCAAACTCATCTCAAGACACATTAAATAACACAAAAACAATTGCATTGATGCATTGTCCACAGTTTGAACACTGCTTTGAACTTAATGACTGGAAGAATCATGAAACTTCCTAAAGACACGGAACACACTCCAGCAGTCCTGAGATAAAAGTCTCAGAAGGTGACATGATGATAATGTATTTTTGTGAAGCAAGGTGCTTTCACAAAATTGTGGCATGGACCATACGAAGGTAAAGCTATATGCAACAGCCGTGTGGCCACCATTGTTAAATGGAAACTAAGATGGAATCACATGTCACAGTGCAAACTGCTTAAGGGTACACATAGTCAATAAGCAACATTCACTGTCTCTTTAAATCTTGTCTCCCAGGTTGACTGCAGCAATACCATGGAGACCGGAGAAGAGGGAAGTGTCTGGACCCACTTACATCAAGTTGGGTCAAAGGGTATCACTCACACACACCTCTGAAATGTGGGAGATGGGCATGGAAACGCAGAGGCCATACACGTCATTTACTACAATTACACACAGAGAATTAGTTACATGGCCTCCCGGAGTAGCTCCGGAACCAAATTGCGCAACAAAAATCCACTGTAAAATAGGCTCTGACCATCTCCCCATAGGATACATTTTATGAGAAACACCAGCACGCACATATTTTCAGAACATAACGGCCTGGTATCAACTTAAAAAGAACCAGGAGCAAATTGGGAGCATGCGCACTCCCTAAAAAACACACACACAACAATACATTTTTCTCAAAGTTTTAAAGCCTACAACATATAGCTACACACACCGAAACAATCAATGCTACACATATAGGTTATATCCAATTTAAATTCGATATAACCTAATATGCACCTGACAACAACAAACCAAAACCTTTTCTCTGGACTAGCCGGAGAGAGGGCACATATAGTATAGGAAAATGTGTTAGTGACCCAGGAAACTACGCCGGGCCACAAAATTTATTATTTGACACTGAACTATTGTTTTTAATTTAACCACCTGTAAACATTGCAAACCAAAAGAATTCTATTTTTTATTTCTATTTTTTATTTTTCTTATTTTTTTTGCTCATGTGAAACACTGTGATAACAATAACAAGACGTATGTATGGCTACAGTCACGAATCGATGGTTTAAATGTATGATTACAAAAGCGGACTTGCCGCGCAATTCTCACTTCCATTGCCAATGACTACAAAATAACCAAACAATTTAAATCCTCAACACGGTTGGCGAACCAGGTGGACTGGTTTTCAACATATTACAAGTAGTAATGAAAACATCATAAAAGCGGTTCGATCCGAAGCGCAGGCGCTTCTTGCGATCAGCCACACATTATTCAATCAAACCTGTACCATCGAGCGTGACTTAGCCTGCAGGTGATATGCACAAGACTTGTTTACTGCTGCTAGACTGGAGATCATAGATCTCTGTTTACACAAACACATAGACATGTTTAAATGATCTCATAGACATTTTGGACTTACACAAATGGTATGAATCAGAAAAAATGAAAAATATAAGGTACTCTGAAATTTTATCTACCATTATGATGTACACTGGAAATGAATGCAATAGATGTATTGGGTTTTTTGTCACCTTTCCTTTACTACACCCAGATCAAGTTTATCCAAATTCAACCACTATTCGTTCAATTGGTACAGTAGTAAATAATCATATCATAAAATGGGACCACCTCACTGGATACATGACCTTAAAGGGCTCTGAGACCTTATTTACCAGTCGCACCTGCTGTCATGAAACACAAAGCTATATTGTCTGTACATGTAACACTTTGCAACCCTTTTCCTCCAATGACAGCAAACTGATAAATGTTCAATCATTACACGGGTATGCGGATGCAATCCAAGTGTCGCACACCCAATGGTGTATTGTCAGCGAGATGAATTCCTTCACTTATGGAGGGTTAACCTGTCCTGCTAACCATTCCTTTTGTCTAGAACTAACAGAGGACTTTTCAATGGGTCAGATTAATGTCCTTGGAAGGATGCCGTTAGATACAGAGGTCTCCCCTTGGTGGGATGACACTTTTTATGAACAAGGAACACAGGCCCTGATTGACACATTGGATTTGGTGCAAAGGACAATCTCACAGACTGAGTATCACCTCTCACAAGCCCAGGTGGAAGCAAACCTGGCTCGAAAGACTGCAACAATTCTGTCCAGCTCATCCACTCGTTCAGCCCTGAATGCCTACACATGGTGGGACTGGATACTTCGGGGATGCGCTGTTGGTAGTGCGCTGATTTTTATGTGTACACTGTTTCAATGTTGTTATTTCAGATATCTCATCAGATCGTTACGACATCTACGAACGTTGCCCTGGCTCTCAGCCCGCTGCAAGTGCCAACACTACAAAGACTTCACTGACCACGCAGGAACCCTTGTAATTAACCCACGCGGTCAAAGGGGGAATTTGTAAGATTTGCTGTAATATCCTGACCAAAAGGCACCACCCCCTGGGAGACGCAGCGGGGCCACAGGTGTTTGAGACAACATGGACTTTCAAAGAGATATCTTTATATTACTACTGGTTTCCTCCCGAACTCACAGCAAGGGAGTCGAGATCCCGCAACACCTCCCTCGAGAACCAGAACCCAGGGGACTCCCCACAGGGTAACATTTGGGTTTTCAAACAACACATCCTGATTCAAACTGTGACTCTGCGGCCAAAAGGCCTAACCCCCTCTGCCCCTCCTTTCTCTCTTTACACTCTTGACACAGGACATTCTAAGGTTTCATTAAATGATAATGTGAAAAGTCATATCCCATGCAAATAACAATTTAGAGTGTCCATGTTTCCTATCTTTGCAAAGGTTCTGTTGCGACTGGTATAAGGGTCTCATTCATATATTTATACAATAATAAAAAACAAAGGATAAACGAGGTTTAACAGAATTAAGAAAAACATGACTCAATACAAGGGGGTGTACCCCATCTCAGCAGTATACGGGTGAGGTGCCTCCCATAGGTTTGTAGAATCCAATCATTTCAAATCCCAATTGTTAAAGACTATTTACATAAATGTTTATTTAATCTGGGTATTTAAGGACAAGTGGCAAGTGACTCAGGGAATCTGTATACAGATATCCCGCACGATCGCTGTGTGTAGTTTGCATCTCCAGGTAACATTTTCAAACCTTCTCATTTCGTACCATTAAGGTTTTCGTATGATTGGTCAACGTATTTTATTACTTGAATCGAATATTCGCTTTCATATTATTGAATGTTTTTTATGTGATTGATCAATGTATTATTTTGTTTGAGTTGGTTTTGAATTACTTCATATTTCTCACGATTGATTTATATGTTATATTGATTGAATTGACTTTTGGATTATTGATTGAATTGAATTTGAATTATTGTGTCGTTCACCTGGTAAATAAATTGTTACATTTGTATTCATTCTAATTCGCTCTGTATCATTGACTCTTCTAAGTTACTATAAAGTATTACGATATCCTTTGTTACCACAAATCTTGATCGGGGTTAATTCATGTTAATTAGATTCTGCCTCTTAACTATGTTGGTGGGCAGTCGCATGGACTATCGGAGTGATAGTTCTATTATCTATTTTATACGTTGTTATATAGTCATATGATTTAACTATAGGCAGCTAGAAGGAGCTAAGCTAAACCTCTGGTTATAATTCATTAAGTGGTGTAAGCGACTGTGGGGGCTATATGGATACTATTTAATGAGAGCACGTAAACATGAAACGGTATCATTAAATTGCTTTAGCCATAACCTCTAGTTATTGTATGGTCAGATTAATTATTTAACCTTTACTAAGTTGTTTTGTAATCGCATTTGGTAATTATGCGTCTAGAAGGAGCTAGACTGAACCTCGGATTATGGTTTTATGTTTTATATTTAATTGGCGATTTTTGAGAGCTATATGGTGACCTTTTAACAAGAGATTGACTTTGTTAAATTGCTTTAGCTACAACCTCTAGTACGGTCGAGTTTGTGTTCAGTACCCACACAACGGCCGGTGTGGACTGATATGACATTGGTAATCGAATGAATGAGTTAAATGAAAACATGAGTAAATAAGAATGATTAAATGTTTATCTAAATTTAATAATCACAAACAAATTCTCAAAATGTTTCATTATGGAGTCAGATGAATTAACGAGGTAATGTATATTAATTTATATTTGTTTGTAAACAAATGTCTATAACCAATTCTGTTATGTTGTGTAAAGGAAAGACAATAACACGCAAATATACTTCTGCCGCGCCATTGGCTACCGTCGTTGGACCTGTGGGCGGACCCCGAAAAGGGACCTTACAACCTTAGCTTTCCTGATTTTGTGAATGACTTTTAAATATACTTTTAAAGCTCTGCTGACTTGTGCACCACATGGCAGACGCTAAAACAAAGTACAGCATGCTGTACCTATGTTGTTTGCTGTGTTACAGTACACTTTATTTTTAATATTAATTTGCACTTGTCAATTTGCACAGTCCTACTATTTGCTACTGATAGATGCTAAATGACATTTCGTTGCTGTGTACCTGTACTATGCTATGACAATAAGGTTCTGTCTGTCTGTCTGTCTGCTCAATTTTAAGTGTCATGGCATGACTGCAAAGGCTGTGAATACTTACCAGTGAGCATCGATGATCCCTTAGAAATCACATAATTTTTTCTGAAGTTCTCCAATCAAAAAAAATCACGCGAGCCAACTTAAAATGCGATGTAACTTTTATAAAGACAAACAAAGGTTTTAGTTTTTAAATAAACACACATTGCTAGAGAGGATGGGACCACAATCTACTTAATATTTAAATGTAATATTCCTCCAAATTTATGCATGGATTTGTAAGAGAATACTTAAAACGCGTTTTTCACAATACACTTTAACACGTGTTTAAAAATGTAATCACAGAGATGTTGGTTTTGCCGGTTGTTGATGAATAACAGCTGTGAATTATCAAAATGCGCTTAAGCATCCACGTCACAGGGAGAATAAGGCTACGTTCATACTGCAGTCTGAAACGACCCAATTCTGATTTTTTTGCCCCTATGCGACCTGTATCTGATCTTTTCATGACAGTCTGAACGACACAGATTCGATCCTTTCAAATGTGACCCAGGCCACTTGGGTATGTGGTCCTGAATCCGATACGTATCCGATCTTTTGAAATGCGACCTTCGTCTGAACGGCCAGGCCACATGGATCCGACCAGTACGTCACTGATACGCTACAAACGTCATAATTCTGCATTGAAGTAGGCAAGAACGATAAGATAAACAACAACCATGGCCGACGTTGCTAACACTGCTCCACATCATTCAATTTTGGCCGTATGGGTGCACACGTTATATGATTTCACATATACCAGCTTTCCCCCAATATATTAATATATAGCATATTATTATAATGCTGCGAATAATATGTGAAGTAGCAGCTTTCAATCAATATTTTTAAAATGCGTTTATAAATCCAACAAACCCCTGTGACCGGTCTACACGTCCATAAGAGGTTTCGTTTATTCTACATTTAAAAGACAAAGCTGGCAATTCTGGCTATACTTTCGTTCTTTTAATAATTTCTTTATTTTATTTATAAATCACTCTGGGTTATCTGATTTATCTATTTGGCTTGTGTTTTGTTTCCGTGCACTTGAGGCATTTTGCACATTTGTTCTGCACTTTGTTACTTCTGACCTTATTTTATAAAAAAAAATGTATTTATCATAAACGTAAATTCTGATCTAATTTAAGTCTGTAAATTTTGGATTGCTTTTCGTTGTATCAATGTTCCGCTATTGCGTGCTGGCCATGCTTGCGCATGTAATTTAGCCGAACGGGCTAGGTGCTCTGCGTCTCATATTTAGGAGTTCATCAAACTAAACATTAAAAAACGGATGTTTTTCGATGGGTATAAGTTTTTAAAATGTATTTAAAACAGACTGGTTATCTTGTCAAAAGTTAAACTACAAAACAGGTAAGCCGTTTCTTTAAATTTCGGTGCTGAAACGGGAAACATCTGCACCAAACATATATGCCTGACACGACTGTCTTTCTTGTTATTTAATATTAAGTTCGATGTTCACTTTCAAATGATAGCAAAGATATTCCTGAAATAAATAATATCATCAGGTCTTTCTGTATCTAAAGTGAATACAGAGATGATCAAAGTCAAAGCAAGGAAGCAGGTATTTCTATGCTAAATAATAACGCGAAGTGTCTATAAAATCATTAATTTCAGTGTTTTTCTTGTTATAAATTAACGTTTAATGAATTTTATATGAAGCTTAGTTTTTATCATTTACAGTAACAAACACAAATTATTTGTCATTTCTCATTTGTCATTTTTTTTTGGTCATGACTGCTTTGACGCGCTAAATCTCCAAATTAAATAAAAACACTTAATTGTAGCTGGAGTTTCCAAGGCGAATCCCCTTTGTTATTTTTTTAGGTGTAGTTGTCAAAATGTTTTTTGTGTGATGATCTGTAGATCGTGGCTTTAAAATGTTATGAGGAATAATTAAACAAATGTTACCTTAAATTTTACATAAAAAAACAGAAGATTGTAATTGTGCTGGCTCCGTTGGGAAAATAACTTTAATATTGCAAAAAGAGCTCCACTGTTGACTACACCGTTGTTGACATCCATGTTTAACGTTAGCTTACAAGTGACGTCCTTGACCGTTGAGTACTCTTATGCGCATGCGGGTCACTTCTGGGTCATTTTTAACGTTCACACAGGAGATCACAAAAGATCGCATTTTATTGGAAATGTGAACGGCCTTGCAAAAAATCTAATTTTTTCCAAAAAATCGTAATTGAGTATTAAGCCCTGCAGTATGAACGTAGCCTAAGTGAACAGTGTCCCAATCTGAAGTGAGCTAGGTAGGGATGGGACGGTTAGAAATTTTCATATCATGATTATAGTGA
This sequence comes from Misgurnus mizolepis, assembly GCA_025389145.1. Lineage (NCBI taxonomy): Eukaryota > Metazoa > Chordata > Actinopteri > Cypriniformes > Cobitidae > Misgurnus > Misgurnus mizolepis. Next base: position 58,772 of record JAIFKI010000046.1, on the reverse strand, counting down.
CCAAAGTTATCACGGTTATCAATATTATCATGGTTTTCTTAAATTGAGATGGAAATGTTCAAAAAGAACTGATACACACACTGAAAACATTTTAACAAGTTTTATTTTTGAAAATCAGTAAACAACAAATGATGTTTTATTAACAAAGTTCGGGAGGAGCACGTTCAGATAATTAATCACAGGTGGAAGCACTCAGCAATTATACACAGGTGGAAACACTCAGCAATTATACACAGGTGGAAACACTCAGCAATTAACCATGAGAGGATACATATAGACTCAGCAGTCTTACCTCGATCCATTATAAAGTATGGATGATGATTAAGAAGATGACAGGCAAATATAAGCCTCCTCAGATCTCTGTCCTAATTAAGGATGGGACCCATGCAATCACAGATAAGGAAAAAGCCAATATGCTTGCTAGTGCATTTGCAGACATACATAAGGGTAGCCACCTGGAGGAACGATATAAGAAAGAAAGAAGAGATAATGGAAATAAATAGGAATATTTTAAATACCAAGGAGTCAAACATGACTGTTATGGATGCTGAAATTAGTATGTCTGAACTTAAAAAGACTTTGGGGAATACCTCGTACTCTGCACCAGGGATAGACAATCTGTGTTATGCTATGTTTAGGAAGTTACCTGATAATATACTGGAGAAAGTTCTTGATCTGTTTAATAAAGTATGGAATGAAGGTAAATTACCAAACATATGGAAATGGGCAAGAATCCTGCCATTTTCTAAAGCAGGTAAAGATACTAGTGACCCAGGAAACTATAGGCCTATTGCACTCACTTCACATTTTGGGAAATTAATGGAAAAAATTATGGTAGGGCGTTTGAATTATTTTCTAGAATACATAAATCCACTTAAAGGATATCAAACTGGATTTAGAAAGTGCAAATCAACAACAGATGCGCTTGTTAAAGTATGTAATGAAGTTGAAAAGTCTTTAATAATGAAAGAAGTTATGGTGGCAGTATTCCTGGATATTGAGAAAGCCTATGATACTATGTGGAGAGAAGGTCTGTTGATTAAATTAGGAAAATTGGGAATTAATGGGAAAATGTATAATTACATACTTGACTTTCTCACTCAACGTTCCATCAGGGTCAAAGTGGGTGATGTGGTGTCTGATGAGTTTATTGTTGAAAATGGAATTCCACAGGGGAGTGTTATCAGTCCTATCTTGTTTAACATAATGATTAATGACATATATGAAAAACTGGGAAATAGTAACGAAGGACTTTTATATGCAGATGATGCTGTCATTTGGAGAAGAGGATGTAACATTTCGTATGTTAATAATGCAATTCAAAAGGACATTCATGTACTTGAACAGTGGGGAATAGATTGGGGTTTTAAATTTTCTATTTCAAAGTCACAGGTTGTGTATTTTACTAGGAAAAAAGTCCCTGAAACTTATAAAATTATGCTTTATAATCAGCAACTTGAACGAAGTGAAAAATTTAAGTATCTAGGAGTATGGTTGGATTCCAAACTTACATGGAAATATCATATTGAGTATATTGAAACAAAGTGTAAAAAGGTAATTAACCTTATGAGAATGGTCACTGGGCATAATTGGGGAGCTGATAGGCAGTCTCTAATTAACATATATAAAGCCTTAATAAGATCAACCATTGATTATGGGTGTATAATGTATAGCTCAGCATGTAAGACATCCCTTAAGAAAATTGAAAGAATGCAGTATAAGGCTTTGAGGGTTGCCCTTGGTGCTTTTAAAACAACTCCTACAAGTGCTTTATTAATAGAATCTAAGGAAACCCCTCTTAATTTAAGGTATGAGAAATTGTCTTTGACTTATTGGGTAAGGTTAAAAGGAAGTTTTAACAACCCAGCTCTGTCAGTACTTAGTGATTGTTGGGAATATTGTAAAAAGTCCAATGGTTTTGGTTGGAATATTGACAAGATAGTGAATCAGTATGGACTAAAAGAATTGAAGTATGGCCCAGCATTAGCTTTAAGTTGTATTCCGCCATGGCTGCTTCCTTTACCGGAGGTTAATATTAATTTATTAGCAGAAAAAAGCGAGCATTTCTGTAGGGAAAATTTTAATAAAGCTTGTGTAAGTTATTTAAATACAGTATATTATGGATACCTGAAAATATTTACAGATGGTTCTAAAGAACCTAATGGGCATTGCGGTATTGGTATTTATATTCCAGAATTTGGGAAAAGATATGGGTATAGAGTGAGTGACCATTTATCAGTATATTCAATAGAGATGACTGCATTAATAACTGCCCTTAGGTGGGTTGAAGAAACTAAACCTCTTAGATCAGTCATATGTACTGACTCTATGGCAGTATTGCAAAGTTTTATATCAGATAATTCAATACGTGAAGATTTGGTATTGGAAATAAAGCATCTTCTTTTAAATATCATAAGCCTCGGATTAGTGATACAGTTCTGTTGGATCCCAGGCCATTATGGAATTAATGGCAATGAAACTGCTGATAAATTAGCTAAAGAAGCTTTGGAATTAGATCAAGTTGAAATTTACATTCCACTAGGTAAAGGAGATACTAAAGCTTTCATTAAATCACAGATTATGCTTAGATGGCAAGATGAATGGGAATCAGAGAGTAAGGCCAGACACTATCATAGGAATCAGAATTATGTTGGAGGGAAAAGAATCACCTCATTGGGTCTTAATAGGCATGAAGAAGTTATTATAACCAGACTGAGGTTGGGCCACACAGGCCTTAATTCCACATTGTCCTTAATAGATAAAAGTAATGGCATATGCTCTGAATGTAAAGTCTTGGAAGATGTCACCCATGTTTTATATAAATGTAAGAAATTTGACCAATTTAGACAGAAATGGAAAGACTCAGATGCAGAAAATGACATTCATAATATTTTACAGGAGCAAGGAATTCAGGGACAAAGATACAGATACCTCATTATTTATCTTAATGATACTGGATTAAATAGAATAATTTAGGTTATTTGGTTTATATTATTATTAATTTTTTTTTTTTTCCCGGGAGGGGGTTTGGTTTTATTATTGTTTTATGATTTTATGATTTAAGGTGTCTTTTGCCAAAGTCCATTTTACACACTCCTGTGTAGTTATCCAGTAGATGGCGGTATGTATCGTAAATATATGATCCGCCATTAAAAAGAAGAAGAAGAAGAAGAACCTCGATCCATTGACAGATTGTAGCATCCCACCACCACCCCTTCTCCACACTTCTAGTTCTAAAAAACCACTTACACAGGGGGGGGGGTACTCTGGGTTCGGGCCAAGTCCGAGCTCGAAGCCCTCCCCCGGACAGCACGCCAAACACGCATTCTAAATTACTCTATAAATTATATGTAAGTGTGAACTCGTAAAATACAATTAGCAGCTATATGCACTTTCTTTTAAGCATAAACATTAAATCAGGGGTGTCCAGCCTTTTTTGTGTGGCAATCTACTTTTAAAATGATAAAGCCAACAAGACCTACCTGCTAAAAAACATTTTTTCACAAAACATTGATACATTTTTTAATAACACTTTAAATGTGTGTAAGGAGGACTATCTCTACGTTGAATTTAGGGCTGTCACCATTACTCCATTCTTTTTGAGGAGTTAAAAAAAATCCTTGAGTACATGCCGAGTACTCCTTATAGCGGAATAGCGGAGATGCGGTTTTGATGAAATAAACTAGAAAATGACAACAATAACAGAAGCATCTCTCTCTCTTTCTTTCTCTCTCTCTCTCTCGCTCTCTTGTTCAGTCGGTCGGTCGATCGATCGTGCGCACATACACCGTGCGTGTGGATCAACTCCTGCAAGAATGTGTATCCAAATTTCGGAAGTCAGACGACTCAGCTGCAGCAGGCAGGCATAAGATTTATAAAAACACACTTGAGAAGAAATGCGCAGCAACGCAAAAAGACTTGTTTCTAAGACCATAATGCCAATATGGCGCTTTGTTTTCAGAAGCTCGTGGAGGCGTGGAGCAGCATACACAGTTATTAACTTATGTGCAATCTACCGTCATTGCATTTGCGATCGACTGGTCGTATTGGACACCCCTGCATTAAATGAACATTAACATGGAGCCCTGAGATGTATGAACCTGTTTTAATGAACAGTACCTTAAATAAGAACATCAAATGCACACATAAGCAACGCATTACAACACACTGCACCTGTTACTGCCTTCCGCCACGCCTTCTCGCACAAAAACTAATGTTGCATGCGAGCGCCTGCGTCAAGCTGATTCTGGATGGACAGGATTTACCGGGAGTTTTCAAAATCACGGTAATCAAACACGGTTGTAATGATAATTACATTTTAAATGATAATACTAACCGTCAGTACATTTTATCATGGTTAATCCTGAAACCGGTAATCGTCCCATCCCTAGAGCTAGGGTCCTTATCAGTGCCCAAACCTGCATACACGATATACTGATTCACCACCTAAAAGCTAGGGAACTAATTGAGATGCAGGGTTATGTGCATGTGATTTTTTTTTTTTAGAAATCACTAGTCCATAAACTTGCCAAAATTTCAAACAAACTTATTTCATGTTGTCATTTGGAATAAGGCTGTAACATAATAAAATGGGGAAAAAGTAAAGCACTGTGTGACTATGCATTGTATAACTTAGGGCATTTTTACACCTGGTAACTTCATGTGCTTTCTCTGATATCTGATGTTCCATTTACATTAGGCCACATAATTTAATTTTGTCTTGGCAAACGGATATTAATCCAATCTTCTGCTCTCGCGGAAAATGCAAATACACTATTTATTACTTCAACTTAAAAAACTTAAGACGACACTTATGCAAAAAGGCAAAAGGTTGCACTTACTGTATGTTGTACTGTATATGTTGGGCAGGGGACCCGTATTTCCATGTTCGGCATGAGCTGGAGCGCACAGTACACAGCAGCAGGAGAGTGAGACAGGGTGATAACTGACAGGTCCATGGCAGGGAAAAGCGCTTCACAAAATGCTCTCTCAAAGTTTAATTTCTTTAATAAAATTGAGTTTGTCATTTGGACTATTTTATTGATTCTAAGAACCAATAGTGGTATCCACTGTTGTCCATAAAGCAGTAAGCATTTCATCTTGGTTAACTTGTGAGGGACATGCTTACGTTTGGGAGTACATTTCTGATATCTGGTTTCATCAACCAGATGTATTTACACTGGCTAGTTTTATCTAAAAAGTGTCCCAGACCAACTTCTGAAATGGTTTGAGCGATCAGATTTAAATCCGTCTCGGAAACATTTTTGGAGGGACTTCACTCTTGATCTTTTAACAATCGGATGGCTATCCAACCAGAGAAAATGCATGAAGTGACCAGGTGTAAAAAGCCCCTTTAGCTCACATCTTAGTCACTTTTTCCCCCCCATGAGTTTACAACCTTGAATTATCTACCTTACTTTTTTAATATTTTTTAATATATTAATATTTTATTAAATATATTAAAATCATTGGGGTGTAACGTCAACATAGAGATTATCACATTTTAACTTGCACTTCATAAGTTTGCATTAACATGTAATCGATAGGGAATGAGAGAAAGCATATTTGGCGTGCTGTCTGAGAGGAGGGTTCCGAGCTCAGAATTTGAGCCCGAACCCAGAGTACTCCCCCCCCCCTCTTTAACTGGGTTGATAAAACTAGCTGAGAGTAAGGTGATGGGGTGGAGGAGGGATGCTGAAAAAACTGTCATGAGACAGAGGTGAGGGATGGCTATTTAAAGGCACCTCTTTGTGCTGATTTTTTGGATTATGTGACCATGCTCCTACAGAACTTAAATAAACTTCATTTAATAAACTACTAACTTTATCAAATATTTAGAAACCATTTTCTGTTAATTGTCAAAAAAATTTAATTAATCCGGAATTCCGGATTTTCCGACCTGAAAATGTGACCTACGTGAATCATGCAGATATGTAAAAAAAATAGGGGGGAGGGGGGCATCTCACAGCCGTCACCATGGTAAACCGGGCCGGAACCACAATCGCCGTCCCCGCGCAACAGAGCCACACCGTGCGGCACGTCAGATGACAAAGAGATGCATTTTCCTTCCTTTCCAAGTATCAACAAGGACGTGTTTCCGACCGTTCGCAAATGGCGGATGGCGAAGTATGATTGTATTGCTCAGATCAATCAAGCTCCCTGCGAGGGGTCCTGCAGTGTACCTCAGTCGCCCTCGCGCTACAGTGGTATCATGAAAAGAACATCTCCAGATCGGATGATCTGGGTATATATTATTGCTTGTGTCTATCGAAAAAAGAATCTCAATCTCGATTCATACCCTGTATTCAGATGCTGCATTCACGTGTTTACATTAAAACAATCCAGATGTTATGTTGTCAAACTTGCTTACACTCACACAGTGTAAAATCAAACCCTATTCATTCACCAATCAGACCCGATCGTTTCTCTCCTCTCTTCTCCTCATTTGCGACGTTTGGCTGTCACTCGAGTGACGCGAAACAAAGCAGCAAACATACACGTCGGTTTACTTGGTGGATTTGGAGCGGCAATTTTCACAGAAATGAGAGGAAAAACCTGTCTATGGGAAAAACGAACGCCATTGCAGAAAATCATGGTGGCGACTGAGAGAGGGACGATTCAACAATATTGGTTCCGAAAAAAGGCAAGGAAATAAGTTACCTCTGAACGTTTCTCAATCGGAAGGCTGCAGAGGTCTCATATACAGGCTGAATATGTCATCGAGCCTGGTTTAACCTAACTGAGCATTACATTCGGAAGTCATAAACATATTACAACAATTTACGATTAACCAAGAATAATAGTAAACTTTATAATTGTGAATATTGTGAATCTTGATGAGTCTTGATGACGTATGCAGCTTAGAAATGCGACCTCCGGATGGCTACAGCCTAGGATTGAGAAACGGCCTCTGTATCATCGTTTGTTTCAAAGGTTTCGTGTTTTTAAAGTTTTAAGGTTGACCAGTTTGACTAAAATAAATAGCACCTGTACTTTTTTGTACAATTACTTTTATTTATTAGTGTCAACCTTCTATTGTTTATGTTTAACAGCTAACAAAGTGACTCATCTACAGGGGTCTAAAATTAGGAAAAGAGACCTTTAAGACACTTTATTAAAACTAAAGGTCCTGTGTAGCACATTTTTACAGATATTTGTATAAAAAAAAATACTCTGGTAAAAGTAGAAGTACTGATTTAACTTCTTTACTCAAGTAAAAGTACCAAAGTACAGGCTTGGACATTTACTTAAAGGGATAGTTCACCCTGAGTGCAAGCTGAGGAACCTAAGTGGATATGAAAAAAATCTTTGTAAGATTTATTCGTTACTTATAAGCCATTGCCTACATTTTATATGGATGTCTGGAAAATAGGCCTTCTTTTGACATGAACATATGCATGTGGCACATTTAGCTGTTAAAGTTGTGTAAAAATGCAAAACAAAAATAAGTTAAAACATATTTTTTTGTCAAGGTTGTTGTTATAGAGAGAGGTGGTGATGGAGCAGTGGACAAGACACTTGCTTTTGATTCCCACTGTTACACATCCACCAAATAAGTTGTTATGTGTCATACTGTACAAAAAAGTTGCATGTTGTACATCTAGCTGTAAAATAAATTAAAATGTGTTTTTTTTGTTCAAATAAGTTGTTATGTAGCCTGACGTTGTCATACTCAATTCTAGTCAGAATTTGAGTCTGATACCGCTCCATTGAGCTATAATTATGAGGCGTGTCTCAACCGAAAAATGCCTCTGCACTCAATTGGATAGACCTACGACCAATCAGAGCAACGGGGTGTGAGACGTATGTTGAAATGACGTATTTGCAGCTTGACTGAACTGCTAGTTATTTCATTACAATGACACACACTACAAGTCTGAGTTAGCGAACGTACATCAACACCTACTATGCTTACAACATTTAATTTATATCACATTAAGTATACAGTAAGACTCTCTCTTACCATTTGTACATTAGTTGAACTTCATCCACGACGATACCCATTACGTTTGCTTGAAAAATATCCGAGCCTAGCATGTCCCTCCACGATTCCGGGCTTCCGAAAAGAAGCTGGCAACGACCGCTAATTATATCCATCTCGTCGTGCACACCGAGTTGCATCGCCGTGATACCCATTTCAGTTGCTTCTTTAACTTGATCCTTCATAAGTGCGACAACTTTTGCCGAATCCCGTAGGAAGGACGGCAAAAACATCAACAAATGCCTTGCTCGCGTTTCTCTGTTCTTCTTTTAAAATCAATGCTCTGTCGATATCTTTTAGAACAGACTCAATGTCAGAATCCACACATCTGATTTCTACCGCGGCAGCCATTTCGTTGTAAACAGATTCAACACACGTGCTCTTTGGTGACGTGGTTGATACGTTACTGTTGATCATCTGTCCATCATCGTATAAAGCCCGCCCTCACAATTTGATTCGTCGGCCAGTTTTGGGACTCGCATAGTAGCTCCTCAACGGTGAAACCCCAGACCGATCTTCCGGTTTCTCAAAATGTTGTGGGCGGGGCTAAGATCGGCTGGCACCCAGGCTAGTTGTTAGTCCTGCTTTACTATCCGTATAGATCCGCCACCAGTTTGTTTGGCGTGTGTGTGGGGGGGGTCTTATTATATTTTGCTTAGCCAATCACATGCCTATATTTTTATCCCTTAGATGCTTTACAACAACAAATGAAGGCAGAGAAAAAGGAGGCCTCAGAATATGTGTTTGCTGTAGCAGTGCAGAAATGGCTTCGCTAAGCCTTTGAGCGGCTTGGGGGTATTGCTCGTCGTGTAGTAGAACAGTAATAATGTTTCTTGTCCTTGGTGAGCTTTGTACATTTCCATTTTATTTATAGTTTTTTATCGTTTCTTTTACTTTCAGTTCATCAATCTGCACATATGTAGTATGATATTTCATGTTTAACTAATAAGGAAATACTACACCACTAGATTAATTACAATTAATATAAATACAATTGCACAATAAATACCACTTTCGCAATACATATTTAATCTCACGAGATCTCGTCACACGAGGTCCCGTCACACCTCTAGTTGTCATATATTGTTTGTTCATAGTCAGGTAAGTTCTGCAGTCAGAATTGTGACATCAATAATGGTTCACATTTCTCATAATTGGCATATAACTAGTTATGTTCTATAAAGTCTGCTCAGTTTGTTGGGTGGTATTATTTATTCTGGCTCATGTATTTTAATTTAAAGAAGTCATTAGAAGTATGTTTTCTCTCCAAAATGTTTGCATATGATTCAATATACTGATTATATGAGTAAATTGTGTGAGAATAAGTTTTGACTAAAAATAATTCTTTAAGAAAAACCCAAGAACTGCAAATACATGATTTACTGGCACAGAAACAATATTAAAACAATGTTAAATGAGTAATTGTATTCAAGATGAATAAACATTGATTTTATGTAAATTTTGATTGATTTTGCATCATTGAAATAACATTATTCTAGGGTGCATACCTGATGAAAAATCAATTAAAGATTTCAATTATGTTTCAAGGGTAATTTGGTTGATGCATCAACATCAAATTCAATGTTGATTCACTGTTGGTCTGCTACCTTATGTGATTGAATTTAAGTTGAAAAAACATTGGTTTTATGTCCATTTTGATTGATTTTGTGTCATTGAAATAACATTATTCTAGGGTGCAAACCTGATGAAAAATCAATGTTAACTTTCAATGTTGATTCAATGATAATTTGGTTGATGGATTATCATCATTTCAATATTGATTCACTGTTGGTCTGCTATCTGGGTAATGACGTTTATAATGCTATAAACATGGTTCCTGTGTCCCCGTTAACTGAACGGCTTAACCCATTTACTCCTAAAACGCCTATAAGACCTATGTTATTCTAGGATAAATACCCTTATCTCAATTTTCAACGCGTACCAAAAACTTACTATCTAAGCCTCTGTAGCACTTAGAAACATGAAATAAAAGTAACCAGCGGTAGATGTAATGGTTCGGCACGCAGCATCAGGCGCAAATGGGTTAAAACATAAATAGTACTTTTCACAGATTTAAGACTGCCAATAGGTTTTTGTGATGATTTGGGTAAGGACTGAGGAAGGTTATACATATATATAGATTATGTTTGTCCAGTATAAAATGCATCTATGGAATTGTCCCCATAAACCATGTGTGATTTTGTTTTCTCTGAACTTATTCTCTGAAGAAGCGGTAGTGTTTTAGCTTTAAACTATGATTGTTATTGATCCCTTCAGTGTAATGTTTCTTATAGCATTTTCATACGTTTATTTTTTAGATAAATTAAGAGTTTAAATGGCTGGCTACTGATATGTGTGCACGTATATAATGCATTGTTCTTTATTGAAAATCACTAAGGTACATTTAAAAGCAATACTATCATGGAAATAATGAAAATAAAAAAGTTTTCTTCTGTAATTCCTGTTACTTGACATCTGTCAAGTGATACATCTAATAATCCTCATGTATCACTTATTTGCCATATGCATAAAATAAAACGGCAATGTCTGACTACTGTTTTTTTCTTCAGAAGCAGCATATTCACCCCAACAGCCCTCTTCAGAGCCCCAGCATAGATCATCTTTGGCTTTGTAAGTATATTTTCTGACTTACTATCATACTTGTATCTTTATTTGTATCAGTCTCAACTACATAATGCAGCATTTTAAATTAATTTAAATCCCCCATAGGGAAAATAATTTTTTTTATATGTGGTGTTTTAACTATGCATTATTCAACATCAAAATTGGAGACAGCCTCATTTCCCGTGGTTTAAAATCACCTTGGTTTCCAAAGTCACAAACCTGTAATCAATCACATCAATAGAGTTAAATGTGTGGATCAGTGGCAAGTAGGGCTGCAACGATTCGTCAACATTGTCAACAAAAATCGATAATAGAAATTGTCGAAGTTGTCGCTAGACATGTTTTTTTCCGACCAAGTGAGGCATCTCTCTTCATTACAAAAAGCAGAGAGTCGCACATGCACATTAGCTTTTCTGCTGAGCGATAACATACAGAAATGGTGGCGTCCAATGCAGCAGCTGCACATACCAAAACATCTCAAGTTTGGGAGCATTTTAGCCTGGATACGGCGAATAAAAAGATTATCTGCATGGTTCTTGCCTATCACGGCACCACCTCTGTGATTTATTTAAAGAGAGAGCACATCGGACAGTTGAATGAAACGGAGTTTGACTCGCCTCGATAAGATTTAAATAACATGGGAGCCAATACGTTTTGTTTTGGATGTACATTGTACATTTTATAAGCGTATTTTCAAAAAAAAAATGGATTTAATGTTATGCCCGACTCTGCCTGACAAGTTTTTTTAATTAAATGCATGCAGTCTGAAGAAGAAAGCCACCATGGACCCCTTTCTGCAAAAGAAGCAGACACGCACCCCACAACAGGCGAATTCCCTCACTGAGTCAGTATTGCAGATGATGATCTAGGATATGAGGCCGCTCTCCATGGTCGATGGTGCTGGGTGTCAACAAATGATAGCCAAGTTCAATCCAGACTACATCCTGCCATCCAGAAGCCATTTCACCCACTTGATGGAGCAGAAATACAGTACAACTTTTCTGAAGGTAATTGCTTAGAATGCACACACAGTCAGACAGACAGACATATTTCATACAAAAAAATCACAAATTTAATTTAAAAGCAATTATATATATATTAAAATAGTTGAAATACATAACTTTATGTGTGCATGTTAAATATTTTCAAAAATCAAATTTTGTGTTTAAAGGTAAAGCAGATCCTAAAAGAGGTAAACAGTTTAGACCAGCCGTGCCACAGAGGCATATCTTGGAGATTTGTGTCATTTCATCAAAGGGACTTTGAACCTTGCAACTCTACCCCTGGAGGAGAGGCATACTGGTGCGAACATCATGATATGGATGGAAGAAGTGATAGAGAAATTTGACATCTTGCCTAGCAAAATTAAAGCAATAGTAAATGATAACGGGTCTAACATGGTGGCGGCAGCTCGACTCCTGGAAGAAAAACACGGTTGGTCTTCAGTCCGCTGTGCTGGCCACACCCTCCAACTTATTGTCAACAGTGCCCTCAGAGAGCCCAGCATCAACAAAGCTACTGGTGCTGCAAGAAACCTAGTTGAGCACTTTAGGAGAAGTGAGCTGGCAAATTCAAAACTGAAGAAGAAGCAGCAGCAAATGAACACCACAGAGCACAAGCTGATCCAGGATGTCAGTACGCGATGGAATAGCACATATTACATGATAGCAAGACTCCTGGAGCAGCGCTGGCCAGTCACTGCAACTCTCTCAGACCCTGAGGTAACACCAAGAGGCAAGCACTACTTAGACCTGAAGCCAGAGCAGTGGGTACTACTTGAAGAGCTGGTGCAAGGGTTAGGGTGAATGTGCTACCGTTTTCCTCAGCGGGCAGGAGAATGCTACTGCTTCATGTCTTCCACTGCTGGTCAAAGGGCTGCAAAGGTCCATACAGCAAACCCAGTTTGAGACAAGCTCAGGAAAAGTCTGCAGAGAGAGATAACCCACTTGTTATTGCAGCTGCCATCGACCCAAGATTCAGAAAGCTGAAGTTTATCTCACCTGAAGATGGCACAAGGGTGCAAAGTACAGTTAAAGTTCTTGCTATCAAAGAAGCAAAGGCCAAGACTGGGCTACATGATGACCCTGAGGAGCTACAGCAGAAGAAGAGGGGGGAAAGTCAGCACTGGAAAACCTGCTTCAGTCTGACACTGACAGTCTGAGTGAGGAAGAGTAGGAAACCCGGGAGGACAAAAAAATCCAAATGGCGAGGAGGGAAGTTCAGTTGTTCTTCACAGAGCCAGCAATAGCCAAAAAAGAAGACACTCTCAGCTGGTGGAGCGAAAATGAGGGGCGTTTTCCCACACTGTCAAACCTAGCAAGATCTCTTCTGTGCATTCCTTACCAGTCACGGAAAGTAGGCAGGGGCGCCGTAAGGGGGGGAAAGTTAGGACGATTCTAAGGGTCCATGAACTTTTGAGGGCCCCAGCCGAGGACTGTGCCGCACACGCAACCCCCTTAAGCTGAGCCCTCTTAGCTCCGCCCCGTCTTTGCTCTGCGTTTTAGCACCATCTTCAATCCACGGTCTCACAGTGCGCGTGAACTTCAGAAGAGAACAAGGTGTGTGTATTTACTGCTATTTCCTATGATATTTGCATATGTGCACTTCCTTACTATAAATGCAGTTTACACAATGTGACGCTGGATCAATACAATGTAGTTTTCTTTCCACTGTAATAAGTCTTCGCTCTGTTCACCTCAGTTTAAAAAAACACAAGGGGATTTACGTTCCCTGTTTTGTGTTATGATTCTAATGCAAAGTCAGCCCTTATAAGCTGTTTAATTAACGTAGCCCGTATAAGATAATTAACATAAACTAGAAATGCGATCGGTTACACACTGTTTTGTTTTGTAACGCAGTATGCCAAGGAAGGATTTTTATGCAGTCGTAAATCGAGTTGGTTGTGATAAAACTGAAATGCAACTAAGGCTAAACCTGTCAAATTATGTATATTAAAGCTTCTCAACTTGCAACAGGGTTAAGAAATAAATGGAAATCTATGTCGTAATCTGCTATAGTTGTCATTAATTTCATTTTAGAGCCCCGTTGATTAAAAAACAGTCTGAAGAATCATTTAATAACAGTATAGCTGTTTTCTTAAAGAGTAACTAAACCCTAAACCAACTTTTTTTAGTTAATGATCTGTAAGAATGGAGTTTTATTGGTGCTGTTCATTGATTTTAGTAAGTTTTTTGACATTTGGATATAAAGTGTTTCAATACTACAATATATGGTGTAAAAATGTGTGAGTGCTGCCCTCTTCAGGTTGAACGGTGGCTACTGCAGTAGAATTTTCCTATTGAATGTTGGGTCCAAAAAATGCCTCGTGATGTAAGCAGGTTCAAGCTCACCATGCCGCTTTGGTCAAGCATTGTTGACCCAGTCTTATTTCAGGCAGAATGTACATAGAAAAGATGCATTGTTGTTGTTTGCCATTTTTAAATGTTACAATGTCGTGTGTGTAACAGCTCAAGTATACAGTATGTCACTAAGACTGTCTCTGAAAATCAGACTAAAGCGTCAAATCTTATTGTGAGATAAAAAGCATCACAGTTTAATTTCAAGCATTAATTTCACTATGATTTCAATCGCTGACATGACATTACTCAGTCAACATTAAAGATATCAAGTTTATATTTTCACAAATGTTCTTTACATTATATAGGATGATTTTATGTGGAAAACAGTAAATCACAAAGAAATACTTCAGCTGGGTTTTCACAGGCATGGTCACATGGTAGCATTTTCTCTGAATATTTGATTTAATGTACTGTATTTTTCAATTAAATTTGCATTGCACAATAAATTATCTTAGCTGCAGACATTTTAGGTATCTATAAATACTGATAACTGTGGTCAAAACAATAGCAAAATAAATAATTCTGTATTATTAAATTACAGACAAAGATTTTGAATAGCTACAGTAGGTTGGATTGTATGTTTGGTACGAAATGGGTATGGGGGGCCTGACCCCCTATTTTTTCATAGGGCCCAAAATTGCTAGCGGTGCCCCTGAAAGTAGGGACACAAGTCGGATCAGGGACATTTTGAGTTATTCACAGATTCTGAAAGTGCAGATTATAAGCTTTCCAACGATGTGTAACACATGGAAATCTAATAAGATTTGGAGAAGTTGTGGCCATTTGAAGGTAGGCACTCAAAAATTCTTAATGCTGAGAAAACTGCTTTTAAAGTTTGCCTTTTCACCCAACTCAGCTGCTGAGAGGGACAATAGGGCTCATTTACATCTCATTGAGATAAGCCATACCCTCTGTAAAGCTTCCCTATGTGCTTTACAGTTTATATAAAAAATGTCTCTTAGCATCTACCGATTAAGGCAACTCTTATGTACATTGAATAAAAAAAATAAACTCTTATACTGTAGATTATTTTTTCTAATGAAAGAGTGCCTAATCCTATAACTGTATTTATAAAATAAGGAAACAACACACAGATAGCTATTAATGTTTATTTATTAAATATTTCACACAAGCATGCAAAAACATTTCTCTGTCTTCATCACCTTCAAATGTTACAACCGATATAGCCTCTGATATACGGTCCAACTCATCTGACGCCAGCCCGATACATTCTTCCTCGTCTTTGTCTTCATCTTCGCTCAGTTGTAGATTAGGGATATTATTCAGTCGTATCATGTCGCTTTCATCGTCGCTCAGATCGTCTTCAGAATCAGTGAGCCCTTGTTCATAAGCATTGTTCTTTTAATGAATTCCTTTAAACTTTTGTATTGGTGTTGTATTATTTGTACTGTGTGCTGTTTATATTTCACACAGAAACGAATTTGTAGACTTAGATAACATCCCAACATTTACTAGGCCTTTTCCAGTAATGAACAGTTCACCTTTGTTGATTCTCCTTATAAACCTCTTAATGTAAATGCATTTTTTGGATTGCATCTATTTAATCCGTGATAAAAGACGCGAATGAGATCTCTTCCATTGCTGACGTTTGCAGTCCACAACACAGCGGGATTCATGAAGCATCCGGCTTGCCTGCACTTTTTTCACTCCTCCCCTCACTGCAGCCGGCTACTCTCGCCTATATTTCAGGCGAGGCAAGCTGCATCTCAAATAAGCCTTTTTTGTGTATGTGTTTGTCTTCATGTTGTGATGCAAGAACTGACGTCAAAGTACCGCGAGAGCGAGTCGAATTAAACTACTTGTAAGACAATTTCCTAAATAAGATAGCACCTCCCCAAAGGACACTGCATGGGGGCAAAGTGAGTGCGCGAGAAAAGCCTCTCTCCACGATTCACAGTGGACTTCCCACTGAGACACATTTGGGTTTCAAAGACACACCTTTAGGGTGTCATACATTTATATTCTTTTCTCTAAAAGCAAACTGTATATGAAATGCTACATGCACAAAGAATCTAAAATCTGTATCTTATTTGTTTTCTATTGAAATGTCTCATCGCAAGTGGTTACAATGGTCTCACTCATAACAACAGAATTCAATGTTAAAGTATATGTGAAACTTCATTCAATGTTGATAGACACCTCCCATTCTAAGCATAAACCAATCACCCACTGTATACAAATTAAGGACAGCCCTTAGTTTTTACAACAACCAATCAGTACCAAATTCCTATATGCTTTGTTCTCTGGCTATTTAAGGAGATGTGTAGAAGATTTAGGCGGGACTTTCAATATCGAGAAATGCACCCCCATGATGCTGTCCTGGCACAGCATCATGTATTGTTATTTTACTTTGAGGAATCTGTAACCAGATCTTCATCTCATTACCAGGTATGCAAAGGGTTTTCGTTTGATTTTCGTATTCGAATTGGAATGTAAATTGGCTTCTGAATTATGTTTTACCTACCTGGTTAATAAATTGTTATATTTGATTTTATTCTGTGTTGCTCGGTAAATGTTGACACTGCAAGTAATATCGTTGTATCCGTAGTTACCGTAAGGACTGAAATCAGGCTAGGATCGGCCCAATCCCAGTTAGATAGTGAATAATACATCAGCTGAGGATTTGAGAGATACGACTAGCAATTGGCGTTAGTTTAAGTGTACTTAGAAGCGTGGAGGCTGTGTTTCCGTTTAGAGTAACATTTCTGATTACTCTAAATAGGGTCAGCCTCAACCTCTGTTTCAATGTTATTCTATTCATTAATCTTGATTAGAAATAATAATTGTAATAATTAAGTGTCACCTCTAAGGGGACTAAATAAAGTATGTTTAAAGTTGAGCACGCAGAAAGCGGCCGCTTAAGCGTATAGTCCAACCTCTGGCAGCGACCAACACTGATTCGCTTACGACCGTTGACCAGTATATTAATTATGAGGCCCGTACTAGGATCATGTGCGACTGTGAGAACCGAATGAACGAGTGTAATACCAGAGCTTTATCAGAATAAATAAACAAACATCCATCTAAATTCTGTAAGCTTTAAAAGTAATAATCAGTCAAATTTGTAATATAATATAAACTAAATCTTTGTCTTTGGAGTCAGATTAGAGATAAATATACCTAAATTACGTAACGCCAAAACGTCATCTGCAAAGCTCCGGAAAAGACCGAACGCGCAATGATCTTCTGCCATGATGTTTGGCTACCGTCGTTGGGCCAACGGATGGATGGGGGCACATCATTTTCACCCCCTTACATACTCCATAAGATTTCTTAAAGAGCTCTTGCGGTACTTTGACGTCATCCGACTGCGGCGCCACATAAAGTCAGTAGGTGTGTTTGAGATCATCCGGCGCTGCGCAGACTGATCGGCGAGGTTTGCCGCTTGCAGTCGAGGGTGGAACTGAAGACGGAGCTGTCAAGCCGGACACCTGCTGCTTGCCGTAGTGACGTGTGCGCCGTGTTTCCTTGTTTTTAATCGCAAATGAAGTGAATTAGATGCTGAATTTGATAAAAACAAACCTTTTAATAAAAAGTTGCAACCAGAAACATTTTATATCGAATATTTTAATTGCTGCTCATACTGTATACCCGAAAATAACGGGAAACAAGCCTATATTATTAAAATACCAATAGAGTTTGTTATTTTCATTTTTATTCTATTACACGACACAATATAACATATTTAAGCATATTAAAGTGTTTTTTTCCTGTTTTAAAACATGAATTGATAATGTTTATTAGTGGAACTAAAGGTTGGATTAAACTTGAAACGCACGTGATCGTTGTCATCAGGGAGGCGACCAATCACGTTAAGCTGTTACGTCATCCCAACTCCGTGCAGCCGCTCTGGAGAGGCTGCACCGGCTGAGCTAGCCGGCTACTCTCGAACGCTCTCGCAGTAGTCAAAAACCATATGACACAGTCACGTGCCTGCAGCGCCAGCTGAAGTCGGACAAAATTACTAACCGGAATGCACTGCATCAAGTCAGCCGCCGATCGGTCTGCGCAGCGCCGCATGTAGTCGAACACACCTAGTGACACGGAACTACAGTCACGTGACTTCACGCTCGAGCCGAAAGAGAAGACAATGCTGAATAAAGTTGTAATTCTTGCTATTTTTGGACCAAACTGTATTCTCGATGCTTCACCACATTCTTACTGACCCACTGATGTCACATGGACTACTTTGATATGTTTTTATTACCTTTCTGGACATGGAAACCGTACATAGATTTTCAATGGAGGAGACATAAAGCTCTCGGACTAAATCTAACGTTAAAAAATCTTAAACTGTGTTCCGAAGATGAACGGAGGTCTTTTGAGTTTAGAACGACAAAAGGGTAAGTCATTACTTATATTTTTTTCATTTTTGAGCGATCAGTAGTCACGCTGTTCCCTTTGGGGCGGAGGCGAAAACAAAAGCTTATACAGTATGTAAATATACACACAGACAATGACGCCCCCCGCTGCACGCTAGAATCTCCGGAAAAACAAGCCTATTTCAACCGCAAAATGTACGCTTTTAAATATACAAAAACTGCCGTCTCAAACATGGAGAGGCTTCTTCGTGATCTCAACTAACAGATTCTGCAATAAAACGAAAATCACAAATTTTGAAAATAAACACTTTGTTGCTAATTATCTCGAAACTTGCGCTGCCGACTTGTGTCCCAACTTTCCGTGACTGGTCACATATCTGCTCCCAGAAGAGAGCAAGTCTCACACGAGACCATGTGGATATGCTGACTTTCCTTAATATGAATAAACTGAACGACATAGCCTGAGCCTCATGTTGATTTTAAACTTGATCCGTCTACCATGACAGGTTTGTGTCCAGGTAGTATCACACAGTCCATGTTTACAACTTAAGCTTTCAGAGTCGTCTGAATTTATTTTAAAACCGTTAGATTTCATAATGTTGAGACAAGTTGGAAAGTTCTTTTGCAACAGATTGACCACTGAATGTATCTCACAAAATGCACTTAATATTTTTGTTTATTGTTTTATTGCTGCTAATGTGCCTGCCCCTGGTTTCCAGGAAGAAAATGTTTACTTGATTTTAACTTGTTTTTTCTTATAAAAACAAATGTGCCTGTCCTTTATAAAAATGATAGAGTTTCTTTATTTATGCATTTATGTCTATACTGACCGAGCACTGTGCCTAATTGGTTTTAGACAGGGCATTTTTATTTACTTTTTTAATCGGCCTATCAGCAGCAAAGGTCAATAAAATATGCATTTTTCATTGAAGTACCCCCTTCTTTCTTGTGTTTACTATCATTTTCCACAGAACTAAAACAATCTCATGCTAAATTTTAGAAAGATTGAATAATTACTAGATTAGTCAACTAATCGTTTCAATAGTCGGTGACTAGTCGACTATTAAAATAGTCGTTAGTTGCAGCCCTAGTGGAAAGGCTACATAAGGGCCAAGGTGTCCTTTTAAGCGCAAGAAGATGCTACTATGGCAATAATCTTACTTTTTGTAAGATTATTACTTTTAAACTTACATTAATTGTGGTTCAATTTACCACCTTTAGAAACCAATGAAGAGATGGAGGAGGAATTAGCCCACCTGAGTAAACAACTAAGGATTGTATTGACAACAAAGTGGAGGCACAGATCAGGTAGCGAAACAGTCAAGTTATCCCTATCTATAAATAAAACGACTCCCAATATTTTAAGCTTTAAAGCGTGCCTTCACTTTCTCTGGCGTATTATTTTTCAGGTTGCTTGTAGTTTGCCACCTAGTCAAAGGTAGCCTAGAAATCTAGACGCACCCTAGCGGCCGCAAAATATATTTGCTGCCAGGGTTTAGTCTAGGCACTCTCAATACACTTAACCGGTCCAAAAACCAAAATTTGGTCAGGCCAATCACATCGTGTGTAGCGTCTGTGGGGCGGGCTTAACATGATGACGACAGAGCTGCAACGGTTCCTACTTGAAAACAGAGAATGGCTGCTGCTGCTGGCGAACAGCTTTCTTTTGAAGCGGCTTTGGCCGCGACTCTGGAGGACTTAGACTTATGTTTTTCTTTGAGAGAAGAGCAAATAAACCCTACTGAAGTCCTTTTTAAGCAAGAAAGATGTGTTTGGAGTTTTGCCGACTGGTTACGGTAACTACGTCACCTTCTTCGTTGCTTTGATCCGTCATAGCGCTATCCTATTGCGTGCAGAGGCATTTTGAGGGACAACCTTATATCCCGCCCCTTGCATTGAGCCGTTTGTGTGAAGAGTTGCCAGACCTTACATCTTGATGTAGGTCTGGCTAACCAGGCTAAGTCAAAGGGTGTTTCACTTTATGTGGCCCTGCGCAAACCGATCGGTCTATGACATCAGAGTGCCGCGAGAGCAGGCGCCCGCTGTAATGTATGAACAACACGGACAACGTGTGAGCTCAACCAAGCGGAAACTTTACTCTTCTTTATTGTCAAGTACAGCATCATACTTAAGGTGTCAAGCGCCCTCTAGGGGTTGCAACATACAACACATAATATATGACATCCTCCTTCTTAAAGTTTTTTTTTTTTTTTTACACATAAAACTCTGAACAACAAAACAAATATGTAACAGAATTAGTTAACTGACTCAGTCACATCACAAGTGAACTAAAGTCTAGCAGCAATTAAGTGCAACTTTTAATGCTGAGCATGGATTAAAGTTCTCCGTCGTAGCGACGGATTTCCGTCGATTGCAGCGAGTCTACGACGGATTTCCGTCAGTTGCAAAATTATTAAATTAACTTTTCATAAAGACGCCGTGTATTCACCTTGTTAAGTGGATTGTGATCAAAGCCTGGAGTGGAGCGAAATCACGTTCCTCTCTCCACTGTATGCGTTCTGTAATCACTACGCACAAGATCCACTCCGAGTTTTCTGGCTGTATTTCACGTTAAGCTGAGGTAAAACTTTATTTCTGCTAGCATGTTTTGGACATCGATAAAGGTGTATAAGACCAATGGAGATTAACTTGGCTTAGCGAAATGAGGAAGATTGGCAAGCCTTTCAGTTCGTGGGCTAAGAAAATCTAACAGCCAGGCAATTTACGTGTCTTTGCACAGTAAGTCTAGGGTCCTGTATTTTGGGGGTAATTGATTTGTCTCGTACGTGATCGTTTTTGACTGCTACGCTGATCAAACCAGTGGCTGATACAACGAGTTTGTTTAACATTTGGGTAAACTTCACGTGGCACCACAACAATCAAGAGGCAGTCAGATGACATCAAAATCCCGTGAGAGCGAACCGAGAACTCATTAGACGAGACTGCTTCCAAAATGCTCTTGCAGTACTTTGATGTCATCCTGTCAGTTCTTGCAGTTGCATGTGCGCGTGGTCAGGAAATCTTGACGTTTGTACATATATCTGCATTTAAAAACAAGTGATTTTAAATTAAAACAATAACAACAGTGTTAAATGTGCTGTTTCTGTATGAGGGGAATAAGCAGGTCGCGCATTCGCTTCTCTTTGAGCTTGTGAGTATTTTTGCCGCTTGTTGCCCTTAAATACACATAAGGTTATGCGTCAAAAATCCCGTATTTGCAAGTATCCTTAAACACGACCATTTAGGGCTTAGGAGAAAGTAAACAGGAGAAAAAAGGGTAAGTTACCATTTTTGCTTATATCTGTCACTAATGTTAATCAAACAATTACTCTCTCACCGCTCTTGACTAAATCAATTTATACCTGTACTAAGATATATACATTATTGTTTAT
This sequence comes from Misgurnus mizolepis, assembly GCA_025389145.1. NCBI lineage: Eukaryota > Metazoa > Chordata > Actinopteri > Cypriniformes > Cobitidae > Misgurnus > Misgurnus mizolepis. The sequence continues at coordinate 37,072 of JAIFKI010000046.1, read as the reverse complement.
TATCCTTATTTCATCACTGACTGTTTATCCTTAGTGAGCTTGAATTTTGTTCTTGTGCAATATACGCACGTTGCGCACAATGCGTTGTTTTAAGTGCATAACATTGCGCATAAAATAGCACCTCAGCTCTGCCTCTATTGTAAAATAATAATTTGTTGATAAAGGGTACAGTCATTCAATGTACAACTGTCACTATGATTACAGGCATCCTGTGCGAATTGTACACGAGTTTTATTCGAGTTGCTCGTTCAGGGTTTATATTCATACATAACGTTACTGTATTGTTACTGTAAGCTGTTGTGTGAGCAGAACATTGTTCGTTTATGTGCACTGAATAATATGATATAAACATTTCTGTACCACTTTTGAAAAAAGTTGTATTTGTTCACATTATTAAATGCATTATATAACATGAACAAACTATGAAAAATATAGAGTATATAAGCATTTATTAATTCATGTTTATGTCATTAAAGAAGTTGATGTTAGTTCATGGTGCATTAACTAATGTTAACAGTTTCAACCTTGATTTAAAAAAATGTAAAAATAAATGCCAAAATTAATAAGATTTACAATTAATAAATAATTAAGTTTTATTAAAGGTGGTGATATTCATATTTCTTTTTTATATAGTGAGTTATTTAGCTGTTTCACCTTAATCTGATATGCCCTGCAAACTACATCTTACAGAATAATTTTTTTTAGTTTGTCACAAGTAGATTAACATGACGGGATAACGTTTTTAACCCTTAGTGCAGGAGTCACAAGTGTTTTGTTTTAGACAGATATTAAAGGTAATGGTTCAATTAAAGGGCTGTGTTAAAAGTAAAGCTGTAAATTAACAAACTATTAATAAACCTATCATATGTTGAAATTAAGTGTTAACACTGTTTTTTCACAAAAACATACTCGCACTGCTGTTGTATTTCATAGTGACAGTGGGCAACCCTATAAATGCCACAGTAGACTTCAATATGGCAAATAATGGCAAAAACATCTCCCCTTAGAATGCAATTGGTCTCGCCTATTTACAAGGAATATGACTTGGCCTGAAAAAATTTCAGTCAGAAGAATTTTTTTCACTTTAATCCATGAATTACTCGCCATTGTTTACGGATGTGAGAAGTTCGATCAGTATGTATTTGGCAAAGAAATTCTTGTTGAGAGTGATCACAAACTGCTTGAGACTATTTTCAAAAATGCTCTGCACAAAGCCCCACCTAGATTGCAGAGGATGCTATTTAGACTTCAGATATACAGTCTCAAAGTGACATACAAACCAGGCAATGAGATGCACATTGCAGACGCACTCAGTCGTGCATACCTGAACGAACAGACAAAAGATTTGCTAGGTGAAGAGCTTGAAGTGAACTGGATCACTCCTCAGCTGCCAATATCTGATGAGAAACTGGCTATGTTCCAAGAGGCAACAGCAGAGGATCCAGAGATGCAACTGCTGCGCTCAATGGTTATGAATGGATGGCCTAAGGATAAGAATGACGCACACAAGGATGTTCAGCCTTATTGGACATTCAAGGAAGAATTAAGCTACTCATCAGGATTGCTGTTCAAGGCTGCAAAGCTTATTGTTCCAAATCAGCTGCGACAAGAAATGTTGAAAAGGATCCACGAGTCACATCTTTGTGTAGTAAAGTGCAAAGAGAGGGCGAGGGACATTCTCTATTGGCCAGGCATGTCAGTGCAAATTGAAAACTCTGTGTCACAATGTGCTGTGTGCAATGCCAACAAAAACAACAACCCCATAGAGCCTCTCATACCACACACATTACCTGATAGGCCGTGGTCCAAGGTTGGAACAGACCTATTTCACTTTAATACAGTGGCGGAGCCAGAGGGCTATTTGGGGTGGCAATTGCCACCCCAGACGAAGTCCTTGCCACCCCTGTTGCCACCCCGCTGAAAACATTACTTTGTTTGATTTTTACGAACATTTCTCAAATCTCCCAGCGGACGTGAATGCATCCTACGCAGCACGCACAAGCGTGGTGTTGCTGCTATCTTTTCATTACGCTTGTTCGACTTCATGCGGCGCCGCAAGAACCGACTGCCGGATGATGTCAAAGTTTCGCGAGAGCTATTTAAAAGCAAACTCCTCCGTATGATTTTGCGAATCACTCTCGCGGTACTTTGACGTAAAGCAGCTGTCTATTCTCGCGGCGCCGCATGACGTCGAACAAGCTTATTGGTTAAGCTGACACGCAGCTCCTTCGTACTCCAAAACATAACGCGCCAACACGCACATGATCGATGAAGAGCGTTTTGCTGGTATGTACGGCTTTTATTGGTATTAAATTAAACGAAGTACTGTTTTAACGGGAAGTAAGGAAGACATTGCACTGTAGTGCTTAGCATTAATACTTCAATGAGCATTACTAGTCTTGTGAAACTGACTAATACTGTCACGCCTGCGTGAAGATGCTTAAAACAATAAAAAACTTGTCGTTAGCAAATGTTCAGCAACAATCGGGTAGGCTTATTCATATTGTCACGTGTAATGCAGCATATTGAACTTAATAAAACGACCGTGGATATAGAACAGGGTTGTAAACAGCGCGCTTTTCGGCGCCTCACGCTTTTTAAACGTCAGTTTGGGTGACTTGGGTCTGAGAGGGTTGGATTATAATTTCACAAAGTCATCTGAAGCCATTCCATAGCTTAATGTGAGGGACAGAAGTCTATTTACATAAGTACATTAAAGTTAACGGAAACTAGTTCCCTCCTCCCTTAACATAACATGTCTAGATGTCTGTAAGCAATTTTCCTTGTGTTGTCAAATAGGCTAGACCTCAATATACTCAGATTTTGTCGTAGTGTCCAAAACAGGTCCAAACAGATCCCAGTTGTTCTATTTTTGCTGTATACTTAATACATATATAATTGTGTACATTTTGGAAAATAAACAACTTTAATTTAATCTATATACAGTGTACTTGAACACTTACTTGTATATTAACCCCCCAAAATAATACCTCGCCACCCCTTTGCCACCCCTGTTTTAAAAGTCTAGCTCCGCCACTGCTTTAATGGGTCAAAATACTTTCTGTGTGTTGACTACTACTCAAAGTATCCAGAGATTACAGAGATGCAGACACAACAGCGCAGAGTATCATTAAGTCAATGAAGTCTGTTTTTGCCAGACATGGCATACCAGACATCATAGTTTCTGACAATGGACCTCAATACGCTTGTGCTGAATTCAGTAAGTTTGCAAAAGACTGGGAATTCACACATGTTACCTCGAGACCTGGTCATGCGCAGTCCAAACAGTGAAAAACCTGCTCACGAAAGTTCAGGATGGAAAAGGAGATCCTTACATTGCACTGTTGGAATATCGCAACACTCCAATAGAGGGCATAGGTCAACCTTTGACCTAATGGGTCAACGCCTGAAGTCCAAAATTCCCACTACCACCACACTGCTAACACCTGAAAGCAACATCTCGATCAAAAGAAAGCTGGAAGGGAAACAACTTATTCAGAAAAGCTACTATGATCGACAAACAAGATGTCTTCCTGAGATACCCAGAGGTGAAAGAGTGAGAATTCAGAGAGGAAATGAATGGCAACCAGCAGTCATTGTCAGCAGACATGAACAACCAAGGTCATTCATAGTTCAGACTCCAGATGGAAGGACCTACAGGAGAAACCAGAAACACCTTTTGAAAACAGGAGAGAAAGAGTTTGCAACACCTACAGCTGACACAAACATCTATGTTCAGCCAGATGCCACTCACTCAAGACCACCCAATGCTGCGTCCACAGAACAACATGACCAAGAGGATGATGCACTCACAGCACAAACTGAATCAGAAAAGCCTGAGGTGCTGGAGGAACACTTCACTCGTTCTGGCAGGCTGGTGAAGATGCCAGCAAGATACAGAAACTGACCTCACTTTACAACATATACATGCCTGCAATAACAATATCTCATAACGTACATAATGCACACACAAAAGGACATGAAACCTCAATCTATGTTCAGCCAGATGCCACTCACTTAAGACCACCCAATGCTGCGTCCACAGAACAACATGACCAAGAGGATGATGCACTCACAGCACAAACTGAATCAGAAAAGCCTGAGGTGCTGGAGGAACACTTCACTCGTTCTGGCAGGCTGGTGAAGATGCCAGCAAGATACAGAAACGGACCTCACTTTACAACATATACATGCCTGCAATAACAATATCTCATAACGTACATAATGCACACACAAAAGGACATGAAACCTCAATCTATGTTCAGCCAGATGCCACTCACTTAAGACCACCCAATGCTGCGTCCACAGAACAACATGACCAAGAAGATGATGCACTCACAGCACAAACTGAATCAGAAAAGCCTGAGGTGCTGGAGGAACACTTCACTCGTTCTGGCAGGCTGGTGAAGATGCCAGCAAGATACAGAAACGGACCTCACTTTACAACATATACATGCCTGCAATAACAATATCTCATAACGTACATAATGCACACACAAAAGGACATGAAACCTCAATCTATGTTCAGCCAGATGCCACTCACTTAAGACCACCCAATGCTGCGTCCACAGAACAACATGACCAAGAAGATGATGCACTCACAGCACAAACTGAATCAGAAAAGCCTGAGGTGCTGGAGGAACACTTCACTCGTTCTGGCAGGCTGGTGAAGATGCCAGCAAGATACAGAAACGGACCTCACTTTACAACATATACATGCCTGCAATAACAATATCTCATAACGTACATAATGCACACACAAAAGGACATGAAACCTCAATCTATGTTCAGCCAGATGCCACTCACTTAAGACCACCCAATGCTGCGTCCACAGAACAACATGACCAAGAAGATGATGCACTCACAGCACAAACTGAATCAGAAAAGCCTGAGGTGCTGGAGGAACACTTCACTCGTTCTGGCAGGCTGGTGAAGATGCCAGCAAGATACAGAAACGGACCTCACTTTACAACATATACATGCCTGCAATAACAATATCTCATAACGTACATAATGCACACACAAAAGGACATGAAACCTCAATCTATGTTCAGCCAGATGCCACTCACTTAAGACCACCCAATGCTGCGTCCACAGAACAACATGACCAAGAAGATGATGCACTCACAGCACAAACTGAATCAGAAAAGCCTGAGGTGCTGGAGGAACACTTCACTCGTTCTGGCAGGCTGGTGAAGATGCCAGCAAGATACAGAAACGGACCTCACTTTACAACATATACATGCCTGCAATAACAATATCTCATAACGTACATAATGCACACACAAAAGGACATGAAACCTCAATCTATGTTCAGCCAGATGCCACTCACTTAAGACCACCCAATGCTGCGTCCACAGAACAACATGACCAAGAAGATGATGCACTCACAGCACAAACTGAATCAGAAAAGCCTGAGGTGCTGGAGGAACACTTCACTCGTTCTGGCAGGCTGGTGAAGATGCCAGCAAGATACAGAAACTGACCTCACTTTACAACATATACATGCCTGCAATAACAATATCTCATAACGTACATAATGCACACACAAAAGGACATGAAACCTCAATCTATGTTCAGCCAGATGCCACTCACTTAAGACCACCCAATGCTGCGTCCACAGAACAACATGACCAAGAAGATGATGCACTCACAGCACAAACTGAATCAGAAAAGCCTGAGGTGCTGGAGGAACACTTCACTCGTTCTGGCAGGCTGGTGAAGATGCCAGCAAGATACAGAAACGGACCTCACTTTACAACATATACATGCCTGCAATAACAATATCTCATAACGTACATAATGCACACACAAAAGGACATGAAACCTCAATCTATGTTCAGCCAGATGCCACTCACTTAAGACCACCCAATGCTGCGTCCACAGAACAACATGACCAAGAAGATGATGCACTCACAGCACAAACTGAATCAGAAAAGCCTGAGGTGCTGGAGGAACACTTCACTCGTTCTGGCAGGCTGGTGAAGATGCCAGCAAGATACAGAAACGGACCTCACTTTACAACATATACATGCCTGCAATAACAATATCTCATAACGTACATAATGCACACACAAAAGGACATGAAACCTCAATCTATGTTCAGCCAGATGCCACTCACTTAAGACCACCCAATGCTGCGTCCACAGAACAACATGACCAAGAAGATGATGCACTCACAGCACAAACTGAATCAGAAAAGCCTGAGGTGCTGGAGGAACACTTCACTCGTTCTGGCAGGCTGGTGAAGATGCCAGCAAGATACAGAAACGGACCTCACTTTACAACATATACATGCCTGCAATAACAATATCTCATAACGTACATAATGCACACACAAAAGGACATGAAACCTCAATCTATGTTCAGCCAGATGCCACTCACTTAAGACCACCCAATGCTGCGTCCACAGAACAACATGACCAAGAAGATGATGCACTCACAGCACAAACTGAATCAGAAAAGCCTGAGGTGCTGGAGGAACACTTCACTCGTTCTGGCAGGCTGGTGAAGATGCCAGCAAGATACAGAAACTGACCTCACTTTACAACATATACATGCCTGCAATAACAATATCTCATAACGTACATAATGCACACACAAAAGGACATGAAACCTCAATCTATGTTCAGCCAGATGCCACTCACTTAAGACCACCCAATGCTGCGTCCACAGAACAACATGACCAAGAAGATGATGCACTCACAGCACAAACTGAATCAGAAAAGCCTGAGGTGCTGGAGGAACACTTCACTCGTTCTGGCAGGCTGGTGAAGATGCCAGCAAGATACAGAAACTGACCTCACTTTACAACATATACATGCCTGCAATAACAATATCTCATAACGTACATAATGCACACACAAAAGGACATGAAACCTCAATCTATGTTCAGCCAGATGCCACTCACTTAAGACCACCCAATGCTGCGTCCACAGAACAACATGACCAAGAAGATGATGCACTCACAGCACAAACTGAATCAGAAAAGCCTGAGGTGCTGGAGGAACACTTCACTCGTTCTGGCAGGCTGGTGAAGATGCCAGCAAGATACAGAAACGGACCTCACTTTACAACATATACATGCCTGCAATAACAATATCTCATAACGTACATAATGCACACACAAAAGGACATGAAACCTCAATCTATGTTCAGCCAGATGCCACTCACTTAAGACCACCCAATGGCTGCGTCCACAGAACAACATGACCAAGAAGATGATGCACTCACAGCACAAACTGAATCAGAAAAGCCTGAGGTGCTGGAGGAACACTTCACTCGTTCTGGCAGGCTGGTGAAGATGCCAGCAAGATACAGAAACTGACCTCACTTTACAACATATACATGCCTGCAATAACAATATCTCATAACGTACATAATGCACACACAAAAGGACATGAAACCTCAATCTATGTTCAGCCAGATGCCACTCACTTAAGACCACCCAATGCTGCGTCCACAGAACAACATGACCAAGAAGATGATGCACTCACAGCACAAACTGAATCAGAAAAGCCTGAGGTGCTGGAGGAACACTTCACTCGTTCTGGCAGGCTGGTGAAGATGCCAGCAAGATACAGAAACTGACCTCACTTTACAACATATACATGCCTGCAATAACAATATCTCATAACGTACATAATGCACACACAAAAGGACATGAAACCTCAATCTATGTTCAGCCAGATGCCACTCACTTAAGACCACCCAATGCTGCGTCCACAGAACAACATGACCAAGAAGATGATGCACTCACAGCACAAACTGAATCAGAAAAGCCTGAGGTGCTGGAGGAACACTTCACTCGTTCTGGCAGGCTGGTGAAGATGCCAGCAAGATACAGAAACTGACCTCACTTTACAACATATACATGCCTGCAATAACAATATCTCATAACGTACATAATGCACACACAAAAGGACATGAAACCTCAATCTATGTTCAGCCAGATGCCACTCACTTAAGACCACCCAATGCTGCGTCCACAGAACAACATGACCAAGAAGATGATGCACTCACAGCACAAACTGAATCAGAAAAGCCTGAGGTGCTGGAGGAACACTTCACTCGTTCTGGCAGGCTGGTGAAGATGCCAGCAAGATACAGAAACTGACCTCACTTTACAACATATACATGCCTGCAATAACAATATCTCATAACGTACATAATGCACACACAAAAGGACATGAAACCTCAATCTATGTTCAGCCAGATGCCACTCACTTAAGACCACCCAATGCTGCGTCCACAGAACAACATGACCAAGAAGATGATGCACTCACAGCACAAACTGAATCAGAAAAGCCTGAGGTGCTGGAGGAACACTTCACTCGTTCTGGCAGGCTGGTGAAGATGCCAGCAAGATACAGAAACTGACCTCACTTTACAACATATACATGCCTGCAATAACAATATCTCATAACGTACATAATGCACACACAAAAGGACATGAAACCTCAATCTATGTTCAGCCAGATGCCACTCACTTAAGACCACCCAATGCTGCGTCCACAGAACAACATGACCAAGAAGATGATGCACTCACAGCACAAACTGAATCAGAAAAGCCTGAGGTGCTGGAGGAACACTTCACTCGTTCTGGCAGGCTGGTGAAGATGCCAGCAAGATACAGAAACTGACCTCACTTTACAACATATACATGCCTGCAATAACAATATCTCATAACGTACATAATGCACACACAAAAGGACATGAAACCTCAATCTATGTTCAGCCAGATGCCACTCACTTAAGACCACCCAATGCTGCGTCCACAGAACAACATGACCAAGAAGATGATGCACTCACAGCACAAACTGAATCAGAAAAGCCTGAGGTGCTGGAGGAACACTTCACTCGTTCTGGCAGGCTGGTGAAGATGCCAGCAAGATACAGAAACTGACCTCACTTTACAACATATACATGCCTGCAATAACAATATCTCATAACGTACATAATGCACACACAAAAGGACATGAAACCCAATGCAGTTTGAAATGCATTTAAGGCAGTGTTCTTACATGCCTCCAAACAAATAAATATTTTTTTTTTTTTCAGGTCAAAACACTGTGTTTATTCTAATGTCTGATGTTTTACCATAGCCTCAGCACATGGATTAAAGTGAAAAAAATTCTTCTGACTGAAATTTTTTCAGGCCAAGTCATATTCCTTGTAAATAGGCGAGACCAATTGCATTCTAAGGGGAGATGTTTTTGCCATTATTTGCCATATTGAAGTCTACTGTGGCATTTATAGGGTTGCCCACTGTCACTATGAAATACAACAGCAGTGCGAGTATGTTTTTGTGAAAAAACAGTGTTAACACTTAATTTCAACATATGATAGGTTTATTAATAGTTTGTTAATTTACAGCTTTACTTTTAACACAGCCCTTTAATTGAACCATTACCTTTAATATCTGTCTAAAACAAAACACTTGTGACTCCTGCACTAAGGGTTAAAAACGTTATCCCGTCATGTTAATCTACTTGTGACAAACTAAAAAAAATTATTCTGTAAGATGTAGTTTGCAGGGCATATCAGATTAAGGTGAAACAGCTAAATAACTCACTATATAAAAAAGAAATATGAATATCACCACCTTTAATAAAACTTAATTATTTATTAATTGTAAATCTTATTAATTTTGGCATTTATTTTTACATTTTTTTTAAATCAAGGTTGAAACTGTTAACATTAGTTAATGCACCATGAACTAACATCAACTTCTTTAATGACATAAACATGAATTAATAAATGCTTATATACTCTATATTTTTCATAGTTTGTTCATGTTATATAATGCATTTAATAATGTGAACAAATACAACTTTTTTCAAAAGTGGTACAGAAATGTTTATATCATATTATTCAGTGCACATAAACGAACAATGTTCTGCTCACACAACAGCTTACAGTAACAATACAGTAACGTTATGTATGAATATAAACCCTGAACGAGCAACTCGAATAAAACTCGTGTACAATTCGCACAGGATGCCTGTAATCATAGTGACAGTTGTACATTGAATGACTGTACCCTTTATCAACAAATTATTATTTTACAATAGAGGCAGAGCTGAGGTGCTATTTTATGCGCAATGTTATGCACTTAAAACAACGCATTGTGCGCAACGTGCGTATATTGCACAAGAACAAAATTCAAGCTCACTAAGGATAAACAGTCAGTGATGAAATAAGGATAATAAACAATAATGTATATATCTTAGTACAGGTATAAATTGATTTAGTCAAGAGCGGTGAGAGAGTAATTGTTTGATTAACATTAGTGACAGATATAAGCAAAAATGGTAACTTACCCTTTTTTCTCCTGTTTACTTTCTCCTAAGCCCTAAATGGTCGTGTTTAAGGATACTTGCAAATACGGGATTTTTGACGCATAACCTTATGTGTATTTAAGGGCAACAAGCGGCAAAAATACTCACAAGCTCAAAGAGAAGCGAATGCGCGACCTGCTTATTCCCCTCATACAGAAACAGCGCATTTAACACTGTTGTTATTGTTTTAATTTAAAATCACTTGTTTTTAAATGCAGATATATGTACAAACGTCAAGATTTCCTGACCACGCGCACATGCAACTGCAAGAACTGACAGGATGACATCAAAGTACTGCAAGAGCATTTTGGAAGCAGTCTCGTCTAATGAGTTCTCGGTTCGCTCTCACGGGATTTTGATGTCATCTGACTGCCTCTTGATTGTTGTGGTGCCACGTGAAGTTTACCCAAATGTTAAACAAACTCGTTGTATCAGCCACTGGTTTGATCAGCGTAGCAGTCAAAAACGATCACGTACGAGACAAATCAATTACCCCCAAAATACAGGACCCTAGACTTACTGTGCAAAGACACGTAAATTGCCTGGCTGTTAGATTTTCTTAGCCCACGAACTGAAAGGCTTGCCAATCTTCCTCATTTCGCTAAGCCAAGTTAATCTCCATTGGTCTTATACACCTTTATCGATGTCCAAAACATGCTAGCAGAAATAAAGTTTTACCTCAGCTTAACGTGAAATACAGCCAGAAAACTCGGAGTGGATCTTGTGCGTAGTGATTACAGAACGCATACAGTGGAGAGAGGAACGTGATTTCGCTCCACTCCAGGCTTTGATCACAATCCACTTAACAAGGTGAATACACGGCGTCTTTATGAAAAGTTAATTTAATAATTTTGCAACTGACGGAAATCCGTCGTAGACTCGCTGCAATCGACGGAAATCCGTCGCTACGACGGAGAACTTTAATCCATGGTAATTCCTTTTCAATCTGAGCATATCGTCGTTGGGCATCTGAGAGTGCTCGCGATCCATATGCCACAGGCTTTCCATCTTGAAGTATTACAGCTCCAATGTCTTCAGAGCTGGCATCAACAGACAAAGTCACAGGCTTTTGCACATCATAATACTTCAGTGTCGGTGCATTGATCAGAAGTGATTTCATTTTTTCGAAACTTTTGATCTGGCTGTCTTCCCAGTGCCATTCAATGTCAGTTTCCAGCAACTTTCTGAGCGGAGCACTCACCTCAGACAGGTTGGGAATAAATTTGGCTAGGTACTGAACCATGCCCATGAACCGCATGAGAGCTTGTTTGTTTTCGGGTGGGGGTAACTGTGCCACAGCACTCACCTTCTCTGGATCAGGTTTAAGCCCATCTGCTGACAGTATGTGACCAATGTATCTGATTTCAAATGTTCTTATTTTGCATTTGCTTTTATTCAGTTTGAGATTTTGCTCTCTTGCTTTTTTCAGCAGCTGTACGAGTCGTCTGTCGTGCTCCTCGATGGTTTCACCCCATACCAGGATGTCATCAATCACATTGACCACACCATCAAGACCTTCAATCATCTGAGCAATGGCGCGTTGCAAGACCTCTGAGGCAGATGAAACGCCAAAGGGAAGACGAAGAAATCTGTATCTTCCGATGGGTGTGTTGAAAGTACAAAGCTTGGAGCTTTCCTCGTCTAGTTTAATTTGCCAGAATCCGTGGTTTGCATCCAGCACAGAAAACACTTTAGCTTTAGGCATCCTGGATACGACTTCTTCCACAGTACGTAGCGGATAGTGCTCACGTTTGATGGCTTCATTGAGATCTTGCGGGTCAATGCAGATCCTTATTTTGTTTGGCTTCAAAATGGTGACCATACTGTTCACCCAGTCAGTTGGATTGTGTTGTCTGGTTATCACACCGAGTTTTTCCATTCTGTGTAGTTCTTCTACAATCCTGTCTTTAAGTGCAACAGGAACTCGTCTTGGTGGATGTATGACTGGTGAAATTTCTGGATTAATCTGAATGTGGTGATGCCCTGGCAAACAACCAAGACCGACAAACAGGTCCTCAAAGTCTTTTAGTGGATCAACTTCTGCTTTGACTTCATGAATTCTTTTTACCATGCCTAATTTTTCACATGTTTCACGTCCAAGTATCGCTGGTGCATTGGCGTCTATGATTTGGAAATCAACTTCATAGCTTTTACCTTTGTATTCACAGATAAGTGTTGCTTTGCCAACTGGCGACATCTGGTGGCCTGAATAGGTCAGCAGCTTGCAGGACGAAACTTGTAGCTTTGCTCTGGTTTCAAGTGATCTGTAGCTTTTTTCTGCAAGAACATTGCATTCTGCACCCGTGTCTAGCTTAAAGCTCACATCCTTTCCGTTTATTTTTAGCCTTTCAGTCCAAATGGCTTTCTTGCACTGACTTTCAGTTGTTACCGTGTTGACTTTACTTTGTTTTTTAGTCTTGTTCAGTTCAATAGTTCCTATGAAAAAATTTTCCTCTGTTTCAACTACGTGTAGTTTTCTCGTTCCGCTAGTTTGATTTTTTGTTAGTCTGCATTTTTTTGCGAAGTGATTTTTCTTATTACACGCGTTGCATGTCTGACCATAAGCTGGACATTGTTTTGGTCCATGTTTGTAACCACATCTGGAACATGTTGAATGTGCTGTCTGGTCATTTTCAGTTATTTTCGTTCTGCTTTTGTGTACAAATGGACTAATTTTTGCCTTAGTTCTGTCTGCTTTTCCAGAATGCTTAACACTTCTTATCTTCTTCACCTCAATTTCTTCAGTGAGTACTTTTACTTGATTTAAAGTGATTTCATTAGCACGGCAGATATCAATGGCTCTTTCAACGTGAGATCTGTTTCTCTTAACAGTCTTGCACGTACCTGGTCCTCGCGAACACCACAGGCGATCCTGTCCCGTACTAACGAATCATGCAGATCGCCAAATTCGCAGTTTTTCGCTTTGTTTTTGAGGTCGGTCACGTATGCATCAATGTTCTCTGTCGGGCCCTGAGCTCTCGTGAAGAACAAATGACGAATATATGGTAGGTTCTTTCTTGGCTCACAGTAGTCTTTGAATTTTTTCTTTAATTCAGACAACTTGTTAACCTCATCTGGAGTAAACACAAATGTATTGTATCCTTTTACCGCCTCCTCTCCCGCGACGTGCAGAAACATGGCGCATTGAACATCCTCCGCTTTTCTGGCAAACCCGCTGGCAATCAGAAACAAGTCGAATTTCTGCTCCCATAACTTCCAGTTTTCTGCAAGGTTGCCTTCAAAACTTGCAGACGGTGGTTGTAATTGTGCCATGGTTTATTTTGTCATATTTTGTCTTCTGACACCATGTAATGTATGAACAACACGGACAACGTGTGAGCTCAACCAAGCGGAAACTTTACTCTTCTTTATTGTCAAGTACAGCATCATACTTAAAGTGTCAAGCGCCCTCTAGGGGTTGCAACATACAACACATAATATATGACACCCGCTAATCAGCCAAGCAATTCCTCAGTGCTCTCTCATAACCTGCAGCTGGTTTTGATTTTGTTCCTTTAAAAAACATACAATTTAAGTTGGTCTTTACAGTTTCTGAAATTGCAAACACCCTGATAATATGAGATGTACTTAACACAGGCTTATTAATTATTATAATTATTATTATAAAGTTTCTTTCAGCAGATGAACTGCCATTTAACTAGGCATAATGTACTTCAAGCATACTTGAATGCAGCTTACGTTTTCTGGTAGTGCTCTGCACAGACAAATCTGGCATTTGTGAGCTGCCTTCAGAGGAATCAAGTGTGCTCTGTGTATCCTCTGTGTGGGCACTGTCCCCTGCCTCCATGATGCTGTTCTCATCATCTAAACGTTATGGGAGTACAAAAACAGTAATAGTAACTGACATGCACACTTCAAAAAAGACAACAACGATATACTTCTGTCAAATCTCAGATTAAACAGTACTTTTTATGTTTCAAAAGAAATAGCGGTGCTTAAAAAACATGTCTTTTTTGCTTGTAATGAAGTACTTCTACATTGCTGTATTTTTTTTAAACTTAAAATAAGAAAGTATACTTTTAGTTTACTTTTTATGTACTTCTCTAAAATGTACTTTAGGTACTTCTCAGAAATATACTTAAATTGTACTAAAGTATACCTGACCTATACTTACCGAAATGTCTAAGTATATTTGGCCTATACTTGTTTACTGACATATACTTAAAAGTATAAAGTAAAAATGCAACAACGAAAGCTACATCAAGAAAGCTGCAAAAAGCCATATGAATAGCCCTGGTGAAAAATAAATATACATTATTGTATTTCAAGTATATTTAACTTTGCAATAGTACATTACAAATATACTTTGATAGAAATGTACCATATTTGAATATATTGAAAGTATGCTTACAACATATTTTCTTACAATTAAACTTTTAACATATTTCAAAATAATTATAATTTAGTATATTTTCTAAAAGTATACTTTAAAAAATATACTTGGAGTTAAAGTTCTGTGCAATTTTTTAAAGTATACTAATTTGAACTTATTTTCAAAGTTTATTTTAGGTATACGTTATCTGTTAAAGTTATCATTATAATAATGCACTGACAGCATATTTATAAAATACATTATTTAGCATCCTTTAGAAACAGTATATTTTAAGTAAATTTTGAAAGTATATGTAGTGTACAAATGTATATTATCTTTATGGAGAATCTTTAGTGTTAGTAAAGTAGTAAGTTATTAATTTTGTGCTGCAGGTATACTTGCAAGTATTCTTTTACTGTACTTTTAGTTAACTAGTGTACTCATACTGAAAGTGTACATGCAAGTGTTCTGTTGGTGTACTTTTAGTAAACTAGTAAGTTACTAATTGTGTGCTGCAGGTATACTTGCAAGTTTTCTTTTACTATACTTTTAGTTAACTAGTAGTTTACTACTCAACTTTACTTTAAGTGAACTAAACATCATACTATAAATATAAATATATTGCACTTAAAGTACAATACAATGTTCCTGTGTATTAATTTTTTACTTGTACCTTTTAATTGTACTTTCAGTTTGAAGCTAAATCTTTCGTATGCTATCAGTGAGCTAATCAAACAAAAATAATAAATACAAAAATTATATATATATATATATATATATAATGGGACACTACAGTGGGACACTGTAGAAATTGTGAGTAAAAAAGGAATGGAATAATTTACAAATCTCATAAACTTATATTTTATTCACAATAGAATATAGACTATCTCTGCCCATCTTGACTTCTGAGAGACACAAGCGCACTTTTTATACCCAATCATGTTGCCAATTAAGTTGCAAATTGGTCCTTTAGTTGTTCCTTATATGTACATTTAACTTTTATACTCTTATTGCTACCTGTCCCAACTTTTTGGGAATGTGTAGCTCTCATAAAATCCAAATGAGCCAATATTTGGCATGACATTTCAAAATGTCTCACATTCAACATTTGATATGTTATCTATATTCTTTTGTGAATAAAATATAAGTTTATGAGATTTGTAAATTATTCCATTCCTTTTTACTCACAATTTCTACAGTGTCCCAACTTTTTCTGACTTGAGGTTGTATATATATCTATATATATGGCTGAACCCCCTGAATATTAACTTTCGTTCTGGACTCCATTTCCCATAATCCCGCATGCCTGGACTGATTAGTCTGCCACCTGAAACTCATTGGACAGCCTATATAAACTCTCTGGAAACATTCAGTCAGTGCAAAGTCTTGATTTGTACCGGCTGTCATTGCTGAGCGGTTTGCCTGCCTGCTTATCTATCTGTATTTATTAATCTTGATCTGGTTTATGAGTACTGTATGTTTGTTGCCTGCCCTGACCCTTTTGCCTGTTTCATGACTATGAGATTTGCCTGCCTTACATTGCTGTGTTTGCTATTGTTTGACCTTGCCTGTTGGAATATGAGTGTGTTTAATAAAAACCTGCAGATGGATCCTCAGTGTCAAAGTGCTTTGTTACACAAGCAGTATACAATAAGTAACCTACTAGTTTACTAAGAGTACACTAACAGAACACTTGCATGTACACTTTCACTATATGACTAGTAAACTACTAGTTAACTGAACGTATATTAAAAGAACACTTGGAAGTATACCTGCAGCACACAATAAGTAACCTACTAGTTTACTAAGAGTACACTAACAGAACATTTGCATGCACACTTGAAGTATAAGTCTAGAAAACTACTAGTATACTCATGAGTTCACTTGCAGTACAAATGAAAAACTAATTGTGCACTAGTTGTACACTTAAAGTTGACCACTGCATGAAAAGTGGAATTTTCGTCAGAATGTGGCACTGTAGATTGTTGTGAAACTCCAAGTATACGACTGCGCATGACAATTTGCAGCCAACACCGAAAACTGCCGTAAGTTGTCAGAAGTTGACGTGGGTCTTGCTCTGAAGTTGTCCCCCCTTCCTAATTCTATGCTACCCTAATTCTATGCTACCCTAATTCTAGGGGAGGCTTTAACATGTAAATGAACATGCTGTGAGCTATGCAAATGCAAATGAGGGTAGCAGCTGGGGGAGTTTTACTCAGGTGACATTCTGAGAGGTTTTAAACTTTGATTTTAATAAAATCTCTGGTATCAGTATAGCCAAATTACAACTCTTAAATTGTAGCTTGAATTGATTTATTTTCAAAGTATGCTACACTGTTAACCCAGATATTGTCTTAATGATGTAAACATTACTTAATATTTTGAGTTTTGGACATATACTTAAAAATATATTATACCCATAATCCTTTGTCCCTGAATATTATGATTATTTAAGCTTTTTTACAGAATTAAGAACTAATAAGAACTTTAACTACTTAAATATTTGTTAAAATGTCATAGAGGTTTATGCTCTAATATTATTCATGTTGTTTAGTTTTAAATGATAAATTACCATTTTTGTTAATGAAGTCACCGTTCAGGTGATCAGTGTTTATTGACATAAACAGCACATTGTATTGTATTTTTCGCAGTTTTGTGAGTGTTTCAGTGGAGAATCAAGTTTATTCAATGACTGACTTAGTCATGAGTTTTGTGTTATAATACTATTTATAACACTAAGAGAATTATAATTATAAATGAATTAAAAATAGAAAATCTTTCAACTCAGTTAACTAAGCGGAGATGTTGGACAGAGTAATTCAAAATCATCTTTAAGTTTAATGACAATCATTTATCAAAATATTTTCTTCATCATTTATCACAATACTTTCAAAATATTTTTCCCTAATTTTTTTAAACTATCCCTTTAAGTAGATTCAGTTTGTCCAGGCTAACAGTATATATTAATATCTCTGTATGTCATTAGCAATAACCAATGTTAAGTAAAAAAAAAGATACACAAAACAATTTATTTCAACAATTTTAATTGTTTTAACAGTTTTAATCAGGCTCAATTTGTGCATTCTATGCAAACAACATCAAACAACATGTCAAACAACAAAATGTCTGTCTGGAAGGGAATGAAGCAAGGAAACTTGTGCAATTACATCACAGCTCAAATACTGTGCATAGTGGCATGACTACAGTTATTGAATTCACATACTGGTAATCCTGCCATACTTGTCCATCATATACATCTCCTTACACACCCTTTGGCATTTCCCGCTTTCGCCTTTCATCTAATTTCTCTTCAAATCCAAGTCTTTTAACAAGTCCTCCCAGAGACTGCACAACACTCTTGTATCAGTAAGAACGTATTGGATGGACATACTCTTCACTGCTCAAATATGTAGCCTTTCTTAGCAAGGCAGAGCCACATTTCTTCCTTAATGCAGACCTCTGCTGTGGGTGATTGTAGAATGGGATGTGACCACAAGTCCTGCAAACCTTTGTACCATCCCGTCTGAGCTCATAGGTTTCAGTAAGCATGTACACTGTCATACATTTTGGACAAACCACATACTGTAAGAAGTCGTCACGGAGGATACCAGTCAATTTCATCATGGCCAAAAGGTTCATCAACAAGTGTTCTGGTTTTTCACTTCTGGCCTGATCACTTCCATGCTCCTCCCCATCTTGTATGTGAGGATAGGGTTCACTCTGCTCCTCAGCAAGGATTTCCCCCTCTTCATCCACATAGTCATCCTATGAAAATTTAAAGGACAAATTTAAAACACATGCAATGCACATACTCGGCACCACCATTAGACCATTAGAGATTGAAAAGCCATCGTTAATATGGCCATTTGAGATTTAAAAAGAACATAATTAATATGTTCATTTCTCATCAATATGGCCAATTGAGTATGAAAAGATTTGAAAACTGTAGCTGAAAAAGATCATTGCACTAAAGCTAGCTGTTTGAGATGCACATGAACCAGTTAAGTACTTTGTGGGAACTTCATCCCACTTCAACTTCATTTTAGGATTTTTTAATACTTTATAAAGTGTGTTTATACTTTAGTTGCTTTCATTAGTTAACTAACAGAAATTTAAGAGTGGAAAACAATCATGTGGGTGAAAATTGTTAGGTTTTCCCATTTCAGCTCTGGATTAGCATGTATTGAACTTTATACTAGTATATCCAAATGTAATTTCATGCTTACCACACAACAGATGTCCAGGAAAAGATGACTGCTTTGGTCATCTGCTGTTTCGTCTGAAAAACAACAAACAGAAGATACCGTTATGCATTATAACGCGATATTCCTATTCAATTATAATTTACTATTAAAATAACAACAACAGTGATAATCAACCACATTTAACTCCAACCTTTTTGTAAGCAAGGGCTGCCACAATGGATAAAAAATGCTGGAGGGCTACTTTTTGATATAGTATACTCAAAACGTTTTTGTTTAACTTGTTGATTTTATTTTACTTTACTGTTGATATGTTTTAGTATTGTTTAAAATGATAACATACTGTGGGATTTTTATGTTGTTTTATCAATCTTGCTAATTGCTAAAAGTGTTAAAGTTACAAAGATGTCCAAATAAGGACTGTGGAAATTGATTTTGTTCCATTTTTATATTTCTTTAATTAATCATTTTATTCTATAAACATTGTGTGTTTTATATATGCACTGAGCTATTATGTAGAAATGAGGTGTTTATGTTTGAGAGTGGAGAGTTACCAGTTTTTGTGTGTGTGCTGCAAGGAGGAATTTAGGAATTTACGACTGGTATCGATCAAGATAAGAGAGAGGCCTGAGGGGAAAAGCAAACAGGGAACTATGTCATAATTAATGCTTTAATGTTCACAGGATAAAATATGCAATGTATTTCTTACTCAATCAGTATTAATCATTGAATAATTGATGTAGTAAATATAAGATGTTGTCTTTGATAAATGTGTATTAACCAATGAAATGAAGGTTGCATATAGAATAACTTAATGGGGGCAGGGCAGCTCAACCTTGAAGAAACAGAATCTCCTGTATGTATGTATGTGTGTGGTGTGTGTGTGTGTGTGTGTGTTTTCTTTCCTAACAGATGGTTTTAATAATGATTAAAGTGTTTGCTTAGAAGTAGTATTGCAGTAAAAGATTTAATATGTGTTTATCTATCTAAAGAAGTTAATGTGTGCCTTATTCATATAACCAATTTTACAAATAATGAAATGATGTCATGATATTGAAATATGTTTTACATAATAATCACTTTCATCTTACAGCTTATGTTTTTTATAAATGAATGTTTTATTAATGATTTGTTTCTAAGAAAGCATTATAACATGCTATTCAAAGTGGAGGAGTACTGGAGAGGAACTGCAGGGCTCCCAGGGATGAGAGGAGAACAGATTGTTTTTTTCTTTGTCTATGTGTGTCCATCTTTGCCTACAGGCTAAAATTGGGTGTGGTGATGGAGTCAGATGGACGAGGGGAACGGCCTTTGTGGGTGGAGATTTTTCTGAAGAAACATCGACGTCACATATTTTATAAATAAGCATGTTACTTCCTGAGCTGGTTGTTCGCTACTTGAGAGGACCCAGCGCTGTTAAACTTTTTCAATCTGATCAATAAATATTTGAACTTAGATATTTGTATCTTGTGCCTTTCCTCTAAATTATGAACATGCAAATGGACGCCTTAAAGTCCAACAATTGGTGACCGCCGACGTTTTGTGGAGGGAAAGGAGAGAGTGAGAGGAAGGAGGGTTTCACATTGAAGAAACCAGAGTAAGGGAGGCTCCATTTCAACACAAAAGACCGGTCTTCTAAAATAAAGGTAAGCAGAAACCTGTTATATCAAATTCTGCTATTGGACATATACCAAATTAATTGTGTTGATAAGGAGCTCCGAACTGAAATTAATTATTTAAACAATAAGAATTGATCAGAGTGAAAAACTTTTTGAAATTTTTGATTTTTTTTGTTAAATAAAAGGTGAGGATTCCTTTAACGCATTAGGCGTTATAAAATACCAACTCGGGTTGAAGCCCGTAGGGGGTTGGAAACTTTAGGTGGAAGGCCTAGAAATCATCTAATTGAGTACAGTATAAATTTATGGGTTGAGAAACCTTTAGGTGGAAGTCCTAGGAATAATCTAATTGAGTACAGTATTAAATTTATGGGTTGAGAAACCTTTAGGTGGAAGTCCTAGGAATAATCTAATTGAGTACAGTATTAAATTTATGGGTTGAGAAACCTTTAGGTGGAAGTCCTAGAAATTATCTAATTGAGTACAGTATTAATTTAAGGGTTGGGAGACCTTTAGGTGAAAGGCCTAGAAATTATCTAATTGAGTACAGTATTAAATTAAGGGTGTGGAAACCTTTGGGTTACAGGCCCAGGAAATTCCATTGTGCACTTGATTCTGCAGTTGTATTTGGGTATATTTCATTTTGACGTTGTATATATATAGAGGAATTGTATTTACAGTTGTATAAAGAATGGTTGAATTTCAGAAAGAGTGTGATGAATATGTGTGTTCACCGGTGTATGTGCCATGGAAAAAAATGATAATAGTTTGGAAAGGGACCAACTGTAAAAGACTGAGAGAAAGAGTTGAGAATTTGGACAAGATTGGCTCTGGTTGCTGCTGCCATGCAGGCTATTGAATCAAATAGAAAAGGGGAAGTTTACAGTGGTGCAGCTGCAAAGCAACAGGAAGTTAAAACAAGGAAACAGTCAGCCAGACTCAAGTGTGACACCTACGGCTCCTCCTCCAGCTCCAACCCCAGTGAAATCGATCTACCCCTCCTTGCACACACCTACTCCTTATGAGAAAGCCAAAGCCCCATGAAACAGCCTGTTTTTCAAATCAATAGCGGTGAATTAAATGTAGATGTAGATTTTATTTGTGTGAAAATGTAGTGTGTCTGTGATATATTGAGTCTGTTAAAACCATAAATGGGATTAAGCAAAATCTGGCAGAAAGACAGAGGCGAAGCTTTGAAAGAAAAACAACAAATTACAGAAAAGAGTAGAGACCAAGTTATTACATGTGGAAATTAAGATGAACAATTAAAAAAGGATAGAAAATTGTTAAAAGGTGAATGAAACAGATAGATTGTATAAAGGAAAAAAAGATTTAACAAAATGAAGGGGAGTCTTCATCTGATGATGGAAGGTGGTCACAAGATAAATTATATTTTTAAATTGAAAGGCATATTTTGCATGGGTCAAGCTGAAACCTTGTGGGCTGATTATTCCCATCCTTTGACATTCAAGAAAGTGAATAAAAGCTGGCAAAGAAACAGACAATGAAAAACTGTGTGTGATATCACAGTGCTGGAGTTGCAAAGAGAGGAGTAACTCATAAACTGGACTGAAAGCACATTCTATTTGAATGGGACTATACTTGAACTAAAGCAGTGAAGGGGGCACTGCATATGGTCAGAGACATTTACAAGGATGAAACACCAAAAAGACTGAGTGGAATCCAGAAAGAGACTAACAAAGACAATAATGTTCTTGGAGGCAAGAGAAACTGGACAATATTTCACTGGACACTGAACTTTTTCATCTTCATACGGGCCTTTGAGTGAAAAAGGGAAAGAGTAAACAGCCGTTCAATGTTTAGTAAAGACCTGTGTTACTATAGGGACACAGACAATTTTTATGAGAAAATCAGCTTGACAAATTTAAAAGCTGATCAAGAACTTTGTTGTTAGGTGTGACTACCTGTTCTAAAATCAAATCAGACTCCTATTAATCTTACAGGAAGAAATGCATAATTGAATTTGGTATCTACAGAGGAAGTTAGAACTCCACTGATGGTATTAAGCTAAAAAGCAAATATATATGGCATAGAACAGCTATGGCAGAAAGGAAATTAAAATAGATAAAAGAAATACATTGAAAATGAAAAAAGAACACCATAGAACAATATAAAAGGTAAACAAGAAAAGCTGTGAGAATAGAAAAATAACTGATTATTGTAACAAACTTTGTATTTAAGGAAATTGACAGCCCAGACATCATATATGTGCATGAAGGTGTTCACATGGCAGATCTAATCACTGAGGGTGAGCCAAAGGATTGTATACCATTGACTGATATAAAATTATTATTATTGTAATTAATTATAATTGTTATACCATTGACTGAAAAAGCAAACAAATTGAGAGATGGTTTGTTAGCGGTACCACTGACAACTACCCCACCGTTAATCACACTGTTTACAGATGGTTGTTGTTTCAGAGCAGCAGATGACACATTGACGGCAGGTTTTGCAGTTGTTGAACAGGTTGAGGGTGATTTTGTAACACGACTGAGTGGTAGATTGAAAGGTAAACGGTCAGCACAGAGAGCTGAAATGACAGCTGTTATCAAAGCCTTGCACTACACTGGTGAAGAGAGGGTGATTGTTTATAGTGAATCTGCATATGTGATTGGTGCAGTATATATGGAACTGCCATATGGCAGATAGGTGGGTTTGAAAACCAGGAAAGGCCGGCCTATAGTAAATGCTAGCAAAGCCTGACACATAATACAGGCTGTGAAGGTACCTAATGAAGTGGCTGTTGTCAACTGCCTAATAAACCAATTATATCCCAAACCATGGTTTCCAAGACAAAGTTAGATCTGACAAAATTGACAAACACGCACTGGAATTGACATATAGTTTCGGGGCTGATTATCACCCAAATGTTAGAGCAAAGATGAAATAATGAACCTGACTTTGACATTAAAACTTGACTTGACAAACTATGTGAACAGACAAAAATAACATGGCTTGACGCATTACCAATTGCATTAATGTCTATTCGCTCTTCTGTTAACAGGATCAATGGTTTCACACCCTTTGAATTGCTTACAGGTCGACAGTTTCCAGGTCCAAGGCATGACGTGGTGCAGGATCCCATCCTGCCTCTAACACATGACGTTTCATCTGACAAACTAACTGCTATGATTGAACATTTTTCCTGACAGGCTACCACACAACGAAATTGTGAGAACGACCCAGCTGTTAAAAATGATGATTGGGTTTCTAACAGACAGAGGTGTGGACCTGAGGACTCAGGTCCAAGAGAGGGAGAGTGTTGAAAGTGAAAGTGAATCAGCTGGAATACAGAGAGGACAAACAGGAAGTGGTAACACTCACACAACACCAACAACAAAGTCAACAAACACTCTGTAAAATTGTGCATAAAAAAGGTGACATTTTTTCCAGCCCAGTAACAGAACCCCTAGCACACTGTGTGAGCACAGATTGTGCCTACGGAGCAGGTATAGCCGTACAGTTCAAAGCGAAGTACGGTACACAAAAGGTTGTAAGACAGAACAAACACACAGGTGAATGTGCAGTTACCCATGAGGACGACGGCAGATTGATTTTCATTTAATAACAAAACAAAATTGTACTGATTTACCAACATATGAGAATTTTACCCACAGCCTCAGATGTATGAGAGAGTGGGTGTGAGAAAGAAAACATAACAAGTGTATCCACTCCCCGGCTGGGGTGTGGCCTGGATAAATTGGATTTCCACAAAGTGCTGGAAATCCTTACAGAAGGGTTTAGAGACCTGAATATCACAATTGCCATATATTCAGTATAACCTGTTTAACATTTTAATGCTTAAGAGTTTTGAGTTTTCTATAATTATTACATTTTACATTACTGTTGATTTTCTTAAAGTTTCGTATAATATTATAGTTTACGTTTCCTGTGTGGATTCGAGTCCACAAGAATGAAGTTGTACAGAACCTCGAGGAGGATGGAGAAGAAAATGTGTGACCTCTTTCAGAGGTCAAGAGAGGGAATTGTGGGATTTTTATGTTGTTTTATCAATCTTGCTAATTGCTAAAAGTGTTAAAGTTACAAAGATGTCCAAATAAGGACTGTGGAAATTGATTTTGTTCCATTTTTATATTTCTTTAATTAATCATTTTATTCTATAAACATTGTGTGTTTTATATATGCACTGAGCTATTATGTAGAAATGAGGTGTTTATGTTTGAGAGTGGAGAGTTACCAGTTTTTGTGTGTGTGCTGCAAGGAGGAATTTAGGAATTTACGACTGGTATCGATCAAGATAAGAGAGAGGCCTGAGGGGAAAAGCAAACAGGGAACTATGTCATTAATTAATGCTTTAATGTTCACAGGATAAAATATGCAATGTATTTCTTACTCAATCAGTATTAATCATTGAATAATTGATGTAGTAAATATAAGATGTTGTCTTTGATAAATGTGTATTAACCAATGAAATGAAGGTTGCATATAGAATAACTTAATGGGGGCAGGGCAGCTCAACCTTGAAGAAACAGAATCTCCTGTATGTATGTATGTGTGTGTGTGTGTGTGTGTGTGTGTGTTTTCTTTCCTAACAGATGGTTTTAATAATGATTAAAGTGTTTGCTTAGAAGTAGTATTGCAGTAAAAGATTTAATATGTGTTTATCTATCTAAAGAAGTTAATGTGTGCCTTATTCATATAACCAATTTTACGAATAATGAAATGATGTCATGATATTGAAATATGTTTTACATAATAATCACTTTCATCTTACAGCTTATGTTTTTTATAAATGAATGTTTTATTAATGATTTGTTTCTAAGAAAGCATTATAACATGCTATTCAAAGTGGAGGAGTACTGGAGAGGAACTGCAGGGCTCCCAGGGATGAGAGGAGAACAGATTGTTTTTTTCTTTGTCTATGTGTGTCCATCTTTGCCTACAGGCTAAAATTGGGTGTGGTGATGGAGTCAGATGGACGAGGGGAACGGCCTTTGTGGGTGGAGATTTTCTGAAGAAACATCGACGTCACATATTTTATAAATAAGCATGTTACTTCCTGAGCTGGTTGTTCGCTACTTGAGAGGACCCAGCGCTGTTAAACTTTTTCAATCTGATCAATAAATATTTGAACTTAGATATTTGTATCTTGTGCCTTTCCTCTAAATTATGAACATGCAAATGGACGCCTTAAAGTCCAACAATACCTAAAGCAAGCCAAAGCTTATATAAAAAATATGTAATTATGCCTCACCGTTGTCTGAACTGCAATTCGCTGGGTGCGTTTCTTCAATTCTTTCAATCACTTCTTTTTCTGGGTCCCTCGGAGTGCATTTCACTTTCACCAATCTCTCTTAACTCAGTAAAGTTATCCTCCAGGTCTTTACACATGACGGGACATCACTCACTGCGGGACTGGATAGCAGCAGCAGCAGGCTCTGTACGTTATCTGACGTAGCCCTTCTGGATTTTTTTCTCCCAAACTCCATTTTTGAAATAGCGCTTTCTGTGGTCAAAATACTGTGTATGACACAGTTCAGTGTTGCAATGTTTACAGAAGCGCCGAGGTCGTTTCTTCAGTCTGGGACTTCCATCTTTCAACTGACAGCACACTGTGTTGATATCACACAGAGCTTCCGGCACATCGCGTTTGTTGTTTATATCATACGCATGCGCACACGTCTCACAAGATTTTCCTTATATCAATAACCTCGCATGTGATTGGAGGAGCCCGACAGGCTTCTCGCCTTCGTCCAATCACGTGCAAGGTCATGGCCAAGGCTCACACAGCACTGTCGAAGAGCGTAACAGACGTTTGGTTTGGTGTTTGTAACTCTCCAAGAAGAGAAAACGGCTGCACAATCTCAAGATTGCGGTAAGAATAATTTTTGTATAAGCATATTTTTTTAAGTAGCCCAAGCTGTGTGTTTTATAACTAAGAGGCGTTTTTGTCTTGTAATTTTTAGGAGGCTGTACAGCGTCTCTGAGGCACACTGCAGGCGCTATGAACCAGAGCAAAGGTAACGTTACGATTTAAAGAATATGTTTTTATTCTTGTATAAGGAAATAGATACGTTAATAGATCCGAGCTTAAACCCGCACATTTTGTTTTCACAGACTAACGTCGCCTCATAGCAAAGCCGTGACCTCCGATTTCTAACTTCTAATGTTTTTCCTCATTACTTGTTTATTTGTACCGTGACTCTTTTTATTAATACCAGTCTCATTTAATTGTTTTCCAGCTGCCCGTAAGACGTATTATGAGTCGGTACGCCGGAGTTTCAGATACAAACAACCTGAACTCGCATCGCAGGCGGAAAATCCGAAAAGTTTAGCTCGTAGTCGATCCAGAAGAAAAAGGGTAAGATTTATTATATTAGATCAGTTTTTTGTCAATGTGAGTATTTTTCAGGTCACTTATTGTCTTTATTGATTGTATTACAGTTGCTGGAAGCGAGACGAAGTGTGCTGGCTGAGGATGAGATGGACATTTGGAAGTGCGCCACCATAGATCTCATATCTGATGAGGAAGACGGCATTGTTGGCGGGGTGTCTGGATGGATTGTGCGGCCACCGCCCTCTCGCAACCTGGAACTCTCCGAGCTCTGTGCCACGCTGCAATCCAGATTAGAGGCGATACCAAAGTACAGAGCAACTCACCATAAACGCCTGAAAAAGTGACATTTTTACAACGTTTTTGATTTTTTTTTCAACACTTTGATCACTTTTTTTTTCAACACTTTGATCACTTTGAAAAATATTTTTAGGGATCTTTCCCGAACGTCTTAGGCACTTTTTGACGTGTTTGGAGGACAATATAAGATACATTATGCTGCTTTGTACATAGTTGTGTGTTTATAAATAAAGCTCTTTCTTTGAATAAACAGCTGTGTGTTTATAAATAAACCTCTTTGTTTTCTCTTATATTCCTTGATGTTGTGAATAATGTAGCACATAGCACAATGACATTAATATATATAAAAATGATAACATAAATTATTTATTATTATTATTGGGGTTTACATTTATAATGAGCCAGGGTGCCCAATAACCCCCCTCTTTAGAGTAACGGCCCGACTTGAATTTACTCACTCGGTATTGGCTGAAGCCACTACTTTTAAACAAGAAAAATCCCTTGTGATTGGCTTGAAGTGATCTGCCAACCATTCACGGGGGATTTTACTTGTTTAAAAGTTGTGGCTTCAGCCAATACTGAGTGATTACATTCAAGTGGGCCATTACTCTAGTTTTGCTGCTATTCACATGCTAAGTACGCCAGAGACGCTCTAACTGGCCGGCAGAGGTTTCGCTGCTATTCATATGCTAATTAGAGGCATCGCACCCGCGCGGGGCTCTCCACCTACGTCATGGTTCGTTTATGACAGTTTGTGACACAGACAAACGCGACGCTCGCTGCCTGTAGATTGAGGAAAGCTGCCGAAAATTAGGGAGATTTTCGGGAGCCTACAGGCGCTTACGGGGACGAAAATCCCACTTTTCATGCAGTGGACTACTCTTACATTTATAGTACACTTGAAAGTATACTTCTATATACTAAAAGTGGGCCAATTTAGTCCCAAGCGGTATTCAAGCAGTACACTTACAAGTATACTACTAGAACATAAATGTTAGTACACTTACTACATAAAGTATACTTAAAACTATACTCCAACATTACTTAAGTATACTTAATAAAATGAACTTGAAGTATACTTCTTTTTCGTAAGGGTGTTCACTAACTGCTTTGAATAACTTCGTATTTCGAATTTTCCTGCTATCCAGTCGTTGAATTATATTTAGTTCCTTCAGTGTGTTTAATAAATGTATTGTTTCACCTGCACTCCAGTTTGTTTTTGCATTTGCCACCATTTTGCATTCTGACGACCTCTTGATGTGCATATGCGCATATGCTCCACACTCCAGTCCAGTAGGTTGTGTATATTGTCTTTAAATGGGTTTGCCAACCACCATTAAAAAAGAACACAGGGTATATACAGCGACCTTTCTATTATTTACACAGATTTTGACATATATAACATAAAAAAAAGAGTAGACATGGATTAAAGTGAAAAAAATATTCCGACTGAAATGTTTTTCAGGCCAAGTCATATTCCTTTAACCAACACTTTATGTAGGCGAGACCAATAGCATTTTAAGGGGAGATTTTTTTTGCCATAAATTCCATATTGAAGTTTCCTGTGGCATATATAGGTAACTGTAGTTTGCAGGGCATTTTAGATTAAGGTGAAACAGCTAAATAACTCACTATATAAAAAGAAAACATGAATATCACCACCTTTAATTAATCTTTTATTAATTATTTATTAATTGTAAATGTATTTATTTTAGCATTTACTGTAAGGGAATATGTACAAGAAATGAACCCAGATGCAGACGTGAACAAATAAGTGATTTATTAACAAAACAGGGGAAAACCAAATCCCACGAGGGGGCAAAACAAGACGGGGCAAGCACAACACTAGACTAATACTAAACTTAACAAGACATTAAACAAACTACACTAAATGACTCTCAAATACTCACAAATGCAGACACAGGAACCGACAAGAAGCAACAAGACCACGAGCACAGAACAGCAAACACAAGGACAAATATAGCTGCAAGCAGCAATGCCGGGGTCAAGCCAAAAGGGCACATAAGAAAGTAAAGTTGAATTCGGATGAGCAGTTTAAAGAACCTGGGAAAATCTCTTGATATCAGACTAAATAATATAACAGTTATCAGCAAAAAAGCTGTGTTTTCATTCAGTGTCATCTCTCCCTCTCTTCTCGAGGAGCATTGACAACTAGAACACTGAAGAAAATGTGAGTGGTGCTTGCAGTGGCAATTCTCAGCTCACAAAATGTTAAAGTGGTGTTAATGAGTCAAAAGAGACCACCCCCATGTCTCTACGATGTTCTGATGCAGAGATATAGCTCTTGCAAAAAGGGTTGATAAGGTATCCTAATTGGTTGCTAAGGAGTTAATTGGCATGCACCAATGATCTCCAAGCCATGAAAGAATAATACATGATGACCCAAGATTTTAGATGTACTGTTGGAGTAGTTTTAGGCAAAAATACCATATTTCTATCTCAAAACCACTAGGTGGCGCAATGACAAAGTTGTGCATGCAACCTCAGTTCATAACTGTGTTACATCTAGCTAGTTTTATGACTATACACTTTAGTTTAGTGAAGAAATAGTTGTATGACCATAGGGCTTGCTTGATATGAAAGATTATGTTCAATTATAGGGCCACCTAGTGGTTCAGCCATACCAATTTTTTTGTGTGGCCTCAGACTCTGCTCATACATCAGCGTATCAAATCTGGTGAAAAAATCTCTTTTCGTGGCGAAGTTATAACCATTTATGTGTAAAAAACACAAAATTGAAAGGTAATTTTTCGTTTTTTGCAATTTTCGGCCATTTCTGATGAAAATTTTAATATAACGCCAATAGAGTTTTTTGTTCAGAAGGTAATGCAATGTTCTTCCTATAGCATTTTCGAGTCGATCGGAATAACGCTCGCGGAGATATTCGCGCATGTTTTTTAAGTGCTATTTTGCCGCGCAGGGTTAACCGTAAGGCGAATTCTGGCATGTTTGGTATCGTTGGACTCGGCGACTACTCAGGACTCCTAAAAATCAAGTCCCGTCAAAATACGTTGATCGCAGCCAAAGTTATAGGTGTATAAATCATCTGTCTGGCCACTAGGTGGTGCTGCGACGAAACTGTGCATGCACACTCAGTTCATGACTGGCATCACAAGTACCAAGTGTCGTGTCAATAGGCCTAAGTTTGACGAAGATACAGCCTAAAATCTGTTTTTTTGCACTATACGTAAAATTTGTTGACGCGCTATACGACAACGGATTGGTTTATCGAAATTCTTTTAATAACTTTTTGCCTTGAGGGTCTATAGATGCTAAATACCAATTTTCGCGGCAATCGGGTAAAAACTCTAGGACGAGTTCGCAAAAGTAGGTTTTACGAATAATTCAAAATGGCGGAAAAATTTTCATGACGGAAAATGACGTCATAGGGTCCAATCGAATCGTCTTGAGCCAAGGAATCAGAGGAAACAATAATTTCGTTTCTAGGACTTACGGATCAAAGTTATAAGCAAAAACATAAGTGCAAATTTGGACTGTTGGTGGCGCTAGCGGGTTTGAGATAGAGACTCCAAATTTGCTGTGGATAATATTTGGACTGTCCTTTATCAGTGTGCCAAATTTCATAACTTTCCTACGTACGGTTCTATGGGCTGCCATAGACCGCAATGGCGGAAGAAGAAGAAGAAGAAGAAGAAATATAGCTGCAAGCAGCGATACCGGGGTCAAGCCGAAAAGGGCACAGAAGGATGTAAAGTTGCGTTTGGATAAGCAGACTGAAGAACCTAGGTAAACCTAATGATTTCAGATGAAAAAATGCAAAGGTAATCAACAAAAATAATCTATATTCTTGTCTACTGCAACTGTCCTTCGGTTATTGACAATCATGGAACATTAGAGCACTGAAGTAAAAATGAGTGGTGCTTGCAGTGGCAATACTCAGCTCACAAAAATGTTACAGTGGTGTTAATGAGTCAAAAGAGCCCACCCCCAGTGTCTCTACGATGTTCTGACTGCAGAGATATAGCTCTTGCAAAAACGGTTGATAAGGTATTCTCATTGGTTGCTAGGAGTGAATTGGCAACCACCAGTGATTATAGTCAAAGCCATGAAAGGAATAATCCATGATGACTCATGGTTTTAGATGTGTTGTTGCAGTAGTTTAGGCAAAAAATGCCATATTCTATCTCAAAACCAGTAGGTGGCGCAATGACAAAATTGTGCATGCAACCTCAGGTCATAACTGTGTTACATCTAGCTAGTTTTATGACTATACACTTTAGTTTAGTGAAGAAACAGTTGTATGACCATAGGGTGGCTTGATTTCAAAGGTTTGTTCAATTATAAGGCCAACTAGTGGTGCAACCATACAATTTTTTTTGTGTAGCCTCAGACTGTGGTCGTACATCAGCGTATCAAATATGGTGAAAAAATCTCTTTGCGTTACGAAGTTATAACCATTTATGTGTAAAAACACAAAATTTAAAGGTAATTTTTCGTTTTTTGCAATTTTCGGCCATTTCTGATGAAAATTTTAATATAGTGCCAATAGAACTTTTTGTTCAGAAGGTAATGCAATATTCTTCCTATGATGTTTTCGAGTCGATCAGAATTACGCTCGCGGAGATATTCGCGCGTGTTTTTAAGTGCTGTTTTGCTGCGCAGGGCTAACCGTAAGGCGAAATCTGGCATGTTTGGTATCGTTGGACTCGGCGACTATTCAGGACTCCTAAAAATCAAGTCCCGTCAAAATACGTTGATCACAGCCAAAGTTATAGGTGTAAAAAACATCTGTCTGGCCACTAGGTGGCGCTGCGACGAAACTGTGCATGCACACTCAGTTCCTGACTGGCATCACAAGTACCAAGTGTCGTGTCAATAGGCCTAAGTTTGACGAAGAGACAGCCTAAAACCTGTTTTTTGGCTCTACTTAAAATTTGTTGACGCGCTATATGATCAACGGAATTGGTTATCAAAATTATTTTATACTTTTTGCCTGAGTGTCTCTAGATGCTAGATACCATTTTCATGGCAAATTGGGCAAAATCTCTAGGAACAAGTTCGCAAAAGTAGGTTTTATGAATAATCAAAATGGCGGAAAATTTTTCATGACGGAAAATGACGTCATAGGGTCGCAAATCGAATCGTCTTGAGCCAAGGAATCAGAGGATACAAGAATTTAGTGTCTAGGACTTACGGATCAGAAGTTATAAGCAAATACATAAGTGCAAATTTTGGACTGTTGGTGGCGCTAGCGGGTTAGGAGATAGAGACTTCAAATTTGCTGTGGGAACTTTTGGACAGTCCTTTATCAGTGTGCAAAATTTCATAACTTTCCTACGTACGGTTCTATAGGCTGCCATAGACCGCAATGGCGGAGAGAAGAATAATAAGAAAAAGAAAAGAAAACTAACAGATACAATAGGGGTCTTCGCCCATTCTGGGCTTGACCCCTAATAATAATAAGAAAACTAACAAATACAATAGGGGTCTTCGCCCCTTCGGGGCTTGACCCCTAATAAGAAAACTAACAAATACAATAAATAGGGAGAACTAATGAGGGACACAGCTGAAATTAATGACAAGGAAGGGAGCGGGTAAAAAGTGACGAGACCCGGGAAATGCGTGGTCAGAATAATTCAATAGTAAAACCACGCATTTCCCACATAGAACATGGTACTGCCAGGACCCCGAACACAAAGGGTGTTCGAGATCATCCGGCGCTGCGCAGACCGATCGGCGAGGTTTGCCGCTTGCAGTCGAGGGAGGAACTGAAGACGGAGCCGTCAAGCCGGACACCTGCTGCTTGCCGTAGTGACGTGTGCGACGCGTTTCCTTGTTTTTAATCGCAAATGAAGTGAATTAGATGCTGAATTTGATAAAAACAAACCTTTTAATAAAAAGTTGCAACCAGAAACATTTTATATCGAATATTTTAATTGCTTTAAACACTGTATACCCGAAAATAACGAGAAACAAGCCTATTATTAAAATACCAATAGAGTTTGTTATTTTCATTTTTATTTTATTACACGACACAATACAACATATTTAAGCATATTAAAGGTGACATAGAATTATTGAACGGGTATTTATCCTTGTTCTGTGATGTGACATGTAGACAATTTTTTTTAGTTTGGGTCTGTAATGCCTTAGAAGCTTCCTAAAAACCTCTCTCAGATAGCTCTATTAGGGTGGGGGATTTTAAACAAGTGGTTTTGCACCTATTTGGCTCCCCCTACTGGCTTAACTTGCAATCTCATTACTGATTGGCTGACTTTGCTGCCACTCAAAAAATGTAGCCAATCATTTTAAAGTGGAGGGGCAGTGAGATGCCTGTGATGTCATAAGCATCAGTTTTTCAGATTGGGTCGTTTTCTGGCTGACATTTCTAAAAGAGGAATTTCTATGAGGCTGAGATGTTTAGCATGTCTACCACTTTTTGTATGTTTGTGAATGCGGGTAGACTACCATTATTCAACAAAGACAAGGTAAACATTTTTTTTTCATTCTCTGTCCCCTTTAAAGTGTTTTTTCTTGTTTTAAAACATGAATTTATAATGTTTATTAGTGGAGCTAAAGGTTGGATTAAACTTGAAACGCACGTGATAGTTGTCATCAGTGAGGCAACCAATCACGTAAAGCTGTTACGTCATCACAAGTCCGTGCAGCCGCTCTGGAGAAGCTGCACCGACTGAGCTAGCCGGCTACTCTCGAAAGGCTCTCGCGGTACTTAAAAACCATATGACACAGTCACGTGCATGCACCGCCAGCTGAAGTCGGACAAAAATACTAACCGGAATGCACTGCTTCAAGTCAGCCGCCGATCGGTCTGCGCAGCGCCGCATGAAGTCCAACACACCTAAAGACTAGATATAATTAAACACATGATTTTGAGGGATCATGACATTTACTAATATTTAATAATATTCAATTTTTAATTAAAGTTGAAACTGTTAGCATTACTGAATGCACCATGAACTACCGTCAATTACTGTAATGACATAAACAAAAATTAATGAATGCTTATATACTCTGTTTTTCATTGTTTGTTCATGTTATATAATGCATTTACTAATGTGAACAAAAACAACTTTTCATATCATATTATTCAGTACACGTAAACGAATAATCCAGGGTCTGTTCTGTTCACACAACAGCTTACAGTCACAGCTCTAATACAGTAACGTTATGGATGAATATAAACACTGAACGAGTAACTCGAGTCAAACTTGTGTACAATTCGCACAGGATGTCTGTAACCATAGTTGTAAAGTGACAGTTGTAAATTGAATGACTGTACCTTTATCAACAAATTACTACCCAGACAGCACACGTACGTCTGCCCGACGTCGGCTCAAGAGCGTACGTCGGCCTCCTTATCTGAAACATCTAATAAGTATCGGCCAGGCATCGGCCAAATCTTCAGTCAAGTCAACGGTATTTCCCGCTCATCAAGCTTGTCTGTTACGTCGGCTTTGGGTCGGATAACTATACCGGAGGCCGATGCCGCGCTTCTCTCTGTTGGTGCGTGTCCAGTTACTCCTCCCTTTGCAATGCAACCCACCAGAGCAAAGGCGACATCATGGGTGTGTACAAGAACTAAGTAAATGATAATAAGTAAAGAAAAATGGAATCCGTTAAGTAAATGTAAATGTTTTAATATAATATACATGTTGCGAATTCTTTATGGTTTATCTATTATTGTACGTAACTTATCTCGTTAAAGTGTTGGGTTACGTGAAATGCGCAGTGCATAGTTTAAAGCATATACGTTTTTAGCGTAAGCGTGGTATTCTCTGTTACGAAAGTATACTAGCTGGAGTTTTCGTAGAGTTCGCAAGCTTTTCACTCGTGTGCAGCATCCTTCAGTGCAAGTTAAAGTTTATGACACAGTAAGTTCATATCATTATACTATGTTTAATGATTAATGTTTGTGTGCACCGTAACTATTTCTGGCATTACGCCAGTTTTGCCGCTGTTTCGTGATCTGTATAATTATCAGTGTAATCGCGCTAACACTTGCGTTAGCACGGGTGCTTATAACACTAATACCTGCAATATATGTTTAGTTCTTCTTATTATGGGCATAATCCTGTATTCTACAGTTTGTTATCTGTTGCTATAATAATGCTGCATAACGTGATTTATGCTATTATATTTCTTTCCGTAGTTTATATCCTTGCTTAGTGTATATATGAGAGTTCATGATGTTTCATTTGTAATACGGTTGAATCCGTATGTAGACAGGTTATTTTTTATGTCTTATTTGTTTATTACAGAAACTACCTCAGTTGAATACTGGCATGTGTACAAGGTTGAAACTTGCATAAATAAAAGCGAAATCTGATGACTCCTCCCTAATCAGAGTACTGAAGTGGTTAACAGCCTTTAAAACTAGCAATCAGTGGGGTAATTCTCAACAATAAAAGTAAAATAAATAAAATAGCAGCGCTTTCTTTGCTTTTAATGACACAGAGCTGCTAAGTTCCATTAATCCGAAGCAGGAGGGGTAGTAATGTACATACGCTGGTTGCCAGCCGCCGTTAATACTCAAGTAAGTTAGAGAAAAGGCAACTCGGGAAAGTGAGTACAAATAAGGGATTATTGGCTTGTTTTACACGTATCATTGTTTTGTGTTCCCCTCCTTCGTAAAAAAACAGACAATTCCACGTCAACTCGAACACGCAAAACCCCGGTATGAAGCATTGTCATGAGCATGCCAAACCAACAGATGGCGATATATTCCTTAACCCAGAGAAGCCACTCCAGTCTCGTCTTGCCATGAACAAGGAAAAAATGCGGGAGCTGACTTCGCAGACGTACGTGGTTCAGGTAAGTTTTCGACAAAAATCTTATATTTAAAGTCTTAAAAGTTAGTATAAGGCACTCCGTCTACTACAGCACAGCAAATAAAGTCATAATGTTTGTAGTACTAGCAGCGCTATTCAGATTTGATGCATTTTTGCTAAAATGTTTTATTTAATAGAGATTATAATTTCCATTATTTTTATCAATCTAAATACCTTTCACTTGTTCAGTATTGTGTTTTGTTGCTATCCAGATAGCACACGTACGTCGCGGAGATGTCTGCGCGATGTCTTCTTTTTCGTCTGGAAGACGTATTATATAGGGCGTTTGCTCATCTGGAAGGCGTCGCCGAGACGTCCGACCCAGCTGTTTGCAAGACACCCAGCAGATCTTTACAAGATGTATGTTATTTGGAACGATGGCGAGCCGCCGTTTCCCAGATCTTTACAAGATGTTAGAACAGCAAGCCGCTCTTTCACAGATCTTTAGAAGAGCTTTAAAAGATGCCGAGCCGCTCTTTTCCAGATGTTTAGAAGAGCTTTAAAAGATGCCGAGCCGCTCTTTCCCAGATCTTTAGAAGAGCTTAAAAAGACGGTAAGCCGCTCTTTCCCAGATGTTTGTAAGATTAAAAGATCCCTCATTAACAAATTGAATTGCCCTAAACTACAGCAAATTATTTCTACACACATCTACACATGCATGCTGTGTCGTCGATATTAAGTAATTAAAACACCATTTTCAATTGATCTTAAAACAGGCAGTTGTTGATTTTATAAAACACATTTATTCAAATTAAACAATGAAAACTTTCATTCATTTATCTTTAAAGATGCATTTTACACGACAGTATGCGAAAACAACAACATATAAACATAACATTTAAAATAATAAAAACCTTTCCGCGTCTGCTTAATTAATCTCCATTCTGAAATAAAACATTACAAAAATACCAGGAAATAATCGTGAAAGGCTGTTCTTTCTTCATAGCGTTAATTAGGATCTAGAAGATAAAATTACCCGAAAGTGTTGTCATTGTTAAATAAATTACGAATGTGCGTCTTTGCGTCAAGGTCATGATTCTACATAACAACATCCGCTTGACCTCGCAATGCCAAGAAGAAGAAAGGCGTGGAACACATGCTTAAGGTATGTAGTAATAATGCATTTAA